>WBMZ01006788.1:0-421182 GCA_013400975.1 Atrichornis clamosus
CCCGCCGGCGCCCCGAGCCGCGGCTGCCGCCGCCATCACAGCGCGGCCGCTGACACCCGGCGGCTGCGGCCGCCCCGGGAAGTGACGTGTCGGGGCGGGCAGAGGGGCCGCGGTGCAGCGGTGGAGCGGCGGGGGGAGCGGCGGTGACCCACCCCGGGCCTGGGTTGCCGTGGCTCGGGTGCGTGGCTGCTCCGAGATGCCGCTCTGGGGCCACGAGCGCCGTGCGTGGGCCTTAATGACCCTCGGGCAAAATCCCACCGCCCCACACGGGCTCCGGCCGCAGCCTGTCAGGCTCAGCGCCCTCAGCCAGGGGTTCAGCGCCTGAGGGCCCCCTGTTCTACCGAAGTGATGCTACTTCTCAATTTGGTTGTTCTATCTTTGTTTCCTTGCAAAAAATGCAAAGCGTACACGTGTTGGAATAAAGACTTTGAAAAGAGGCCAGACAAGCATGATTTAATGTTAAAGCCCACGTGCATGGTATGTGGGTCTCCTAAAGCTGGGAACAGCGGCTGGGAGGGTCTGGCGCCCTGCGCTCTCCCTGCTGCTGCAGCATTGTCAGGAACTGCTCTTTGCTTAAAATCGGCTGTGGAAACGTGCTGATGTCAGGCAGTGATCTCTCTGAAATCCTCCACTGGAAGAAATCCTGCCACCTGGACGCGTTCCTGTGTCACCTGCTCGGTGTGACCCTACCTTGGCAGGGGGCTTGGACTGGATGATCTCCAGAGGTCCCTTCCAACCTTGACAATTCTGTGATTTTGCTCTGAAAACAGCTGCTATATGAAAACAAAACAGTGTTCAGCACCAAACACCAGGACACACCTTTGCAAGTCTGCGGCTTCTGTGCCTCTGTGACTAAGAGCTAAAGGAGATTACTTTAAGCAGTAAAGACCTGGGCATTTGTGACCAAATACAGTTGTCACTGAAGTCATTGACAACTTTGACACCGACTTAAAGAGAAGGGTTTCTCTGTGTGAAGAGCACTGTTCCTGCTGCTCCCATTTGTTCCCAGGGAATTATGATATATAGCAATGAATCGTAATCGCATCTGCCATAGTTTTTAGTGTTCAGTTAGAAATTTGAAACATAATTCAGGATTTAAGATAGATGATCTAATGTCTGAACAACTGAAGCTTGTTGTGAATACTGATGGTTTAAGCATCTGCATTTAATTAGAAAAATAACATTTAAACAGCGGGGAATAAAACTATTTTTATCAGGCACTTAGGAAAGCTAATGTTAGCAAAACTCTGTATTAAATGCTAGGCATTATTTCAAAACATTTAAATACATCAAAGCTGAGTTTCAAACAGCTTGCACTACCCTATTCATCTAATGTGAAGTCGAAAATAACAGAGTGATTTCATAGCTATGGCACGTTGCCTAGAGAGTGGCCTTAAGCCAGAAGCTGAACTGATACACTCAATATTCATGCTCCTCCTTTATCATCAGATGTAGAACAGTCCTGACCACTACACACTAAAATTCATATGCCATTACTCTGAAGTGCAAGTATATTTGTCACTGTGCCCCTGCCAAATTCAAATATGAGTTGCACTTTCTGCAAGCCTCTGTTTCCATGGCTTGCAGTTGTGTTACATAAAGCTGCTTGGCTCTGTCTGTTCCACATTGCTGAAATGATCCTGTTTCACCAGACAAAACTTGGAAGCAATTTGCAAGCGATTTGAACCCTACAGTTTGTATTTTTCACTTTAAGATGTGGATGAAAGTATATTGATAGGATGAAATTATTTTGCTGTGTGCAGTAAAGGCTCTGACTGCACCTTTTCTAATATACAGAAAAATTCCACTACAATAACATCCTTTCCTAGCATCCTGCCTAGTAAAACTTTGGACCTTTTAAATTGCTCAAAAGCCCACACTAGACATTTATGAAGTTTCATCTCACCCTTGAGAGATAAATAGTTTTCAGAAGAGAAAATTGAAGCAGAGCAGCCAAGCCAGATATTGATTAGCCAATAACACTCCAGCACTTCTCAAATCAGAGGTCAACTGTATTAAGAATTAAGATTCCCACATCAGAGATCCCACTTTAAAATATTGCCCTGAAGCCTCACCTGAATTCACACAGCAGGCTTATACAGAAAAAAAGCGCAACTGCTGAAGAAAAAAGTCACCTTCTGAAGATTAGGTTTAATCCATCACCCAATTAGACTCCAAGCTTTCCAGTTAAGTATCTATGAGAGCAATGATTTCAGATGTTTGTTTAGCAAGATCAGGATACAAATGTTGTCTGATAAAAAAATATTTACATAAACATAAAAACACACACTTAAATATTAGGTCCAGCAAGCTTTTATTTATATGTGCATGAGTAATTCTTATGTAATGAATGGTGCTACTTTTAGGTTTATAAAATTAAACATTGGTAACCACAGAATCATTGCCTGAACATGCATGCATCAAATTGATGCTGGGGCTGCTGATGTTACTCCCTGAGCTTGTTCCTGTGCAAGACATTCACACATTTCCATTATTTTTGAACGGTGTTCTGGGGCTCTTTTTCAGCAGGAGCTGGTGAGGTGCTGTCAGGCTGTATGGCCACATCCAGGACATGATGAGACGAGATGGAAGTGTGGCACTGACGCCAGAGGATGAGCTGCCTCCAGCTTTCCTGCCTTTGAAAACTCTGAAGTGCTTGGCAGCTGAACCCTTTCACCTGCCACATTCCCGGGTGCACCTGCCCCATCCCAGGTTCCCAGGGTGCTGCTTCAGTGCAAACAAGGCACGTGACAGCAAAGGGGATGGTGCTCTGACATTGGGGCAGCCCAGGCCTTGTGTTGCAACTAGAAAACACCTCTGTCCTTTGGGGCCAAACAGAAAAACAGCAAAGCCTAAGAGGTGCAGAGTAGGGATATAGGTTTGCTTAGCAAAGACCAGTAATACTCCTTACAGAACATCATTTTCCTGGTGGGAAACTCCTCTCAGTCACTACTTCATTTTTAATTAAATATTTTGTAATTTCTCCAAATTAGTATTTTAATCTATGCATTATTTACTTAGATAACTAGGGTGCTAATTAAAAATATACACTATAAAAATGTCTGTTTTGTTTTGAATCCATAGAGGGAAAGTGCTGCCTGAGAGACACAAGGTTTCTTCAAGGCATCTTTATTCCACAAGCATTCATTTACTGGCTGAAGCATCAATTATATATGGATAATCAGTGGCTGATTTTCAGACACAAGGCCCTTCATATAAAGACACATGTGGATTCTTACCTAGAGCAACCAGTCTTCAGGGAAAAAGTAAGAGTTAGAAAATGAACTGAACTTTTTAAAGGAAAACCTTGTGTGCAGTTTGTCACTCCTTTTTTGTGCCCTGCAAGAAATAAGATCAGATTAAATTACAGGATGCACAAGGTGACATTTCCAAGACACATACTGGATCTCTACAATAATGTGTTATTTTGTTATTTCTTCTTACCCTTTCTCTCAGTTGTTAAAACCTGGATCTTGACGTAAAACCTCACCTTTCCATTGTTGGGGGGTTTTTTTCCACTTGAGAGCTTTGTTTAAAGTGTAGAACTTCAACTTCTACCCAACACATTAAGCTCAAGTGAGCCAGATCCCGAGTGCCAGGTGAGGGGCTCCATGTGACATGCAGAAGGTCAAACCTGTCAGTCCCCTACGCACACACAGAGGACTCTGCGCTGCACCACACTTCACAAAAAGATGCTCTGCACTTACCTCATTCCTGGCTGTGTAGGAATGGCCTGGCCTGCTAAATGCAAGTCAGAGAGTTTACAATCAGTGCTGCTCAGTTTATGAGGCTTCAGGACAATAGGAAGCTGTGGAAAGCATTAAAATTCGTCTTCCCTTGCAGCTTCACTGTTAACTTTTTAATTACGTGTTGCCTGTAGGCCATAATGTTCAGCTTGTGGCTTTCTCTAAAGCTATTTTGTTTTCTTTTTCCCCAGGGAAGCAGTCCAAGATTAGAGGAAATAGGAAATCCTGAAAAGCCATGCCTTATCTTCATGAAGCTGAGTATGACCAGGATGAAGAAAAAACACTGATTGTTCATGCTTTTTTTTCTTTTTTTTCCTTTTTTTTTTTTTTAAGAGAAGAGATACCTTTTTTTAACCCATGGCTTATAAGGTTTGGAACATCTCCAATGGCCCTGTCTTGATGGAAAGTAGAGAACTCCTGATCTTGCAAAACAAAGGGTTTGTGAGGAAATGTGTTAAAATAAGTGAGTTAATTTTATGATATCCTTGACAGTGACTATTTGCTATGGTTTATGCTATTCTGTATTATAAACAAGGATATCGTTGTAAAATGTGAACTTTTTCTCCATTTATAGTTTATAAAAATACACACTTTTCCAACTAATTCATTCTTATCCTTATCCTGTTATAACAATTGGCATTCATATATCACCTCATGGTTAACCTTTGTAAAAAATTGCCAGGGAGAAAACGATGCATCTCAATAAAAAACTCATCTCATAAAATTCCATAGGGAATTTTTTTTTCTGCTTTGTAGCACCTCAGTTAAGACCACTGAGTGGATAAAGCAAAGTTGAATTCTGGAGAATAAACACAGGAACTCGTATTTAGGTCTCTTGACACTGGTCACCTGGGACATTACCGTGACAACTGTAATACAAACAGCTACACACCTAGGTGTGTTATGTTGGAAAGGAGTTTGAGATCCTTGTGGGAAAGGAACATAGGGATTCTGTTTATGCTTGTACACTCTCTCTTGGCTTAATAGCTTATTTCAAAATAGTGTAACATCTATTATGTGGAATGTTCTCCAGGTAGTGGGAGGTGGGATTTCAAGCACCCTCACACAGAACCTCAGTTTCTCATGTCTTGGAGGACAAACTGCTGAATTGGATGGAGGTGTTCTGAGAGCACCTTCTGGTTCAGACTTTATAAGTCAGGTAAATCTCTGTGGGGTTTAGATATGAAGATTGTCTCAACTAACATCGTTTCTACGTTCCCTGTGTTCAGTTTTTTAGTATTTGAGCTAGCTCATGTAAAGCCAGCTAACATGTTCCTATACTGCACTCAAATTATGAAGTAGATATTCCTGAAGGTGTTCCTTGCTGTGCTCTTGGCTGGATTGTAGCCAGCTTGAATGCTGAAAACCTAACTTGGATGCCTATGGGTCTTACCTCCCACAGCAGCAATAAGCTGTGATTACAGAGGCTTCTTTTCAAGGCTCTTCCCTTCTTTCAACTCATCCAAGGGTAAAGGCAAAACAGTTTGAGAGCTTTAAATCAGTGCTCTCCACCAATTCCCCACTATTTAAGCATGTGCCTCATGGTAGGTGGCAGGATATTACCCAGTGTTGGCGAGTTCCTCCCTTTCTCAAGTGTGAGAGATTAAACTCGTGCCCAGTGACTCCAACCCTGTACCTGCTCCATACAGGTTTCTTAAAGAGTAGTGGTTACTCCCTTGCAAAAGTGTGTCCATGACAAAGCACAGGGCTCCAGCCTGTCTGGGTTATGCAAATGCCTCAGGAAACAAGGCAGAGACGTTTGGAGAGCCAAGACAGACACCTTGGAGAGGTGCAGAAAATTTCAGTGCCTCATCTAAAACTGATACAGCCACCTTGGGCTGCAAAGGGCAAAAGAGAAGAGCTCTGCCAACGTTGGCCACGAACACAGGTTTCAGATGTATCAGTGGGTAGGAGAAGGTCTCACAGATGAAGACAAAATCACCAGCTTGCACTTACTCAACACTGGAGAGGCTGTTCATTAGTACAGCTGTAAAGGCAATTTTTGCTAACAGAGATGCATTTTATACAGCAAAAGGGTTTAATAAAAGCATTTACCAAAGAGAAAAAACTGGCAAAAACACTTCTTCCTTCCAACACAGTAAAGATTTTGGCACTTCAGAAACTGTAAAACAATCACATCTCCAGCTGATATTTGCAATGGGACCTATTTTTCCACCAGCGTTGCTTTCACCACCATCCTTCCTTCCTAAACCAAGTGCTCACTTGGTGTGTGTGCTTATAACACACTGCACGTTTCTGGGCAGATCTCCTGTGTAGGTGTGTCCAGGAATGCTGTGCTGGCTCTGGACAGTTGTGACCTCCCTCCCACTGGAGCCCTGTCCCGGGCTGGGTTGGGCACGCCAGTCACTCTTTCCTCACATGCAGACACAGCACACTGTGGTTTAGTTTACACTGATGGCTTTGAATAGCAATCACAAAAAGGCTTTTGATTGGGTTTTCTTCCCCCTCATTTTGGTGCAAATATAGGAAAATCGGTTGATTTACACTGCTCTTGGGAATGAGACTTTACTGGCCCCTAGGTTGGAGTACCATAACCAAAACATGGTTTTTAGGACAAGTTGTGTATCATATAGGAAGAGTATGTGTGAAGTCTAATGATGGGTCATGGTACCACTGATTCCACAACACCTTCATATTTCACTCCTGGCTAAGCTTTAAGAAAAGTCACATAGGCTGAGAGTTTCAAAAACCTGCCTACAATTTCAGAGTCCAGTTTCAGAACTAACTACAGAATAAATAAAACCATAGGAAGTGGTTAGCACTTAAGCTTTATAAAACTGAAGCTGGATACACAAAATTTGAGAGTGTGTGGGCATATGCTTATTTTTTAAAAATCCCTTTGTGGCCTAGTATTCTAGAAGCAGGGTGCAATAATCTACCATGCAGAGATGTCTGTGGACTCTGCAGACAGAAAAAAATAGCTGTGAACATGACAGATGATGTTCCTGCAGCCATATGAGGCAAACAAACATATGGCTGCTCTGTCTGAATTTCTTACAATGCTTTATGTCTTCAAAGTGTAGCAAAACATTGGCTGATTAACATAATTAAAGCATTTTGCAAATGATTCCTAATTATTTTTGCAAATGTAAATGAAGATGCTGACGTGAAGTTTTTTGCTGTGCGTGATGAATACTGAGTTCTCATTTTACTGAGTACTGTAATCAAATTTAGAACAAATGTTATATAAGTGCATAAGTAATCCTAATCCTAATCCCTTTTCTGCTGTCTCACTTTCTCCATCTAGGCCTGCTGCAGCTGTAAATCTATAAATCTCCCATATTTTGTGATTTCCTCCCATATTTTTATTTCTGTTTCCCAATCTCCTGCCTTTCTGAAAGCATACATTTTTAGTTGATAATGGTTCTAATGGAATGAGAAAGTCTGGTTTTTAGCCTCTTGCCAGCTTTCTTACTGTGCTGTATGTTTGATCACAGCAAATGTACAGTACTGATGCCATTGCTATAAGATGTTAAGCCTCACCCTGTTGAAGCACGTATTGAAACAAATTTAGAGGTCTTTAAACATTTTTTACTCTGTTCTTAGTCAAATATCTATTGTTTTCACTGTTTTATTGATATCAGTAGAGGTTGGCTGAGGGTGTGTCAACAGTGCATAATTCAAAGTAGCCAGAAGATATCAAAGATAGCTATAAACAAACTACTTCGTAATAAATCAGTTCTAGCTTTGGAACACCGAATTCCCTGTGGGCAACCTGACCCTGTTTCTGATTTTACCCTAGGATTTGTGCCACTGGTAATCTGAAATTATTTCACTGGCTCAATGAAAAACAGCCAGGAGGGACAGGATCCAGTGCAGATTTAAATGCGGGACTCAGACGAATAAGGAAGAGTGTGCTAGTGATTGTGTTTTGTTATATATTTCCAGAAGATGTTTTGGAATTCACTAGTTTAATAATTTAACCTAATTTTATAAAATAATCTATGTATCAGTTAAATAATCTTATAACAATTATATTTTTAATCACTTTTATTAAACGGTATCTTTTATTTGGAATATTTCTAAAGGTGCAAAATAGCAAAAGATAAGTCTTACAGCTGAGTGGTTCACAACATATAATTTATCCAGTTAATTTAATTTCTTTGTATTTGTCTACAAATTGCTCATAATTTTATGTAATTAATTCATTATGTGAACCTAATTGCTTAAATAACTGTGAGATTGTCCAGCTGAAATAAACAGCAGGCTTTTCACTGATTTGAGTGGGAACAATGCTGAGCCACTGGAGGCTTACCCTACTCTGTATGTCTTACTGAAGCTATTCTTTGGAAGTACACATTTGACATATTATTCCTTCTATTTCTTGCTTGCTAAAACAAAAGTCATTCTTAAGCAGTGAAAATTCACATTTATAAATTGGTGAACGAGACCTGCAATTACTCTCCAATTTATTTTTTTTTTTAATGTCAATCTGCCCATGAATCTATTTGTTAAAATATATCTGGGGGAAACCAAACACAGTCACTGTAAATTTATTTACAAATTGAAATTTATATTAATTTTTTCTATGGAATCCACACAGATTACCTAAATTTTGCCTTGCATAACTAACCATTGGTGACACAATAGGGAGTTTTATCTGGTCAGAGGCTAAAAGAACACATGCAGTTCAAACTTTAGTGCCTGTCAATGGAAATAAGATCTCAGGTGCCTGTCTTCTTTTCCAGTTACACTGATTAGCTTAATTACTGCCACTGCAC
Source organism: Atrichornis clamosus (assembly GCA_013400975.1). NCBI lineage: Eukaryota > Metazoa > Chordata > Aves > Passeriformes > Menuridae > Atrichornis > Atrichornis clamosus. Next base: position 8,489 of record WBMZ01006788.1, read on the forward strand.
TTTTACACAAATCATGCTTCCTTCACAAGTAGGGCTGTAAGCATCACAATGATAATGGTGGTGACATAATTACTTGTATTAATTATATGAAGACTTCAAACCTAATATGAGATTGTAGTTAACAATAAAGCTTGTTGAATGCTGAATTTACTAACCACTTGGTGACTTACAGATTCCATGGCAGGTACTACAAGCCCGTGCTAATGTGCAAGAGAACAGCTCAGCATGTAGTACTCAGGTGTATGGTATTAGCTGACCAGCCATTGCAAGCACAGGAGTGTTTCATGGTTTTTAAGCTACTGTATTTCCTTCTGGCTTGCTTATCCTCACTTTTGCTTATTCCACAAAAATGTATTCAGATACTTCAATGTCACTGACTTTAGTTGGGAGTTAAGCATCAAGTTTTTGAACCTCTAACCTAGATCTCTTCACCAGTAGGTAAATTTTTTTCTTCTTATCCTGGCCCAATTATGAAGAACAATACTGAGCAATACCTTTGTACTATCTGAAAATAATCCTACTTCTTTAACTGAAGAACACCCAGTTTCCTTAAATTTTTCTGATAAAATCTGTGGTTATTTTTGTTGCTCTCATCTGGACATGATCCAGTTGGCCACTTCCTTTCCAAATTGACAAGTACCAAACGGAGCTGGTACTTTAACTGAGGCCTTATCTGTGGTGCACACAGTGGAAAAATAATTTCACTTATCTCACACGTATTTATATAACCCATATTAAGATACAGTGCTTTTTTCCCTCTAGCTATTACACTTTTGACTACTGGAAAATGTATGGTCTACTATGACATTTTAAACTTTTTTTCTGGTAGGCCAAATCGGTCACTTTATATCTAATGTTCATGCAATTTATTATTCTTAAGTAATTCCAGGTTTTTTTTAATGACCATTTTTTTTAGCACCACCCAGACTATTTATCTATTTCACCAAGATTATGTTCTCCTTCAAAGTGCCTCCCAACTTGGTATCATCTGCAAATATAATACCACAGTACTCCCTAATCCCAATGCTTAATGAAAATACTGATTAGTATTGGACCCAGAACAGAGTCCCATGAGAACTACTCTTCAGTTTACACAATGAAAATGGATTTGACCAGCATTAGCTCTTATTATTAACATGGATTTGAGTTATCCTTAGAAAACAGATAGATTCCAGTGCACCTGATTTGCATGGCTGCCCTGGAGCCTTTCTTGAGCCAAACAGGATTCTGGGTTACTCAAAGAATTCATTGCAGAGCCCACGGATGGCTAAAACAATTGTTATCAATCTGCATTAGCCCTTTGGAGAAATGCCACCTGAAAGTACCTGAAAGTGATATGGAAAAAGTGCATTGTCCAACTTGTACATTTTTAATGATATTCTGCCAGATAAATGCGTGTGGTGCCAGCTGAGTTTGCCCTTCTGCATTTTGCCAAGAAGATACTGCAGGTGACCCAGAAAGCACTGCAGCAAACAGCTGAGGTTGGATCATCTACACCATTGTACACTTCCTTATGTTCCTTTCTCACTTCTCATTTTCTTGCAATTCCAGCTCTGGTGTTGGGCTGATGGTACTCTCAGGAGTACAGATCTTGGCTGTAAAAAACCACCAGGAAAGTCACCCCAAAGAGATGTGTTCTTGTCTCTCTGTCATACATGGTCAAAATAGCAAGTCTCTCTCATCACGTTTTGGGGGAAAGACCAGAGAAATTGAGTGATTTATGGATATGTTCAAAATTTATCAGTGCCAATTCAGACAGGATTTACTTAATATATTTTTCTTTCTTGAACTTGCCTATCTTCTTATTTGAATGTGTGTGTCTTTGAGCTGAATAAGGAACTGGGGATTTGGCTGTGTAAGGGCACACGTAAATTAAAGAAAACAAACCCTGTCTCTTGATAGAAAAGGCTGTTGCTCAGAGAAGTATCTGTAAGGAAAGATTATTAACTCTTTTATTTCAGATTTGAGAATCTGATTGTCATTCTGAGATTGAAGCACACGGTTAACAGTATAATTTAGATATCAGATTTACTTGTTCCCTACTGCTGCCAGCCTGTATTTGGTTTCAGGGTTCTGATGTTGACTATTAACCTATTTAAATATTCATCAACAGCCTTCTGCCAAGGTGGATTAATTCAACATCTCGGGTCGCTGTCAAGTTGTCAATTTGTCAGATATTTTTCATTTGCCATTGCCCTTTATAGTGACAATGATGGCACATTTACAGCTGAGCAACAATTTTTCTGTTGGTATCTCCTGCTATAGAAAAGCTCTCCAATATTTGAGTGAGTAAAGCTTTCTGTCATGGCAGGCCTGAAAAATAGTCTTTCAACCAAAACCAGGAAGTGTATATGGACAAGAGCTGATGGTCCATCCTCTTTGATTTATGACAGGGAGGGCCTGTAACACCAATATGAAAGTTGCCTCTGAAGCTAAAGAAACACTGTCAGTTTTTATACCCACTTCATTTTTCATCCAGAACTGTGAATAAAAGAAATTAATATTAATCATGGAAGGATTCTGGTTCTCCCTCGAGTGATGACCAGAATTAACCCCATGCCAGTCTTTGACAGAATACAGAATCATTAACTTATTTATTGAATCAGTAATTAAACATTAACTAATTATCATTAATATAATATTTATTTAATATAACATTACTTATGTTATAATTCATACCAGTCCTTAAAAAAAAACCCAACTAACCAGATTTCTTTTGTTTACCTCAACTTTTAGAACATCTTTCTAGAGGACACTTCCAGAAACATTCAAGACATACTCCTGCAGCTGATGATTCATGTATTTTTCATGATGAAAATCAAGTCAGCTGCATAAAGCGCACAAAACTCCTTTTATAGCTCAAGTACTTCCAGCTTCCAAGTGAGTATTAAAAACACAAATTAAATAAAATAGTTTTCCAAAGCAAGGAAACTCTGTTGAAATGTGTAGAGACAAATGTTTATTTTTGTATTTTGGAGGCATTTAGGAGTGCTAGTCCTCAAGGAAGAAGTCTAGGTGAGCCAGTGGAGCTACAACAGGGATGTAAATGGGATGAGAATGAGACCCTTGGGCTCCCAGACACGCTTCCCTCCCTTCCCAGGGGGATGTTTTAGGTCAACACACTACAGCAGAAAGGGATTTTCCCTCTCTAAGGCATATCTGATGTGGAGGGCAAGCAGAACATGACCCAGTGTGACAGCAGATCAGAGCCCATGAGAACTTCGCTGCAGCCACAAGCATCCCAGAAAGGCATCTCCAGAAAGTGGTAACCCCAACACAGCCTTGTCAGGCTCAAACATCTCTTAATGCACCTCCCAGGACATGCACACAAGAAAGAAACTGGCTTTAGTGAGAGCTCTAGGCTGAAAACTGAATTTCCTCCCTAATTACACAGAGGCCCTGATTCTTGACACCCTGACTTCCAGGCAGTTTGGTTCCAAGTCTAGAGAAGGCACCAGTTTTCATTTAGTTAAACACAGTAGGAACAGAAAACCATTTAATACATGTCTGAAGAGTCTGACAGTCCAGATTAATTGCTATGTTAAAAAAGATGACTGAACACACACAGATCTGCATAGTTAAGCTGGGCAGACATCCTATCCCATTTGCTAGAAGCAGTTTGCATACGGTGATTGATTTCAATGTAGTCTGCAGTTCTGTTGAGCAGGTGCTGTATTAGCAAATCTATCATTAAATAAATATGACACATGTAATTCTACACGTGGGGATGCTTTCACAAGGCTTTGGACATGTTACAAATTGGTACACGGATAGACTGTACTATATAAGATCAGGTGGCTGAGGCTGCAGCTTGTCCTGTATACATTCCCACTCTGGTAGCAATGCAATGATGCTGCTAGGTTAAGAGTAATATGAAAAAAGAAAAAAAGTCCCTCCAGAGATTCCTATTTCCTGCAGGATAATTTATCTTTTTTTTCAGTTTTAACAAAAGCTGAACAACAGTGAATTGGAGAGAAGAAAGGAAAAAAATGATGTGTGGATAGGGAGAGTCAATCATGTGGGAGATCAGTTCCAACAGATCCATAGGAATAAACCTCTTTCATCATCATCAGGCTCCAGTGATGCTCCTGCAAGCACTCAGCTACACAAATAAAGCCTGGGAAAATCAGGAGCATTCAGGACCAAAGTTAATGGGGTGCACATTATCTTAGCACTCAAACCGAGTTCCAGAAGAAGGCTGGTATGGTCAAATAATGATTTGTGTTTGTTTGCATTTTTTGTTCCTAATGAGTCCATAGGGCTGGGAGCTGGCTGCACCAAGAGTGCATTTCCTGAGGGACAAGTCCCCATCCCTCCAACACTGCCATTAAAGGAAAGGCAGTTCTGGCAAAAGTTAACAACACTTGACACAGACAATACAGAATACATTTTTAAGTCATTGGTGGATTTTCTGCCCCAGTGAGCAAATCTGCTATACAGAGGTGCTCTTCTGAGGTACTTCTCACACACCAAGAAGTGATTCCAGTTGCTCTTTAGGGTCCTCAATGGCCTGGTGAATTGGGAGTTCAGGGCTTTGAGTCTTGTCATGGTATTGCTTTCATTACATTTCCACAGTTCACTTTTTAATATTCTCTTCAAGAGATGCTGGGAAACTGCTAAGTTAATTTTAAAACATTTATTCTAGGGGTTAATGATAGTGAAGTTTCACAGGCCAGTCAGACATATTAGTCTAAATTTTCTCCTCCTACAGCCCAGGGAGTTTCACTTGATACGTCCCATATGCAGACCCTACTTTTTGGTGAAATCAGGTATTTTTAGTCCACAATAGAATAAAAGAACCAATTATTTACTTAATGATTTCAAATGAGAAGCAGCGCAGCCCTTCCTTATGAAGCTGTTGCAGTGTTCTATCCCATCCTTGTTAAAAATGCAGGCAAGAATTTATCCCTAATCTAATTTAAGGTATCCACTAGGTTTCAGAGTCCAATACTATCAGATATCTTAGTAATGTAAATATTTACAAACCACTGTCTAGTCACCACTTCACCTTTGTGTTAATCCACTAAACGGATTAAGCTTTCTACAATTTTCACTGGGAGCTTTGTTCATTTTCCAGTTTGCTCCTCTGGCTGGTTTGCAGACAAGCAGTGCTTTGTGGGGAATCAGATGGCCAGAAGTGGAATGAATGAAGTATTACAGATCAAAACCAGAAAGAAAGAAGCACCTGTGAAGGCCAAACAACACTTAAATGCTTGGTGTGGAAAGTGTTACCTAGCCTGTCCTGGCAAGACTGGGGTTGGAGGAGGACTCAAACACCCATCAGGCTGATTTTATTTAATTTTTGCTGCCCAGGCCAGCCTCTCCATTGAGTTTGCTGTTAGCTGGGCCACGGAGAGCACGGCGCAGCCCCGGCCTGCAGGGGTTTCAGAGGCACATGCTGCTGGCACGGCTGCCGTGCCAGCGGGGGAACCGTCCCCCTGCGGCTGCCTCACACCTCTGCACAGCGAGCACCCAAAGGAGGTCACAGCCCAAGCCCAGCCCTGTTCTACAGCCTCCTCACACCGACCTAAGTGCAGCCTTCCCCGCCGAGGGCGACAGGCTGCTCCCACACCTCGGCAGCCCCGGACGCACCTCGGTGAATCCGGTTTCTCCTCCCACTCCCTGTGAGCTCATGACACACATCTTGCTGCCGGGAAGCAGCAATTCCCAGTGGAGAGGTTTAGAGCAGGACTGGGGGGTCTGGACCTGCCCTGTCATGTCCAGGAGCCAGGCTCACCCTTCCAGTCTCACTGCAGTGCAACCCTGAGTTTCAAAATGGGATGGAGAAGCAACATCATTTTTAAGGGGCAGAGAAGTAATTGGGTATTTGCCTTCACAGTTGCATGCTCAGCTTTCAACTGTTTGCACAAATGAATCACAAACAGGAAGACTGATACCACTGGAAACCTTGGGCTACCTCTCGAGGCAGAGATAATCGTTCATCTCATGCTTAGGCAGTCAGTAAACAAACAATGGCACTTTACACTTCATTTGTCAGCCTACAAGGCACACGTTGTATTCATATTTTATCTCTACACTCATCTTACACAGTGCTGTCATGCAATTTACAGTGATTTTTTTGAATTAGCAATAATTATAAGGAGAAACACACCACTGAGTAAATTATAGAGTCACTTGCCATTTCCCCAAGCAGCACACTGCTGCTCTCTGCTTCAGTTCTCATACTCATCTGCACCTGCTACAGGGAAAAACTCAACATGACACAAATGCAAAATATAATCAAAAGCAAGCTGAATCAGTTCAGAGAAGAGTGGCCAGTATTTGTAAAGGACGAATATTTCCATATTATAAACTGGACTAATCAGCATTATCAGCATTTCTCAAGCTACATTTTCAGATCCTCGTTACAAATATCTGAAGGATATTACAAGAAGACCTTTTCTTCAGTTTAAGGCACAGTGCCAGTTGTATGGATTTTTGTAAAAGCGTTGGTGTCTGTTTGTCCCAGCAAGGTCCCAAGAGTTAAAAAATGCCTTGGAAGGAAAAACCACTCCCTGCATGCAGCAGAGACCGCTGCTCAGTGCCGTTCAGCATCTAAATAGAAGAGGATAACACAACATTCAGCCTTGGAGGAAAGCAAAACCCAAAGAGAGATTGGTTCTAAGTTTGTCTTTCAGTGGTCCTTCGCTGGGGACCATCCTCACTGCCACTGAATGACTCCTGACACCCCCGAAAAGCTAATTGAATCTTAATGGCATCAATCAGTACCTCGTTGGGTGAGGTGATGAATCTCTGTTCTTATCACATCGTAGATTGTACAAATGGGGCTGAACATTTACTCTGCAGTGCCTGAAATAACTCAGAAGTATCTTCCAGCCATTTTTGAATGGCTTTAAACTTCCAGCCATTACGTTCACAAGGAACTGCATTTGCTCAGCCTGTTCTTTTTTTTTTGTTTCCTGAACACCATTTCCACTCAAATATGGTCTGAGTTTCAAAGTCTATGGAGAACACAGTTCCTCAAAAATTTCCATAAAGCATCTGTAAGCTGCACAATATCTATAAATTTCAGTATGTAGCCTGGAAGCCAAACACAGGTGATGGAAACAAGGCCATTTTTATAGGCATGAGCTTATAATAATTTAAAACCTGAATAGAGAACGGAACAATGGAACAGCTAACACTCTCTGATTTACACTGTCTTCTTATAACACAGCCATAAGTAAGCACAGTCAAAAATCACAGTCAGGAAATACGAGACAGGAGTGAAAAGTAGTTATGGTATCCCTGTGCCACTTGTTGGCAGCCAACACACGGGGAAAATGTTTAGTATCGACTAAGGAACAGCTCATGTGGGGATAGCTGGGATTTCTCTTTACCGGCACATCTTCAGCTCAGCCTATACAAACAGAAGTCCTGGATGTAACCACACCTTGGCAGGACTTCTGCAAGGAAGATGCTGTCTTAAAGAAATCCATAAACCAGTTCTGAAAGCTCACATAATAGAAACATTTCTCTGCCCAGGAATATGTCTATAAAGGAGTTGGCACTGTAGAATGAGATCCACTCATTTCTTCTAATAATTGATCATAATCCCTAAAGTGTCTTAGTGCACCTTAGAGTCATCTCCAGTGCCTATGCCTATTTATTTCCTGTACTGTGATGCTCCACAATCTGTTAGTAAGCCTTGCAAAACTGATGTATGTACTCATATCAAATGCGTCATATTGGATCATCAATGAGACCAGATTCCCCTCCAGTTCTACTGGAACTCAAGAGAACCAGATCCCACTAACTCTGTTACCCTGTTATCAGCAATACAGACGTACGAGCAGGCTCAAGCCCAGGACCTTTGCTTATAAGGCTCTTTATTAAATAATCACTCTGCTGAAAGGCTTTAGTAAACCCAGTCTCCTATTACAACGGACTCTCTTACAGCCTCCCTCACTTCGGGCCATTCCTTATTTATACCACTCAGATTACTCGGCTCATTAGTCTGCCATTATAAGTCCAGTTGAGTTTAGTGTCTTTACTGTTAACAGCCTTTGTTTTAACAAAATTATATAATTTTTCTGCCTTTACAGAAATCTGAAATGTAACTGGAGCAAGGGAGTAAAAAAATCCATCAAGGCTTTTAAAGACTTTAATCATTCACATAAACAGCCAGATGACTGCAGTCATTCAGAATAAAAATAAAATCAAAACACAGACTTCTCTAGACAAGTGGAAAGCTCTTAAAATGACTAACCAGATAAAGGAACAAGCCAGTTAAAACAATATTGACTGAACCAGACTGCTTTCAGAAAGTCTGATCATGAGAGAGAGCACAGAATAAAATAGGAAGACCTTCCAAGTATTCTGGCTGCACTGAAACACAACAAAGCAGATTGCTTCCACTAAGGAGGCTTCAGCTCTTACTCTTCTTCTTAAAGAGGTTGTGTCACAAGGATTTATTATTAATGTGGACATAAGCTTGCCAAGACACTCAGCTTTATGTTAAGAGGCCTCAGTGCAGATTTAAGGTGCCAGTTTGGCATTGTGCACAACTTCCAAGTAGATGCTTTACTTCAAGCTCTGTTGTTCCCCTTGCTGATCCTAAAGAAATCACCAATTTAGATTGACTATGTTGCTATGACAGCAGGAACTGGAGCCTCTGAATGAGGGGCTCATACTCTCCTTGACATGTGTGGCACATCCTGTCAGAAAGGCCACATCAACACGTAGACAATTGCTTCTTAAATCCTTGCAGGTGGCTTCAAAGGACACATTAGAGAGCTGTGTCTAGGCAGTTGGATTTGAACATTGTGGCCTAAACAAATTGTTTAAAGGAGTGAGGTAAAATTTTCCACTCTAAAATTTATGCTGTGACTTTTTGTGCTGGGATCAGCAATAGGCCAAGTTCTGTGGGGGGGGGAAAAAAAAAAAAAAAAAAAGAACAGAGCTGCAAAAAAAAAAGACTGTTTGCCACATGGTAAGAAGTTCAGGCAGCCACTGCTTTGCAAACCTCCTGGTGTACAGGCATGGAAATTGGAATAGGGTTCACTTAGTCAGAGATGTACCCTTACACCAGAGACAGCTAAAAGCAAGAATTAAGGTTTGCCAGCCTTGGTGAGTGTTTAGTTTCACACTGATGGATTGTTTCAACTTGTAAACCATGATTGTTTAATGTTGAGCAGAATCTCATACCATGAGCTGATGGAAACATTAACTCCTACCTGATAACTCCTGTTACATCTCTCTTGTTACACAAGATATTGCTTTATGGATTCTTGCGTGTAGTAGTAGATCCGATTGAATTACTTTACCAAAGCGCTCTTAACAAAATGACAATGCAGCTAGGTCAGGATAAACTAAAAATAACTTCTAGAACAAGCTATTGGAAAATTAATTAGTTTTGGGTCTAACCCAGTACTCACTGAACTCCATGGAAAACCATCCACTGGTAAACACAAGGAATGGCAGACCAAGCCTTCACAGGATTCTTTACCCCTGGCCAAATTATCACCTAAATGTAAGTCCAGAATAACACCACTAAGTAGAGAACTGAGGATAAAACCTGGCTGTATCCCTAGCAGCACATTTCAGGCATTTGTGCACCAATACTGTTTGTCAACTGAAACCAAGTTATTTAAGCTATTTTACACTTGTGTTGTACACTGCCAGAGGCAAAACGTGGGTTAAGTTTGCTGCTCTGTCCTTAGAGTCCTCTCCTGCCTCATGAAGGCTTCTTTCCTGCTCTGGTTGAATTAAAGACAATGTCACTGTTTGCCGCTTTGCGCCTTTCTTCGAGGCAGGAATGGTGGATGGGGACGAGGTCTGGGCGCAGCGCCTTCCGAGAAGCGTCCCTTGTCGAGCCGCTCTCGCGGGGTTCGCAACCCCCTGCGCACACCAGGCACTCCCTGCGAGGTGTCTGCAGGCAGCCACACGCACACCAGCGCTCCAAGCTGTCGGCACAGATAAAGAGGCGGGAGGGGTTCTTTGGGTGCAGTTCCGTGGAGTTTAATGAGGTTCCTCGCACGATGGAGTCCAGGTACAAAAAACAACCACGAAGGGAGGCAGTGACAAAAAACAACCACGAAGATATCCAGGGACAAAGAACGAGATTTCCAGGCTTACACAGGGTTAAATACCAGGATAGCAAGGGGCGGAGAGAACATCAGGCTCCAATCACATGAGGGTCCAGGGGCAGCGATAAGGTGGAGTGACATGGGGAAAACCAATTGGGGAAGGAGAGGGGAGGAGAAAAGGAGCCAGAGCCTATGGGGTGTCGAGTGAAGAAGAACTTTTCAGAACAGGGGAGGGGNTCAGAACAGGGGAGGGGAGGCCAAAGATTGACAAGGGGATTGACGTAACTGGGTTACATCATCTTTGGGAGAAATCATTACATCATCAAGCGGGAGAACCTTAAGCCTCTGCAGCATCCCACCAACGGCTAGGGACAGCTTGCTCCTTAGGGATGGCGGTGGCAGCATCCACCACTGCCACAACTGTTAACTGTGAACTTTCTTGGTTTTGCTACTTGGGTTTATGATCTCAATGTTACTTTAACTAGAAAGGAGACAGTATTAAAATACATATCCAAGTAATCCAAGGAAAGAGTGTGAAAGACTTCCTAAGCTTTAATAAACTCTCACTCTTTTTATATTCTTCCTGCAATATTCTTCTATCCTTGAGCTAAGCAGCCCTAGACCTCACGGCTGTGGACTACTTGACTCTAGTTTTAAGCATACAGATGTCAATTATGGCATTTAAATTATGGAAAAGACTGAATTGAGTGCTTTACCTTGGTATAACTCTACTGGGAAGAGCCACAGTTGCTGTGAACTATGGCTATAAATCAGTAGTGCTGTGCTGATCTCCATACCCTCTCACCAAACCACTCCTCAGTTACGTCAGTAAGAGGAGAACTGGGATATGAGTATCAACACGATGACTTAATATGCACAAAAGTTTCTAAACTTATAAGGTGAAAGTTTTTGTAATATGACAAATACATAAAAATAATGAAGCTGCATTCCCTGGGAACCGACATAAGTAGGAATTAGCAGCTCAGTAGTTCACAGGATGCAGAGTTACTCTAGAGTCTCTGACATACTCCAATTTCTTTTTACTCATTTCCAAGCCTCACTACAAGATCTTTTTCTAGCATGTTAAAGCCTTTCACAGGGGATATCCTCAGGAACCAAGAGAAGGGAGCAGCCTGAGCCAGGAGCAAAATGCAGACCTGAATCTGCATCACTTCTGTTCTAGGGGAAATCTCTGACTATCAAGCACAGTGTCCTGGGGGATGCAGCCTGCCTACTGAAACACTTTTGCAGTGAATGAAAAAAGTAGTTACTGGGACAGGGTGAGAGACTGGTTTACATCTCATGGTGGTCAGGATATGCATTTGAGATATGCATCCAGCTCCTTTTTCTATAAAAGTGTTGGACCATTTCTGCATTACATAAATACAGGAAGGATTCAGAAAGATTCCCTCTCAATAGTCCACAATCCAGTGACCTCTAAATACCTCTGCAATGTTAAACAATAATTATGGTTAAAATACCATATAACAGCAATGAAGACTTACATGGAAGCTCCAACACTTTTTAGAAGCAATACAATTCAGATGTTGTGTTACTGAATCGATTTCGTTTTCTGTCCTTCTATCAGCTTGAGTGTTTGTAAGAATGGGACTGGGGACTGACTCCTAATAATCAAAATGTAATTATTTCCCTACTTCAGATCACAGAACTGTAACTTTTTACTTCATAAATATAAATGTTTCAGCAGTAACATCAATGAGGAGCAGCTACGTATCAGCTGAGCTGTAAGTGACCTACATCAGTGCTTGATCGTGCTTCTTGATTAGTGTAAGCTTTAAAGCTCATAAGCTGTATTCTGCACTAAGACAGACATTTAATAACAGTGATAATTAGCTAGTAGCTTGCAGTTTTCTAGTACTAAAGTCTACCTAAGAACGTAAAAAATCTTTACCTATCTCTATATATTGTATTAAAAGCATATTTTGAGCTACTCTGAAATTACATATCTTCATACATGAGTCTTGGGTACAATTCTCTCCTCATCAATACATACTATTAACAACATTTATGTCATCTAAGCCAAATTGCTAATTTAAAACCTTTAATAAATGTTTTCTAAAGTTGATAGCTTTCTTGAATCTGTCAGGGTTAGCCATAAAGCAATCACAGATGAAAATATTTATGTGTATAAATACATACATATGAACAGCTGGCCTGAATCAGTCTTCCAAAATAGTCAGCAGCAGATTAGGGAAAGAGACTAAGAACGAGGGACACATTCAGGCAGCCCTTCTTGTAATCTGATGTTGGTCTTAGGCAGTATATGTGGACACTGTAGTTGTCAATCGTGGGTATTCTGCGGGTCAGTGATTTTGAAAATGATCTTGGCTACGTGGGAGTCAAAGGAACCTCAGGACTTTCAATTTCCTAAATTTCCTCAACTCCGCTTCCAGTGCAGATACCCTCCCTGTTTTATTGCCACGTATTTCCCTTGCTCGTGGCTAGTGTCAATCTGTCTGCAACGGGAGGAGTGAGCATGCAGATGAAATGGGAGGAGAAAGAAACCCCAAGGCTGCAGGAGAAACTCCTTTTCTTAAAGGCAGATTCCCCTGCACCATGTCACTCACTTGCCTTTGCACCCAGGGCTCTGGCTGGGTGCCCAAGTGGAAGGAAGCTGCTCTATGAAACAGGGTCAGGTACTAAGGGGATAGATTTTTTAAACTATTTAAATGGCTAATGGTGTAGACAGGCAATTAGTGTGACTTTCAAATTGCATTTACTAATTGCATAGTTAAATACTTGAACACACTTCATAAAATTTGTTCTTTTTTCCTTCTAAGATCAAAATGAAGGGAGAACAGGACAAATTACAAGCCAGCATGTAATCAGCCTATTTTTGTGTGCTTAAATAAGATGCCCATGTGAGAACTCATCTCTTCCTTGGTATAATCAGTTCTGCCTGGTTTTGCAGTGCTGAGTTGGAAGCTGAAGATGGGCTGGAGCTCCCCCACAACCATCGAGCTTCCAGAGCATGAGTGTATGGATGTGTAGCAGTGGCAACCCCGCCAGCCATCCTGGACTCAACCAACCCCACTAAATTGGATCCTTAACCCCATCCCTGAGTGTGAATTGGAGCCACTAAGCAGGACTACGGGTATTAAGTATGGGGAGGCTTATTTTGAGATAGTTGTCATGGTTTTTTTCTCCATCTTTCACAGATTCAATTAATACTCCAGGTTGGACATGATGGCAATGCTAAAGCTGCCTCCAAACTGGAAGATGGGGTGGGGTAAAAGTGGGACTTTGAGGGTGAGACAAGATGGGCAGTTAACACTCAGACCTACAACAGATTTAAAAATCAAAGCCCTTCTTGATTCAGAGCAGTTTCTCTGGCTAGTTTAAATATCTGTGCCAGACACTGGCAGTTACATGATGTGAATACCCCGTCAGAGACAATTATTTTGCTGATTTGTTCTTGTGACAGCTCAGTTATACACCAGCACTTATAGAGAGTAACAGAACAAAAAAACAACTTAGAGCATAGCCTGAAGTGCAGTGACAAGAGAGATTTCTCTCTGGGGAAAATAATAAGGAAATACATTTGAGCACAGGAGCATCAGAGGGTCCAGAAAGTCACTGCTGAGCGTGGGAGGGCAGGGCGTGAAGGCAGCTGACAAACGAACACACCACTGCGAGATGAAGTGCTCCCCTCCGGAGGAGATGGCAGCTTTTGAAGAAACACAGCCCTGTGCCCAGGAACCTGCTACGTGGCTTTGGCTACCCTCTCTGACTTCCACATTCATCCTTAGCACTGCTGTTACCCTGTAGCTGGATCCTTAATCCCCACAGGTGAATTGCTCCTCTCCTTCTAACCCTTCAAATCACCGTCTCTGATCTGTGCTCCCCTGAGCCTGGCAGTTTTATTTCTGGTGTTTTCTCAAACAGTGAGCCTCCCCCTCCTCCCTGTGCTTGGAGAACTCCTGCTCCAGAGAGGTGCAAATCCCTGTGGGTATTATCATTACTGCAGGCAGGCAGGTGGAAAGATGGCAGATTAAAATGATCTCTTCTATTCTCTTGCTCCAGACTCATTTGAAAGCAGAAGCACCCTTCTCTGTCCCTCTCTGTGAATGCAAATAGGAAAAAACCTGGAGTGTGAGAATGCTGTAAATAGTCAGATCGGAGATGTCTGTCTGACAGCTCCTGAGCTCCACAGGGAGGACGTGTTCTGGGTATGTGATAGACTTCTTACATACCTTTGAACACATCTTGGACTTTTTCTGACTTCAGTCCTAAATGCACTTGTTTCCTCAACTTTCAGACAGTGCTTCCAGATGCTTAACTCATAGAGACAGCCTCAGTCTTGATCTGGCACCCAACCCACTGAGATGCCTCTGGAAACACCAAAGTCAAGCAATATCACCCAAGAGCTTTTCCCTTTAGAAATGAGTCTTGGAAAAGCAAAGCAACACTGTGGGGATGACCCTGAAATGGCGATATGTTCATTTCTGAGCACTCACGGGATAACATTTCCATCAGTTTTCCAGCATAATAGCTGGCTCTTCAGGTGCCCTTGACAAACCAGCTGTAACAGCATCATCCAAACATCAGCTGGATCATTACATTACCAGGTGCCAGTCAATGATTTTCCCCCACTGCAGCCACAGACCATTTTGAAAGCAGCCCTCCTGCAATACTGAGTGGCATTTCTCTCTGCCACTGAGTCCAGTTGTAAAGTTGCATCTTTTTCCAGAACAGTTAAAGAGCATTAGTTTATATCCCTCCAATTTAAAAGTACAATGGTCAATCAGCTGACTGGCAAGCAAACAATGCCAACATTAGCTCTGGAAACCAAACACACTTTCAAAAGAACCAGAGAACAAGAGGAGAAAAAAGGCAATGCCTTTTGTGACTGAAGCTTGCAACAGAGGCAAGCTCTAAAAAGCTCACCCATCACTTTGGGTAGTTCCCAGCATACACGGTTTATCCCTGTAATCAGCATTTTGGGGAGCTAATGTAGCAGGAGCCATTCACGGGGATACCCTTTTCTGGGGAGGGCAGTGCACAACTGACTGATCATTTGAGGCTCAAGCACAATTAAATGCTTTGCAAGGGGAGTCAGAAAACCAACACCCCCACTGAGCTGTGCCAGTGCCTGGGGAAGGCTCAGAGCTGAGCAGCTCTTCAGGCCCCAGATGTGCCTGGGCTTCCAAGGATGACCGGTGCAATTTTGGCCAAAACTTGCACTGGAATGACTGCTATACCAACAGCAACTTTCCAAATGTCCTGTTCAGGAGAAAGGAAAACACCTCTTCTACAGAGTTTAATGATGATCAGCAGAATTCAGCTTGAGGAGCCTCTTGAATTTTTCAGCTGATAAATTTTCTGTCAGCTAAAGTCTCAGTTTAGAACAAAATAGCCTGGAAATAACATTACTATCTGATGTTTCCCTAAGGAACCCTGCTTGCTCAGTGCACCCTGTGGTTATAGACACTTCCTATGGGTATTACTGTGATTGCAAGACATTTCAGTCTATTCAGACCACATTCTGTACAGACTCACATGAACCACCAAGGTGATCACAGTCCTGTTCCGGGTGTTCAATCAAAATTTTGAAAATTACAGAAGCATCACTTCCCCTCAGTTTTACGTCACAGATTTAATACAGATACAGATTAATAACAGTCTTTGCTAACTGTATAGGGAAGCAATACTTCGGAAGGGACAGTTTTCCACTTATGTGAGCTTGTTTAAAAGACTGATTTATATTATCCCCTCAGCAATGTAGAGTCTCAGGTCTGAGGAAAAGAGCAACTTCACTTTAAGCTTTACTCCCCTGACCACTGAGTTCTTTCTGCAGCTGGTAGTTCCTTCCTCCCTCAATAATAGAAACTCCTTTTCCATTTAGAGAGCTTGAAGACTTCGCTCATGGAATACACAGTATAAAAACAGTTGAAATTAGCATATGTGTGGGTTGAGAAGGGCACATACATAGTATTAAAACCTCAGAAAATTACCCAGTAGGCTTACTGCTGATTTTCAGAAGATATAAGGAAAGGGATGGGGTTTTATTTTTCTTTGTGGACCATGAAATCAGATTTTTTTTTTCAGGAAACACAATTAAACTTCTCATTCCTATCAGGCTTCAACAGAATGTCAATGACTATCTGGCCTTCACAGAGCCCCTCACAGAACAGTTTTCATCTCTGCCTAGAACCATTTGCAGTGAATTTTGGTACTGACATGAACCCTACTGTAACTGAGCTTCAGAGCCAATATACAGCACAGCCTGACTATCCTGCAGGGCTCCTTCTCCCCACGCCATCATCACTAGAGGTCTGTGGATTCAGACAATTCTGCCATTAAATGGCACTGAACCAGAACAGAGTCCAGACAGATTTTGGAAGGTATTTTCTCAAACCATGAAGCCCAAAGCTCATGATGAAACACAGTTACACTGAAGACTTCCAAAACAAAAGCACTCAGATTATCTGTAGGACATGATGCTGTTCTGCAAACAACGGTGTAACTTCAGGAATTCTCTCACAAGGAATTAGCTTGTGGGGTCTCTGGCTTTCCACTAATAAATAATTCGTGGTTTTCAGCAGAGGAAAAGAAATGTATTATTAATGATATGGCGTGGCAAGAACGATGCCAAGAGTGCAGGCCAAGAGCCATAACTGCACTGCTGGAAGCTGCTGCTGCTGGGCAAGAGCATGGATGCAGGGAGCAGCAGGGATGCGTGGTGAGATACTCAAGCTCCATCTAGTGGAAAATAAATCCCTGTAAATCAGACTCGGACAGACACACGGTTGTTGGTAGTGATATGCTCTAAGGAAAAAGAAATAAATCCGGGGATGGACTTGATTCCCTGGGACGGAATGCTCTCTTTTCTCTTTTGGAGGGAGTCAGAGTATAATCATAACTGAGAAAACAAGTTAGGGTTAGAAAAAAAAGGAAAAAAGTCTGACTACCTACTGGGACTCAAGGATTTAAGCTTCCTGCAGATATATTTTACTCTCCCTTACTCCTGCCATATCCACCTTGAGTTTCTCACGTGCTCTTACTGCTGTTTACAGCCCTCCCCTGTCAGTGTGGTGACCATGCCAGCACGACCAAGGAGGGTTAAGGAAAGGCTTTTTTTCCATGGCTTTGGCTCCATGCTCCCATATCAGAATAGGGAAGAAAAGCACCCTTTCACATGCAGTGACACAGTCTCTGTGTTGGTGGCCTTGTTCTCTCAGCACACACAGGGTCCAACAGCTCTGGGGTCCCGCTGGCTCTTTGAATGTGTCCCTTTATGGCCAGGGCTCTCCTGGCAAGGACACACAGATGGAGAAGTTTTTCTTCTGAGGGTTTTACCAAGGACTATAATGAATGGCTGGGTTTTCCAAGGGACACAGCCACGATGGCAGCTTACACCTTGCTCAGCTGTGACAGCAGAGAGGTCTGATGGAGATCTCGTCACCAACACAAGACAGCAGCAGCTTGGTGTAGTCTTTTAGTTACACCAATTTAGTGCTATTGCCAGAATGTCTTTTAAAAGTTGAGATCCCTGAAGAGCTATGGAAGGGAAACAGCCATACGCAGCTAAGATCAGTGCTTGCTATAAGGATGTTTTCTTCTGGATCCCATACTGATGCCAGGCTGATTCTTTCCAATTTTGGCTTTGCAGTAGCAAAAGAAAAGTGAACAGTTCTAGGAGTAAGAAGAGTAAACAGCTTCTAGGTTCTAATTGGTGCTGACGGAGAAACGTGTCTGCTGGACTCGCACAGATCCAGCCTACCTTGTCATTTGAAGGTTAGGAGCCAACACAGAACAGTAACATTCAGAGGGCTATGGTCCAGCCTGCACCCTGAACCTTTATGATGAGAAGAACCACTAAGTTTGAGCCTGACTTGTCTCAAGATGCCTGGAGTTTCTGCTTGACTTCAGGGTTCCATTAATAGATGATGCATGTGTGTAAATCCTCCCTATGCCTCCAAAAATCCTTG
Organism: Atrichornis clamosus; assembly: GCA_013400975.1. Classification (NCBI taxonomy): domain Eukaryota; kingdom Metazoa; phylum Chordata; class Aves; order Passeriformes; family Menuridae; genus Atrichornis; species Atrichornis clamosus. The sequence goes on from WBMZ01006788.1 coordinate 26,469, forward strand.
ATGCAGAGCTTTAGAAAAATGGAGATAAAAACTTAATACCTTAGGTTATTAAAATCTCAGCACTTCTCTTACTGCAGAAGCTTTTTGCAGCATCTACTAATCCTTTTCCTCCGTAAAACTCCATATCCTATCTCACAATATACTTTGCTGTGTTATTGCTAATCTTTAAATTTGTGCATGTTCTTCAGTAGGTGAACATTAACACATGCCCTGTGAGAGAATTAGACTTAGGGGATGCTGGAGCTGCTGCCTTCAGCTGCAAAGTCAGGGGAAGACAAGTTTCCTCCACCCATATCCCCCCCTCCAGCACCATCAGCAGCACAGGGCTGGGGCAGGAACTGCAACAGGGGAGTAAGAAGATGCAGCAGGTTGTATAGGGGAGGGGAATTTTTAACAGGGCTTTCCTACCAAAACTGGAGTGTTACAGATGCAGAGACGAGCATCACCTAGAAACCACCTCATTCTGCAAATTTTGAATGCTCTCTGCATGTTGAAACTGCTCCTTCATCTCTGCTTTGCAAAAATGAAACAAGCAGAGAGAACTGTAAAGGCTGGTGCTACAAAGCCACAGGTTATGTTTACAACACTTAGAGGTTCACAGTGTCAGCTTTAGTTTTGTTCAAGTCTCTACCAGCAAAGGTAAAGAGAAACTTGCAATTCTTTTCCTGATATAAACCTCACCAGAGTATTTTTCCATTCAAGGAATTTTTTTAGAGAGAAAAAAATTGTAATGTTTGAATAAAACTGCATATGCCCATGTAAATAATTTTTGTAAGCTTTGTGGCAGGCCAAATACAAAGCAGAAGTTCACGCTAAGTAAGGTACTTGTCCCTGGAGAAACAGAACATTGTTCTGCTTATTCACATACAGAACCTGTCTCTGATGCATTATCCTGTACTTTTACTTTACAATGAAAGTAAAATGCTTGTAATAGTAAAAATGCAGTGGTTGATCATATTCTAAACTGAAAGAACTGTTTCTAGAGATGACACTTTCCAGCAGAGAAGGAACACCTCAAAACACAATTGATATATTAAAAAAGCAGTTAACTATAAAGCATACAGGAGGAAGTAGGAAAAAAACACGTAGAATTTGTGTGGGATAAAATATGAAACCACAAAAAGTCTTAATACAGCAGTGCATGCAAACAGACACAGGCAGTGTCATGGCCAGACACATATAGGACAGTTTGGAGCTGATCTTATCTTTAAACCATTTGCACCTTTCCCTTTCTCTGCCTGGGCCTGCCCTTTCTGTGTCCTGCTGGAATCACAAGCCAAGGAGATGCTGGTGCAGCCAGGATTGTGTCCTTCAGTGCTTGGGCGCTGCTCTTTTCTGCTTCAAAGGCAGCTGCAATCTCCTCTGCCTTTGTTTCACTTTATCAGTAGTGGAGGAGCTCACACTCTCCAACCTACTCAGTGACACAAGAGTTTGTCCCCATCTTGGGCCACTGCTGAATTATCGGAACTGAGAGAGAGGCTTTCAAAATGCTTGTCCAGCACTTTCATTTGTTGTGCTGTAATGTGGCTGCTGTAGTCGCTGAATATGTAGATTTAGAAGTAAGTTTTTAAAGCAGTGCTCGGGAGGTATTCGTGTTAATCCCATTATCTGATAAATGGATTTGTGAACACACCTCCCACCATCCTGCGTTAATAACTATCCCTCAGTGTCCCTAGGAAATGAAATTTAAATGCTTGTGAGAAGTTGGTGAACCATATGTTCAAAACCGTGGAATTAAACAAAACAAGTCCATGGAAGGTTGCAGCGTTGTCAGGATCTTATCCCTTGCTCTCTCCTGTTAGCTCCCCATCTTTCAAAGTCCCCAATTAGATTTGCTGCTGATTTCCTGCCCATTTGTTGAATGTGCTACCTCGTGCAACCGGTCTTCCCTCCAAAGTGTGCTGGAAGCCAAGCACTCCAACAAGCGACCTGACCACTCCTGGAACTTAGGAAATTTAGATTCCCCTCCAAAGCAAGACACTGACTCCTGCTCCCAAGAAAGCCATTCATCCTTTATCTTCTGAAACACAACAAATCCTTTAATATGAGGGTTCAAATTAGCATTTTTACTCTAATATCCCTGCATTTTATCAGCATTTGGCCATCACATCATTGTAAAGGATGACAAAGGAAAGCTTTTGGGGACCAGACAACCAGTTGATACTGAAATCAAACATTTTGCATCCAGGTCACCAGTCCAAATTTAGTATATACTGCCAGCAATGCAGACCATTGGTTTTAGTTGGTCTGTACTGAATGGATATGGAGACTGGACTTAGATTCTCCTTATAAAGACATATTTTCAGGGAAGAGACACTTATCAGTGCCCTCTGAATATTTATTATCAGTGCTATAGATTACTCCCTTGATAATTTATGATGCCATACCTGCTAGAACAAAAGGACCCTACATCATCAACACAAGGACTCAATGAGAACGTACATAAGTTGCTGGGAACAGGCTGGAGTACAAACTTGTTATGTGCCCCACCTCACCACATCAACAGCCATGGGGTACAGGAGAGGCTTGAGTAGCCCCCACTCCCAAAGCAGGGGCTCAGGGAAGCAGAGGTCACAGGCCAGCGATAACCATCATAACCTGTTTTTCCAGAGAAGTCAGCACAGTCTGCGCGTGGGGTCAAGAAGGGAGAGAGAGACCATAGGATACAGTGCTCCAAATGCTCAAGGTGCAGCCACCTCGGCAAGGGGGGAGAGGGAAGGTGACACAAGCAAGTCACACGCGCAGCACTTGAGATGTGAGAGTCCTGCTGGGTGTCCTTGTAGTGACAGGGCAATTCACACTCAGTGGAGAGAGGAGATTATTCCTTCCCTTCCACCCATCTTTTGCTTTTGATGGGTAAAAGAAGCCATCTGGCCACTTTTACTCTCCACAGATAAATACTTGGGTCCTGAGGTTTTCCACCGCCCTTGGCCAGAGCCGCACAGTTAACAACAGCACTCTTGTTTTTCTAACTCGCTTGACAAAAGAAGGAAAAAGTAATTTCAAGTTCCACCAGTCCCAGCTCTAAGAGCAGGGCAATAAAGAGGCACTTGCTTTCCAAATCAAGCAGAAGAACCAGCTCCGCTGGGGGGTTCGAGTCCAGACTTGCAGCCACGGAAGGAGTCCAGCCTTTCGCTCGCCAGAGCGTTGTAAAGGAAGGACTGGCTGGTCTTCTGGTTAGCGGCTGGGAAGTGGGAGCGCTGGCATCTATCCCGCCTCGCGCTGAGATTTCTTTTAAGATTTGTGTCAACCCTGCCGAAAAAGGGGATTTCTGTGAGCAGTTCCCCGGGGGCGGGGAGCTGGGGTGGATGCGGGCAGCGGGCGCAGCCCCGGGAGCCGCAGCCGTGCACTGCCCGCCGCGGTCGCTAAAGGGAGCTCCAGGCTCAGAGCTCGGCTCTGCCTCGCGCTCCAGATGTCACCAAAGCCGCTCTCTTCCCTCCTCCACTAACCCGGTACATGGAATTAATGGGGCATTTACAGGGTCATTTGTGAAACGTAAATCTGCGCCTTCATTTTAGGTTTGCAACACGGCAGCTACAAATTCTTTGGGGAACTGGGTACACCTGGAGTAAACGTGAGATATTCAGCATTTATTCACTGTGTATTTTCTGGAAATGTCTTCAAGATATATTGTATTTTGGAGCCGAATCCTGTAATTGGTATAAAAAGTACTTCCAGCCTAAACTTGTCAATAGAGATTCCATAAACTCCAGATCCTTCTCATCAATTTCTGAAGGCTAAGATTTAAAAAACACGGCTACTCATCACATACAGCTTACAACCGAAACACACGTCTGAAAAAAAGTACCTCTCTACCGATTTATTGTGAACAGCGTTGAAGGGGTGGCGTATAACACCGGAATATTTCAGTCACAAAGGCAGTGTTCGCCGAGCCGCACATTTCCCTTTCACAGAAAAGCACACGGCAGTTTCGGACGCCTGTAGCATCCTCAGTGCAATCAGCGCCCATTAGTGCCAATACATTGCAACAGGTAAGCAGAGCAGTTTAGCAGAAACACCCACAGACTCATGGGACCAGGAAAATATTACCACCACCACCACAAAAAAAAAAAAAAAGAAAAAAAAAGAAAAAAAGAAAAGAAAAGAAAAACCTAATCGGTTTGCAATGGCAGTGTGATTTAAAAACCAAGCAGCTAAACCCCCCAGGGAACAGCATCTGCTGCACGGCAAGCACAGCCTCCTAATTCAAGTGTCCCTGAGGTAAAAAAATCAAAACCTGCAAGAGCCTCCAAAAGCAGTGATGGTTGGGAAGGGCTGCTCCAGGGCTGGGGACCAGGCAGGAGAGTATTTCTCATTTTAAGTGTTTCTAGAAGGTGATGGAGCTATAGAAGAAGCTACTTTTTGGTATAAGCAGTGGTACCCTTCCCAATTTTGCTGGCCCTCCTGAGGGAGCTCTGATTAGCCAGTTTTGTTCAGTCACTGCTGGAGTCAACTGCTTATTAATAAGTGAAATACCTTGTTTTCTACATTCTCTTCCCCCCCCCCAAAAAAAAAAAACCAAAAACACAGACTTCTTTGGGGGACAGGTTAGAAACAGGTGATCTTGGTACATTTTGCATGCTGTCTTAAGGAGACTCATAAGTCAATAATATTTTCATTATCATTATTCAGTTAATGCAAAGCAGTACATATGGTACAAAAAGCATCAGGGACAAGCAGGCAATCTCAGAAGAAATTGAGAAATGTCTGAGAGGCAGGAAATTCCCACCACTGGCCCATCTGCCATGCCAAGCCTGTGCCTGTATAGATGCAAAGCTATGGGTATTCCAGACAACTCACGATTCGCTTGTTTATAATTACTGTCAGCATTTGCAGAAAAAAGGGGATTTGGTTTTCTTACAGGCTACATGCCCCAGCTCTGGCTCCTTATCTGACCAGCCACGCTGCAGCTACAGTGAAGATAAGGGACAGTTTCTATCCCAGCTTTGGGAAAACCTCAGCCAACTCCAAGTTGATGGCCTTAACGTTACTTAGCCACCCATTAGGGAGAATAAAATTCTCCAATCAAATCCAATAAAACCCCCTAAAATCAGACCCTGCAGTTAATAAGACAGGGTTATCTGCTGCTAACCCTGGCTGACTGCTCTCCACAGGGCATGAGTAGATGTGCCATCAGGAGGGAGGTGGGAAAGAACAAACTCCCTTAGTTCACACAAGTGCAGCAGAGCTCATTATGTGCCCTGCTGCCTATTGCTGCAAGAGGTTAGAAATGCTTCTTTATTTCCCCTGCCCTAATGCTCTTGCTGCCTTCCCCATTCTGTTTATTTTGTGCCACCAGGGCAATGACAATCAGCCATGTGAAGCATTATTCCCTTATTCCCCAGCCTCCTTTCTGAGGTGAGCACAGTCCTGAAAACAGGAGCAACTCCCAAAAAAAAAAAAAAAAAAAAAAAGAAAAAAAAGAAAAAGAAAAAAAGAAAAAAAGAAAAAAAAATTACTGCCACATCCATTTCTATTCAAATTGCTTGGCACATTTCTCCAGTTCTTTTGCTGGAGACCAGGGTTCACTTCCAGCTCCCCAGCCTTCAATACCTCGGGACAGTGAGTGCTGGCACAAACTGAAACCTGGTGACCTTCCTTTGAGAATATTAAGTCTTGCTGGAGTTTCTGTGAGGTTAATCGATTCCACTCAGTCCTCTCTTGTGAAATCCTCGGACAGGAAAGAATAAGGGGGGAAAAAGCCAAGGGAGAGTTTCATGCAATCCTTATAGCCTCGAGATTACTTCAGTTTTTAATGGTGTTTTTCTCAGTCTCACCATCTTTGGAAAGCATGCTGCTAGATACTCATAGTATTCCTTAAACAAACTACCCCAAATACTGAGCTGCACTTTTAATTTGCCAAGACCACCCAGTGTGCACCATATTTGAAATACTACACAGCAAGTTACACTGCCACATCATGTGAGTTATCAGAACCACTTGAGATCCCAAAACTTTGTGAAGAGATTTACCTTGTACTGCTTGGCATGCAAAGAGCATTTAGTGCAAGGAAGTTTGAGTGGTTGTAGACACATGAAGATTGGCATGTTAAACACTGGCCCATGGAGCCATCCAGGCAACACTGAGCCTGATCAGCTTGCCAAACTCTCTTCCCTGTTTGCCACAATTGCCAACACGAATTTCTGTTGACTGAGCACTCACAAATGCAGTTTGGTTACCGAAAGGCCCAAACTCCTCATTGCTTTGCAGTATCTGGATCTCACTGGTACCTCTGTATTTCTCTGTTCCTGATAGAAAAAAAGGACTGGCCCCTGGTCTTTCCTCATGCTCTCTCTCACTGTGAACTGCACCATGCCTGGGGCAGTGGTGGACCTTTGCCTAACGTGGACATTTCTCATGCTGCAAAGGCAAAAGCTACGTCAGCTGAAATACTGGAGGAAGCAAAGTGGTAACATCCCCTTAGCTCCTCCCTGGGTAAACTGGTGTCCAAAAGGCTCTTGTACCAAATTTTGGCCACTCTTTAGGTTGTGTACAACACTGGGCACAGGAGTGCTTAAGTTGTGCACATGTTTGGTCACTGTCCTGCTCATGGCCAGCAAGGAGCACCAGTGCCCTCAGGGCCCTGGCATTTACGGAGCTTTGGAACACACGAGGCATCATTAAAAACAGCAGATCTGACCAAAAGGATTTTTCTGCTGCCAAAACATCCCCATTCCAATGCCTGCACCTTGCCTTCTGTGATCAGTGCTGCCTTCAATTTGATCAGGATCACTTTCTCTTGTAGATCCCCAGCCAAACCTGCCGGTGGCATCAGCAGGAGGATCCGCATGGAATATCTGGGCAAGGACTGCTGGCACAGACCAGCTTCGCACAGCACTCAAATCCCTAAATAGCAGCACGAATAAAAATAGTTCAGTTTGGACATCTAAAAACCAAAATGGGGTAGGAATATATTTCAATCAAGAGGTAGTTTCTAAAATGCAGAATTATTTGCTACTATTTGAGAGGCTGTACTGAGAGGTTCTACTTCACCTCATCACTCTCAAAATGCCACACAAATGTCACACAAGTAACTGACATTTTGAGCACCAATCTTTCCATTCTTTCATCTTAAAAAAAAAAAATCTTCATTTTTCTTCTAGGTTACAGACACTGATTAAGAGTGCTATATAATCTTTGGATTCATCTGTCCAACAATCTAATTAAATAATCATTGATAATTAAAATGACCTCCTTTTGACTGATACCTGATCACAGAAAGGTTCAAAAGAAACTTGACACATGTTGTGTCATGTTCCAGCATAACCCACTACAGGTATGTTATCATGTTATGCCACATCTGATTTCCAGAGAACAAAATGAACTGAGGAACAAATTAAGGGAGGAACCAGTTGTACACGTATCAGATCTAACCAGTTCAAATATCTGGCAATGTACAGGAGCAGGTGAACTTCCAGCATAGTTGTAGGACCATCATTAACCCCAGAAATGGCATTATTTTTGGATATGTCTAAGCAGGGACATCTGGTGACAGCATATTATCTGTGCAATCCCTGCTGTACTTCGGGGCTACAAGATCTTTCTTCAGAGAAAAAATGTGACTAAAATCTCAGCTAAACTGACAAAAGGGAAGAGTATCCCTCATGTTTTGCCTGTACAAGCACTGAAAGACCACAGACGTTGACTCTGAGATGTGCAAACTATGAGGAAAATGAATGATCTGGCCATCCTACACCTCCTGTGATTTTCTTAAGCAGCTCCATATCTTACATGGGATCTGCAGACTGACCCACACCCCCTCTGTGGTACTTCCTGGTCACTGTGTGATGAGGGAATGAGGTTCAGGCTCCCAGGTGCCTCAGACAAAGCAACACCATGAAAATCTCAGTTCTCCAACCACACTAAAGAATGCTGTTCAGGGAAACCTGCTACCCCGATCCCCTGGGGAGTACAAACCTCAGACAGAAAATCACATGCTTTAAAGGTTCAGGGTACTCAACTCTCACTTGCCTTTTTTTAGGTGTTTCCTTCTCAGTAGCATGCACCAGTGCACAGCCCTGATTTCACTCTTAAAATTAATTAAAATACAACAATAGCATGTACTTCTCTCTTCATGGATATTTTGACAATTTAAGGAGGAAAAGCATTTTTTGGGAACAACAGTGTTAGCTGCAGAGTTGGAGTATTGCCCTCCTTACAGCAGCACAGTTGAGGAACATTTCCATTGAGTAAGTTGACTGGTGAAAACAGAACTAAACATTTACGTTTTTTTTATGCTAAGTAGGAGCTTTTTTTAAAAAACCATGAAATATTAGTGAACCAAGGGGTTTAGGGGTGGAAAAATCTATGGAATATAATAAGTTGTGGGTCTCTTCCCAACAGGATATTGGTTTTCAGTATATAATTAATAACAAGAAAACTGTATCCTGACTTTGGGGTCCACATCAGCATCCTGGAACAAAAAGGACCATAAATTAGCATCAATTATGTATTAAAGTTCCAATTAACCTGGCTGACACTGATATACTTTAACAAGGTACACTTAGATAAAAGAAGCAACTCTCTAATTACTTGGAACGGGACCTCCTGACCCATTCTGCTCTTTTATCCCAATGCCAACCTAATGAGGAAGGAAGTGAGAGATAGGAAACTGTGCATAAGGCAAGGCTGTAGCACCACAAGATGCCCTTAGGAAATGATTTTACCTTCTTACCAATGATTAATACCTTATTGCTCTCAGTGCCTTTTAACTATTTTCAGAAGTGTTTTTGAGGCTGAAATTGCTAATGTTCATTTTAATGTAGAAATCTGCTATCTAATGAAGGTCCTGGTCACCTGTTCCTGCTCTGTGACATCCCACATACACATAATTTGTGATAGTGGTAGCCAGGGTTCCTGTACACAGATTTAAAGTGTACTACTTGAAGTGAAGCATCTTAGTCCAGGCAAGAGAGACAATCACAATTAATTTTATACCTTAATCAGAAGAGTTGGTTTAAGCATATTTTTCAACACTGATGTTTTGAGCAAAGACTTAAGGCAAAAGGTAGAAAAACCCGTGCTGCCTGTAGGGAGAGCAGCATCAAGGTGAGGAGCGAGGGTGGAATCAGGAAGGTGTTTACAGAGCATCTAATAAGGCACAACATTTTTCTTGCTTTTTATGTTCATTGAAATCAGATAATTCCAGATACCATACCCAGGGGAATAAATTCATGGGCATCTCCTCACCCTTAAAAAACAACAGATGGTTTTCGGGAGTGTCCAGCCAGGCAGTCTGCTTTTGTTCAGTCCTCTTCAGCGCTCAACTCTTCTACCCTAGACTGACCTACCAGATTTCGAACATATGCAATTACACAAAGGGCAAAGAGGGCTGTTTTTTTTGTTGTTGTGGTTTTTTATATCACTTGAAAATATTGTACTCAACCATCGAAGAAGAGTTCCCCAGAGCAAGGCAATTCCTGTAATGAGAACTGCAGAAGAACTAGCTTGTCCTTGAAGAACAACTCTTTCTCAGTGCCAATTCTTCCTCTGTGTCATGTTATCAGCACTGTAAATTGTTTTAAATTAATGATGACACTGACCCCTTCTTTATGGTTTTCCAGTGCAATACAGTTGCAGTCTTGGCTTTCACAGTTGATCTCCCACTAGCCACACAAGTCTGACTTCTGTCCTTTTGGGGAAGAGGTGTTGGTGGAATCCATCAGAGCCACCTCCTAATTATAGTCACAGGCTCCCAAAATCAGAGGGAAGCAAACTCGCCACTGAGATTTCAGCTGGATGATTCCTGCAGTGAGTGCTTTCCTGGGCCCTTGCAGTCAAAGGTTATCTTTCACATAAGCCATGTCAAAATTTAAACTTAAACACATTGGGTCATGCTCTTCCCAACATGGAATTTCACTGCAGAGGGAGGGAGATTTTCCTCTAGTGCTGCTGAAACACGCAGCGCTGGAAGAGAGGCTCAGCAGCTCTGAGCCTGGAATCGTGACTCCTTTCCCAAAGTATTGCTGTTGGACATAATGTGCTCCATTAGCAAAAGCAGTCAGCAGACAATTGATTGCCCAAATTACAGATTCTTCAGCAAGATTTTCAGTATTCCCTTGCTTTAGTTGGGAATTTTGTCCCTATCATTTTCCTCATAACTTTAAGCAATTCTTCCCAAGCCAGCTGAGAATGAAGACAAACGTAAAAGAAATTCTTTAGTCTCTGAAAGGGTCAGAGTCAGGTCACCTGCAAGATTTGAACAGTTCATCGATGCCCCAAGCTAATGCTGCCATGTGCATTATTCTCCTCCCCTGCATTTTCTGCAGGAATATGTCTGGATCATTCAAGTAGTTTGTGAAGATTGAAAAAAGTTATACAATCAATTTTGGCCTTTTGTGACATCCCCAGTGACTTCAGTAAGCCCTTGTGGAAAAAGGCCCGTCCACAGTTCATACGTGGTGCAGACTCCTTGATCCATCCCCATTTAAACCAAGGTCTAGTTGAAACATCTGTGGGAATTGAATCAGACTAACAGACTATTATATGTGCTCCATAGGGGACTCGCTCATAAGTCTCTTGTGGCAAACATGCTACTTATACAGCATCCCATTCAGATAAGTGACCTACTTATTGGTTGCATGTTGTAAGCTATTTTGACGAGAGCAATGTGATCCTTGCTGTTCTTTGCTTTGAGTAAACTCTAGCCTTTGGGTATAAGAAGAGGGAAATTTGACATCCGTGTAATAGAGGACGGCCATATACATTCAGAGTGGGATTTTCAAAACCATTCATAACTGCAGAAAGGAGAAAGAATAAATTCACAAAGCTTTGATTCTCACAGGAACACGGTCACTTAGTAAATATCTAGGTGGCTTTATTCTCTATCACACTGGAATGGGCCTAAGTCCTGGAAAAATAGGACAATTATTTGATATTGCATGTCTACAGGTGTATGGGAACATTAAGGAGTGTTGCTATCTCTATTTCTTACCATCTGAAGGGAAAAAGTCCAATTTTACTAGACTATTACTAATGTGGAAAGAGGGTAAAGGACAGGACTTCAACTATTTTTTTTGTCAGTTTATGCTATTGATTAAATAAGTCCATCATCTCTGCAACGCTTTGCTTAGAAATGAACAGACGTAAAATCCACCACAGCATATCCAAAGATAAACACCCTTTTAAAATGACACAGAGAGGGGAAAAAAGATCCTTGAGATCTTATCTCTTTCCCTTCCAGCTTTACCTCGCCATTGTTTTATTCAAAGCAAATTGTCATCAAACCCCAGGAAGAGCTATCCTTATCAGCCAGGGCTGCCGTGGTACACGTGCCTCTGCACGGGGTATAAATACATGCACACCCTCGTTCCCAGTTCAGACGACTCCATCCACTGGTGAGCAGCTTGTGAAAGCCCTTCAAAGCTCTTCAGCGAGCCAAGGGTGACAGTTTACTCAATCTTTTGTAACTCCTCTGACCCTGCCTCGTTCAAAGGAAAGCTTTTTTTCCTTCCTAATTCCTCCCACTCCCTCTTTTAGAGGAATGAGAGAAAATTTAAGTGCCCTGCTTTGACACTCAGCTTGCTGCTTGCGTGCAGTCAGGCCAGCTGCCTCCCCAGATCTCCACTGCATTGTCGATACGTTCCTCTTGTGCCAAGACAAAATTTATAAATAGATTTGCCCAGTCAGTAAGCCCTTTCTCTTTAGAAAGACAGGGATTCAGGCAAAAAGAGGATTATTGATAACATGCAACATCTTTATTATAGCAGAGACTGCTACTGCTACTATAGTTAAGGACCTGTCAGCATTTCCATTGTAAGATTTTTTTTTTTTGTGCAAGGGTTTAACTTGGCAGTAAAAATTTAAATATACTTGAGGCTGGACTTTTTCTTGCAAGAATTCAGCAAGAGTGTTAGGCACAGGGCTCTCTCCTCTCCCTCATTAACAGTGAATTCAATGAGTTTTAGAGCTTCTCTTGTGAATATGCCTCTCCTGTTTTCTGAGCAATGGCAGCACCTGATCCACCAGCACATAGTATAGAGCAGAGAGAAGAGCACAGGGCAAACAGAGGGCCAGATCCTGCTCTCATTAGTAATGGTGCTTGAATAGAATTTGGCCATTACAGGAACACATAGTTTTGGCTAACTTCCCATATTTTCCTCTACCAAAAAACCAGCAGAGGGAGATGCTAAAAAAAGTCCTTTCAAAATCATCTCATTTAGGTAGTTAATTTTCCTTGCAATGCATGCTGGTAGGAGAGCACAAACTGCCAAGTGATGAATGTGTCTTGGGAGTCACCAGCCCCACCCCTCTCCCCTTGTAGTCTGTGCCTCTCTTCAGCCTCTGGCAAATTGCTTAATTTCTGCTCTGCCTCAATTTCAGGACTCAGGATGGAAAACAGTAAAACTCACACAAATGGTTTTGCACACAGAATTCATTCTGCTGCAGCTCAAGCACTTTCTGGCAGGAAATAATCCTGCTCCCTTTGACTTCAGCAGTAATTAGCCTGAGTGCAAAGCCACAGCTTGTTATTGCGGAGTTGCTGGCATCCACAGACTTGTGTAACTCCAGTAGTCTTGAGGAGAGGACTGCTAAAATACTGCAGTGTGCACACAAGAGTTTCATCAAAATAAGGCCATCTTTGCTTCCAACCATGCTCACAGACACATGGAAGTAAGCAGTATTTTGTCCTCTGATCAATTTCCTTCTCTTCTTCAGGTTTAAAAAAAAAAAGAGGAAGAAAGTATTCATGCATTTCATGATTTTCACTTTTTTTTGGGGGGGAAGAAAAGAAAAAAGAGGTGTATGTTGAAATTCAGCCACTGATATTTGCTAAGGTTTATGAAAAAAGAGTGGTAAATTGACTGGGGGTCTGCATGGAGGACTGGTAGATGTATTTTCCTCTGCCTTGCTTCTCAGTGGGATGCTGTGTGTCTTTTTCACACAGCCTATACAGCAGAACATTTTGCTTTAAGGATCTGAACAACTTTCCTCCCTCTCAGGCTGAAGTTAAACCCTTAATATCAGGAGAATATGGGCCTTTCTCAGGGTGCTTTAAGCCCAGTTTAAGTTACATAAAGTCCTTTACACATGGCACAAAACATTCTTTGACTTGTGTCTCTCAACATTTGTATTTGTGGTCAACTGAGTAGTATCTTTTGTGTGTTGATTCCTAGAAAAGAATAATACTTGTCTGTTTTGTCTGTTGACAAGATCTTCAAATCCTAGTGCCCCTCTGACACATTAAAACAGTGCATTTCTGTCTAGTTTTATTTTTATGATATGAGGATTTAGCTAAGACTTTGACACCATGGAAACTAGACACAGGACATGATCCTGTTCTATCTAAATATATCCCCCGACTTTCAATCACACTTTCCTCTTTTATATTCCATGAAAACTGCTCTTTACCTTCCTCCATCTGTGCAACTTTTTTGGCCAGCAGGATCACCTTGGGCCCACCCTTAGCTTTCATCACCAACCAGAACCACTTCAAGAGGGAATCACATGCACTGAGTGGAGAGGAGGCAGTGCAAGAAAACAGGCCCTTAGGAAACTCATCGTAGCATATCTGGGGTAATTCTCAAAGAAATTGAATGTTAAATGGAAAGCAACTTTTAACCCTCCTAAGTGCCAAAAGCAAGTTTAGTTAAGCAAAGCAGAACAGCTTTTCCCTTGTGCTGTAACAAGGAAGGACTGTCCCTTTCTTAAGACGTCAGCTCCACTATAGATCCTTGGTATTTTTTATTACTGGCTTTGGGCATTAGTTTTTTTGTGGCTTATAGCTTTCAATTCTAACACTCATACTTCTTCTCTATAGGGCTACAACATTACCACCATTTTTATTTTAACACCAAATTATCCCTTTGTTATACTTCACACAGGTTCTACTTGAGGAAAAGAGGTGGAAGGAACAAGTCTGCAGTGCAACTTCACAAAAACAAATTTCCCCTTTCAGTGTGGATTCAGATAGCTTCACTTCGGGAGGCAAGAATGTTATACCAGTTTCTTAAAACCAACCTCATGGCCTGAGGTGGGTTTTCTTACCACTCTGAAAACAGGACACAAAATTGAGCCAGAATCACGAACCTTAACGTAGTTTTCAGGTAGCCCTGGTGCAAGGGTGGGCACACACAGTCCTCAGCATGGAACATGGAGCTGCCTCTCCATTCCTTTCTACCAGATACAGCAAAAACTCCTAGGAAAGCCAAAAAAAAATTCCCCTCCAAAAAAAATTCAGTATTTCTGCCCACCATGGGCTGACTGGCTATTTTTGAGCAGCTTAAGTGTCAACATGTGTTATTTTGCCTGCACAAGACAACTGAGCAGATAGCTGAATGAAGCAAGCAAGACATGCAGGAGGAGTTGGAACAAATGTCTTAAATTTTGAAGCTGTCTGTTTTGCCAGTGACCCATAGAGTGAGGAGCTGTGTCAGCTAATCACTTAGCTGGCCACTGCTGACAGACAAATACCTTGTGGTGACATCTGATGGAGTTGTTACAAAGCACCAACCTTTCAGGGCTCCCCTGGAGCTGAGGCTGTGCCAGCGCCTGCTGGTTGTGCACAGCCCCAACAAGTGCTCAACAACACACGTAAAAACCCAAAAGTGTTCAGAGGAATTCCTTAAAGAGCAGGCATTTGTGTTTACTTGGACATTTTTATTTTAAACCAGTGACGATAATTAACTGATTAACGATATCACAGTCATCAGAAGTGATAGCATGTTTTCAAGGAGCATGCAACAATAGCTTGCTGCTTTTATAGCTTTAATTGTAAAAGCAAATAATTACATCCTTTTCAAGGCTTGAAGAGAATTGCTTTCAACTATAAACAGAAAATACAAAAAGAAAATTCACCAGCACAATACCCATTTTTCAATGGCCACTTTTCCTAAAAAGAAGCTTGTTACAGCTGTGTTTCAGGTGCATATTCAGGAACTAATTACTGATATGGACAGTACCCAGATAATCAGATGAGGTGACATCATCAGGGTGTCTTGACCCATGGATGGATTTGGCCCACATAATCTTTTCTTTTTAAATTTTTTAAAAATCCCTACAGGGCTCCACGTGCAGTGCTGGCCATACTGGGAGGAATGCAGATGACCTCAGGACTGAATCAGTTCCTCTATCATTACTCTACAAACCACTGCAATGGCTGGTTCATTTTTCCTCTTTCCAGTTCCCCTTCCAGCATCTGATAAATCTCATATTCTTTGGGCACAGTGAAATAAGGACTCATTGCAAATTCTGGATGCAAACCATATAAGAAGGCAAAGTGTGAATGCACCTCTGCATTGTGAGTGTTTGCCTCACAAACCTTTTATATTCTGATGGATTTTGGTGCCTGGGACTGATCTCTGTAGAAGCTGCCCAAACAAAACATGTCACAAAGGACCATCCAGCCAATAAACCTAATTACTGATACCTTCCACCTGACACACTCAGCAGGGTTTTCACATCAGCTTTCTTCTACCCCAACTTCTCTGGGGTCTGATCCAATCTCCCCCAAAGTGGCAACAGAACCAGATTTAGCTGGACTAGAGTTGGATGGAGCTTTGCAAACACAAGTTATACCCCATTCAGTAAACAAAGTTTGGTATCAAAACTGAAGTGCTTTAAAAGCTCTTTTTGAGCTGCTTACACAGGAACAGGCTTGCCAACCTGTGAGGTATGAAGTGTATGTGGAGTATGGAACTAGACCAAAAGTCCCTTTCACATCAGCAATCTTAAGCAGTCAGCACTGAGCATTGTTGCTTTGAATGTTTCCAGCTCCTGAAGCAATTCCAGGCAGACATGCTGACAAAAGAATAATTTTATCAGCATATGGCTGATCACAGCATCCAATTCCACCAGTATGAAATGGCCCCGTAGCGCACACCAGCATTTCTGCATACAAGTGGAACAGATGCTGCAGAGATCAATGTAATAACAGTTTAATTAATTTTAGTGTCAAAGTCAAATGCTTCCTTATTTCCAGTTGACACATCCCTAATTTCATGGTTGGCTCTATAAATTTTGGAAATGGGAGGAGAAATTTGATGTCAGGGTTAAATGCTGCAGAAAGGCCTGAAAAAATGCAAGAGAAGCAGTTCTCTATAGTATTCATAACCTTGAAGCCATAATATTGTCTATTGTCCATGCTCTGTTATAAGTGTTCTACAGGTAAAGTCTCATTTTCACAAAGCAGAGCCCTTACTCCAAGCAGTCCTCTGGCATAAAAGCATCACAGCATTTATGCTCCAACTGGAGCTCCAACCCCAGAGCAAGATCCCATTCCAGGTGACACACTGGGCTAGGAGTCAAGAGTCTTGGCTCCAGACCTCATTCTGCAGGTGATGTTTTCTGTCAAGAGAAGGTACACACACTGGACCTCCTGAGAATCTATTTACTACTAAAAACCCCTCATTATATTAGAGCAAGACCACAGCACTGGTCACCATTGTACAGCTCCTACCCCAAAATGCTAATGGTGCTCCATAGATGAGCTGGAGAGGTGGAAGAGAGGAAACATGTGGCCTTGGACAAATTATTTTATATTTCAGGTCACTAATAGCACCAAGCTGTACATTACAATAGTGGAAAGACTGCACATCCTGTGTCTCCTATTAGTGCCCTACTCCCCAGCTCCACAACAGACGGGGAAAACCAGCATAGTAAACAAAAACACATTCAACAAGGAAATATTGCACCCTGACTTCTGGGCAAGGGAAGTTAAGCAACTTATAAGTAAAACAATTCTAGGAGTTACTGACATAGTTGTGTTCTGGATAGCTTTCGGATTGTCACAACAGTGAGGAGAGGCAGAGGGTGGTGAGCGATTGCTTGCTGCACAAAGTGTTATTATGCTGAAATGCATTCAGCAAATGTTTATTTCACAGTCAGGAACTACTAGTGCCTGTAGTGGTCACTTAGGCCTGAAACCCAAGATTTCAGCGATTTTGTCTGAATGCCTTTGCTGAGCACTGGGTGACATTCACCAACACAGGCAGCTTCTCAGGTTTCAGCAGGAACTAATCTACCGTCCTCCCGCATCTATCACTTCCAATGACCCAAACTAAAGAGCATCATGCACACCCCGCCTGCTCTGACACTCAGTGGGGTATCACCTCACAATTAGGACTCTGCATCCCAAGGTATTTCATTAGCAAGAGGAGGTGGTTGCCAGGACTCCGCGCACGTTGTCAAACAAAGAGTACCCAGATCACAGCAGGCACCGCCACAGAAACCCCCCACCCCTCCAGCAGCCCCCTCCCATCTTGAAACAAAGGCAGGTTGAGGGGAGAAGTGATGGGGACGGGAAGAAGGGAAACCTTAGCAATGCTTAAGCAAACACATTTGGAATGAGGCTTAGGTTACTACACATGTCAAGGGGATTTTTTTTTCCCCTTCCCCTCCTCCTCATCGTGTTGGCAAACTGTTGATGACCACAGGCATGGAGGCCTCTCAACAGGGGAGCAGCAGAGACCAGAGGCAAAAGGACCCGGGGGTGCGTTGTGCAGAGGAGAGCATCTGACAAGGCACATCCTCTGGGTGCTTTTGTTTGAGGGCTATGCTTGACTAACAAATCCTGTTGCACTAAGATTGCAGGCTGCAGATATCCTAACAAAAACAAACCCAGAGTACTACCTTTACATCCAAATGATTTCAGGGAAGAGCTGTTAACAGCAGGATGACAAACACCACAGTCCTTGAGCTCATGTGTGCAAATCTGGAACAACTCCTTGCTTTAGGATATCACACAGAAAAATCCCACAAATCAAACACAGTAATACCAAGTGCTTGTATAGCATGTTTTACCTGCAGCTCTTGGAGCGATTACAAAGAGAAATGAAGAAGAAAGGCTCATTACCACCATTTCACAGATAAGGAAACTGTGGCACAGAAAGGAAGTGATTTGTCCTGCAGCCCAGTGGAAGAACAGGGCAGTCAAGTCAAGCCTCTTAAGTCCCAGTCCGATGCCCTCTCCCCTGAACTATTGTAGCCAACTCTGACCCTGCAGGAACTTCACATTTGTCATTATGCTTTACACCTTGATCATGAGGCTGGGTGTCTTCAAAGCACTGCCCTCAGCTCCTTGGCCAGGAGAGGAAAAAGCTCCCATGTACCTAATCAAATATAATTGCCATTCCCAGAGAAAAGAGATTCCTTCTCAACTCCTCTGGATGATAATTCACCCTGTGTTCAGGTGTAAATGTAATGCTATATGTAAGCCAAGATAAAAGTAGCTCCTCTGACCACTTTTAACTCAACATCCCTTATGCAGTAAATTTCATACACAGCTATAGAAATAGTAGCTGGAATTGGCTGTAATTTTGTTGTCTATTAATATAATTTCATACAGCAGTTTTAGAGTATTCTTACTAAAATGTAGGCTCCAGGGAAAGCTTGTTTAACAATAAAAGCCTTTCACCTTTAAACACACAGATAGCAGAGGATTAGTTTAACTATTGAACTGCAACTGGGGGACAAGTGTGGAAGAAGGCACTGGCCCAGCATCCTCTGAGGCTCAGGTACAGCACTTGTATCTGCTACAGCTGCAGTTGTGTCACATGGGAGCAGAGAAATAGCCAGGACAGGAATATGGGTCAAAATCAGCACTTGAAAGTTAACCTGGAAAACAGTAAATCACCAGTGGATATTCCAGAGTGTGAGCACAGAGAGATTGAAAAAAGAGGTGCTGCTTAACAAGTCCCTGCAGAGTGTCACTCCCATGATCAGCGGTGTGGGTTTGGGATGTATACATGAATACAACCTCACGAGACACATGAGAGCATCCTGGTGGGTAGACTGCAGGTTTCCTCCCTGGGTTGCTACAAAAAGGTTGTTTCTGTGACCAAGTCAGACAGCTAAATTATCAGATGTGAACAGTTAACGGGGCCAGGGAGGAAGGGATGTTTTTCCCTTAGGTGCCTTGTGTAAACTTAGAGCCTGCTATGCTATAAAGGTGGCCATAGGTGACTTGTAATCCAGGCCAAAAGCAGAAAATCACAGGATTAAAAGTGGGTGGTCAGATCATTCATTTGACTTGCAGGGGAATAAAACCCCACGATATCTGCTCGTAGACGACAAGCAGTTTTGCAGAGAACAAAGAAATCTCTCTCACAGACAAAATTGGTCTGCCAGGAACTGAGCCCATCTAGCTCCTCACCTCCCCACCACCCTCCCCATATCTTCCCCTCTAAAAGGATCTTTTCTGGGATTCAGGGAATGCGTGTTTATAAAATAGTTCCATTCAATTAGGGCACAGAGTACAGCAGCTTTATATCAGAGGCAACCCAGAGCGAGAGCTCTGTGGAAGTGCAGGTACATGGTAATGATGACAACCCTGCACTGGTTGTAGTGTCATCACCTCTTATTCTTAATCAAAAGGCTTCCAATCCCTTCTCGACGTGTGCACTCGGAAATGAAGGGACTGCTGGAGAATCATTTGAATGTGGCAGCCCTAGATAATGATGAAACGAATAAAAGGCTGACTTTTTTGTTTAGGTTTGAGGAAAGATTCAGGATTCCTCTCGTGAAAAGGCAGCAGTTTAATAGCAGCGAGGCAGAAGGGCTTCTCGTTATCCACAGAGCTGCTGTGGGCACAGCACTAATGGCCATGGCTCGGGTTTCCCCGGAACGCTCCCTGTGCCGCGGCGCCCAAGGAGCCGTGGGCCCGGGGGACACTGCTCCCAGAGACTTGGTGTGGGACTGGGAAACAGCACAGGGCTTGTGGAAGAGGCAGGGACAGTGCTCCTGGGCTGCCCCAAGCAATACAAGACACACAAACCCACAGCTGGATGGCCAAGTGTAGGGGCTGGGCACCTCTGCCAACATCTTCTTCATCCCCTGCTGGGGCAGCAAATGTGATGCTGCACACAGTGGAAAGGCCGTGTAAATCCACCGTGGGGCAGGAGTTATTTCCATGAAATAGGGGCCTTGGGCAGGCACATAACACCACTGAGCCTGGAAGCAACCCATTGATAAGCTGTATCTTCCCGTACACTGCCCTGCAAGGCTGATTTTGGTACTGAATTTGGGTGACAGGAAGGGAAAGCAGCTAAGCACTTTGCTTCTCCCTGTAGCTCATACATACCTCTCAGCATAACCTTATTAATATCTCTTGATATATGTTTTTGCAGTGTCTTTTATATACTCCAGGAAGCAGCCCTGTAAGTCATAGGATCTTTTGTCTGAGGGAGGTCAAGAGCTGAGCTGTGCTGAATGACCTACTGGATACCTGCTGGTTCCATTTGGGGAATACCAATTCCATGCCAGGCAAGAGTGACAGCAAAGGCTTTTTTGTTTGGTTGTTGATTTAAAAGAGCATTATTTCAGAAAAGGAAGTTGAGTAACAGACACTTTTTCAGTGACTTAGGAACCCATGGAAACAATTTTTGCTTCTATCTCATTATTGGCTTCTTTGTCTAAAAGCAAAGTTTTCACAAAAAAAAATCTTGACATGCAGAATTGCAACTATCTTTAGCAATTTGCTCAGCCCTTCACATTTATCTACACCAGAGCAAAATACACAAACCAAAATTCAAAACAACTTCTGTTTAACACCAGCTAAAGTTACTCTGTTCACTGCAGTAACATTTGCCCCAAATGCAGAGCTGGCAAGGTCAATAGTTTCACTTTTTGTGCTTCAGCTACAAATATAACAGTTTGCCATTCCTCTCTATTACTATATACGTTCAAAGCTTCATAAGCTATCATGAACAGCCTGATCTCTGACACGCAAGACATGTTAACAACAGCTTTTTCCATTCAGAAAGCCAGCAAGGAAGAGAAGTCAGACCTTTCAATGTATGTTAAGTAACAAATATAAGATCTCCATGATGTCCTACATGATGAAACACCTTACAGCAGGTTAGAAAAGGAAGTATGGGGAATCAATACATTTCTTCTCACAGTTACATAGCTGCATACATCACTACTTTTAACTTCACTGTCTTCAATCCAGCCCACTGTGTCCACAAGTAATATCATAGGGACAAGGCTATAGAAAAGCCAAGGACATTATAAACGAACAATGTGGTTATTCAGCGCATACATCTAGGGTTAGGGCACAGTGACCAGACACATAAAAAGCCCAGAACACTATGATATTTCACTGCAAAGCAATACCTGTTAGTATGAACACCTAATAAGAAAAAACAGACGATAAAATGAGCTTACAGAGCGTGCACAAGAACATGTGTTTAGTCAAGAGACTGAACACAGCCCAGCATAAATACAGAACAGGTATGTGCATGGTTTCAGGATTTCCCCTCCCCGATCACAAAACCACAGCGAATGAATTAGGACAGTTGCATTGGGTTTATGTGGCACACTCTGGTAGTGGGGGTGGGACTGGAGGGGTGGCCCCTGTGACAAGCGGCCAGGAACTGCCCCCGTATTGGACAGAGCCAGCTCCAAAATGAACCCAGCACTGGCCAAAACTGCGATGCTGGTGGCACCTCTGTGAAAACATGTCTCAGAGGGGGTAACAAACACTGCCCAACAGCTACAGTAGAGAGGAGTGAGGAAAAAGTGGAAAAGAAATAGCCCTGCAGACACCGAGGTCGGTGATGAAGGAAGAGGAAGAGATGCTCCAAGACCTGGAGCACAGGTTCCCCTGCAGCCCATGGAGATGGCCACGTTGAAGTAGGTTGTGCCCCTGCAGCCCCAGAAGGACAACATGGGAGCAGACACCCACACTGCAGCAGGGGCTGTGCCCTGAAGGAAGCTGCAGCCCACGCTGGAGCTGTTCTTGAAGAACTGCTACCACACTGGAGCACTTCCTGAAGGACTGTGTCCCACGGCAGGGAGCCCGTGCTGCAGCAATGGAAGAGTTCAGGGGAGGAGTGGCAACGACAAACTATTATGAACTGACTACAGCCCCCCCATCCCCCTGTGCCAAATGTGGGGAGGGGATAAGGAGTGAGGTTGAGCCTGAGTAGCACAGGTGAGGTGGAGAAGGTGTTTATGTTTCCCACCTTCATTCTCTATTTTTAAATTGAAAATACATTATTTTCCCCCAAAACTAATTCTTTCTGTTTTATTAAGACTGCTGATTGGTAAGCAATCTTCTTGTCTTTACCTCTATCATAACCTTTTTTTACATCTCATTTTCTTCCCCTGCTCCATTGAGGAGAGGGAGCAAGAAAGTAACTTGGTGGGCATCTAGCAGACAGCCCAAGTTATCCCACCAAAACATCATCATGTCCTACATGATAAAAAAAACCAAAGCTCCACAGCTCCCTAGAAAATGAGGTTTACTCCAGAAACATGCTTTAGACCAAGAGAAGTAAAACTATTATAAAAAAAACGAAGAACAGATTAAGATTCAAATAGCAACTACTTTTTTAACTACAAACCAAGTGAATTAATGCATCCCATTCAATCACTCTTACCTTTTTAAGAGTTTAAATGCTTAAGTTCTTTTTTTTTCCTCAAATTACTCCTATGTGTTCATTTCTGACAAAAATCTCTTCCCTTCCTTTTCCTCTTTTTATCACCTCTCCTCCATCCTGATATACAGAAAATGACCTCACCTGTGGGTTAACACGCCCAACACCTTCTATTTCTATTGGTCTGCTTCTTCCTCAGTCATTTTCAATAGAGCAGTTAAAAAGCTCAACCAGCTCACAGGGCCTTCCATCTGATTTGCAGGTAGCTTGGTGAACTGCACAGCAAGGGGTTAGCAGGTGAATGTACACATGAACTTCAATAGTGCAAATTGCTGAGAAAACATTTTAATCTTGAATTATAATAATGATTTCAGGTTGAGCTGAGACTATTTCCTAATCATTTCAAGCTTCATAAAAGTGTCCATTTACTTGGGTGTGAGTTTTATGAAACCAGCCCATGACCTCATAATAAATCTCTTATAAACTAGTTAAGGATCAACTGTGGTTATGGACACAGGAAAGATTCAGCAAATACAAGACATGAGAAAATAGACTATATTTGTACTGGGCTTTAGTTATTAGATGATCAGCTGAAGAAAAGCTGAGTTGAGAAAGGCCATTTTAAACTTACCTGGGCAGTCAAAGAAAAAGTATCTTTTCCTACAGCAAACACATCAATGCCAATAAAGAAGCTGTGTCTTCTCCTGTGTTATCTGGCCTTATTGGCACTGATGTGTTTGCTGTAGGAAAAGATAAAGCCTGGTGAGATCCTTCTCTCCCAGCACTGCTGGGTGGGTGTGTGCTCCAACCAGGGTAAATGAGCACCTTGGTTAACTATAAATTAACTGCAGACAGTTCAGCACCCTGCTTAGCTGTAATCCCCTATTTGGATTAGTACGCTGCTCCAATTGCATGTACCATTTTGGGTGCTAATGAGTAAAATACAGTGTATTTTACTTTGACTGAATACACATCTTGTAATTAGTACTAACCCACCTCATCACTGTGTTCTCCCACAGATGCCAGTAGCTATTGCTGGTGGGTAATTGCTGGGGCATGTTTTGGCCACAAATCAGCAACTTTACAGCACAGTCCTTATATTCACTTTTGACAAAGTCCGTTGTCATCACTGGCCCCTCACGCAAAGGATGCTCCATGGAGACCCCTGGGGAACAGAGCAATGGAAAAAAATAAATCTTTCTGAGGAAGCCTAAAACTGACCGACAGTGACGTGTCTGAGGTATTGAAAAGAAAAACTTGGGTGGAATTCAGTGAATTATGCAAACTTAAAAATATCCGTGTGTCAAAACATCAAATTTATGTAATTTCATGTTCTGCTTCAGAAAATTCCAGTGTGTCTTCTCTGGAGCCAAAATATTTCAAGGCAAAATAATCAGTGATTTAGAAACCACCAACCAAAGCAATTTGCAGGAACACACAGTGGCAGCTCTGGCTCCAGCAATCCCCGTGTGGGCAGTGCTCCTGGGACAGCCAAGCAGTGGAAGCTTCTCGCAGGTGCTGCCCACAAGGTGTTAATCCTAAAGCTCAGTGGCAGAATTTGAGCATCACTGCTCATCACCACAGCAAAGCAGCCGCCAGTCTTGTTGTAAAATAGATAAATTTAAGAGCACTGTCCTACTTTGTTCTGTCCAGGAAAGAGATTAGGAGTGGACCTGTAGCCAGACATTGCTCATGCTTCATGGTATCCTTTCTCTAGGAACCATTCTTGGTTTTCCATTATTTATTTATTTATGTGTGTAGTAAAAATGCTCTGGAGAAGCTCACGTGTTTTGCAACGTGAATAAGCACAGCTGACACAAAAAGGTGAGTTTCAGGCTAGTTTAGAGCAGTGACAAAAAACACACTGCACTTCTGTTTGCTGTAGATGATGTCTGCTGTCCTCACAGATACAGGAAAAAAACAGAGGGGAACAAGACAGAAATAAAAATCTATTGCAAAAAAGGTCTAAATTTGGTCCAGAGAATCATACCCCAATGCGTCAACATAAATTAAACATTCCCTCCTCAGAGGTGGAGGATCCATAGCCATGTCACAATAAATTTGTTGATGATGGGCTGAAAACAAGGTAAATTTGTCACCTTCATTTTCTTCCTGCTTAAGTAGGAAACAGGAAACTGCAGCACTGGGAAGTGACACCTGTGGGCTGTGGCTTAGCAGCTGAACCTGAGGAAAGCCTGGCTGCCCCATATGGTCTGGAAAATCCCAAGCTTGGAGCATTTTCCAAATAGGCTGAAGGAATGACAAAATATACCACCTCCACATCAGCAGATGGTTCAGCTGTGCTCTGAGGCCCATAGTGAAATAGAGTTAGCGGAGGTTTATGTCCTGATTTTTATTTTTAAAAAAATATACATTAATGACATAATTAAATACAGCAGGCTGACTCTGATTTTTTTCTTTATGGTGACTCCCTTGCCCCTTGTTTTCAGACAGTTACCCAGTTGTTAGACCAGGAATGCAGGGCTATTTGTCTGGAAACTCCACAGAAAACACTGCTGTCAGCTCTCACAATTTCTGTATATCCCCCTCGGTGGGACACACGGCAAGAGGAAGGCTGGGGCAGAGGGCTGTAGGAGTGGGATGTCCTCCCGCAGAAGGAGCTGGACATCAGCACCTGGAGCCCCTCGCTGCCCCCCGCCCACTGCTGCTGCTGCCAACAGAGGAACTTCAGCCAGTGAAATGTGTGGAGGAGCATCCTTGGCAAAGAAAAATGAGCGTTTTTAGGTGTGAATGTGTTTGTTGCAGTACAATGGGTAGCAGCACAGTTCTGCATCCCCTGGATACATCAGCAAAGGCCTTCTAAGAGTGAGGAAGTGGTGCTGGGAGAGGGGACTTGGGAGGCAGCAGAGTCCTCTGGTTGGGATTCTGGGATGCAGGAATGGGTCTAGAGGTCCCAAGTGACCTTGAGCAAAGTAGGGGCTCTGACTTTCCTAGCCGTAAGAATTCCTGATCAAATGGTATTGTTTTCTTCCAACTTTCTGCCTCATCTGTTTAGTCTGTATGCCCTTCTAGTGGGCAGCTGCACAGGGGCCACAGCCTCAGAGGGGATCTCACTGCTGCTGGAATACAAATAACCTTGGCAAGATGAAATACGTTCTCTGCCATTTTGGTTGCAAAGTGCTAGTGGTGTGCAGTAGAAGATTTTCAGGCTATTGTGCTTTTATTTTGGACTCAGACCTGGATTTTGTCTCCTTCAAAGTGTTGCACCTAATGCTTAGTTGGATGTGATATCCTGCATTTTGCACATCTGTATCATTAGCTGGAGAAGAGAGGGGAAAGTGGAAAGAACAAAAAAATCCACCATTGTGTAACTAAAAACCTCTCGGTGGTGTTTGTTTAGTGTGAAAGAATAATTAGTAATTTTTCATGATTAGCAATTTTCTCCCTCAGGTGGCTTTTCTCCATTCCCGTAGAGCTCACGAACACATCCAACCTGCCAAATGGGAAGGAAAAGCTGACACAGAAAACATGATGCAGCAGTGAAAACTCTAGCAGGCATTTAAAACAGCTATATTTTACTATTTTTAAACAACAGGTCTAATCAACAGAAGGCATATAGTCCTTTTTTTTTTCTAAATCACTATCTGTACAAGATATATAGACATCCATATGTATGGAGGGAAAGCTCATCTAGATATCTATATAGCTATAGATGGATATAGATAGATATAGATATATAGATACCTAGATGTGCTTTCCCCTGTTCCCTGCATCATTTAGAACAGAACAGAGATGAAAGAAACATCTTGGTTATGGCAGTTCCCCCCTCTCTCCCCTCCCCATGACATGCTGAGGAAATTGTATTCTGGTTTCTAGCACTGGTTTTCTCTGCCCCATTGTGCAACAAAAAAGTGATTATTTTTAATGTGGTCAAGAAAGAAGCATTTTTTCCCTTCTCCTTTTTCCAATTGATTCTGCTGCAGGAGGGATCTTGCTTTATTGTATGAGTGAGAAACATGGGGCCAGATTCACACTTGGCTAACCCTTAGTGACGAGGCTGGCGTTACATCAGGGATGGATTTGACCCATGATCTGTTATTTTTTGCCTTAACTGCAGCTCGCCTGCAAAACCTCAGTCATTACACCTGGTTAGACTAGAGACTTGAGAACCTGTGTGGCCTTAGCATTTCCTTTTATGAATCATCCCTTGTCTCATATAAAGAAATCCAAGACAAGCTGAACATGGCTGCTTAGTTTGATGGCAATCGCACACTTGGCCCACCTCAGGGCTGTGTGTCTAACCCTTTCCAGGAGCTCGGAAAATATTCTCAGCTTAAACCATCCCATTTAATGCTGCTTTTTGAACAGGAACAAGAATATTCACTGCATTTACTGTAGGGAAAGGTGCTGGAATGAAACCATTGTAGTCTGAAGTTGTACATGTACAGAAGTGGTGCCACCTCTTCCTGGCTGCCTCATTAATTTCCTACCCTATTAGCCCACTCCAAGGAACAAGAGGGCAAATTAGAGCCTACAGCCAGTCAGCCTTAAACCAGTAAAGCCAGCAGCAGTGGTGGGACTTCACATGGTGTTTTCACCTGAAAATGACCTGAGATCTGCTAACATTTTGAAGATGTTGCTGAATAGGCCCTGTCTGAGATCCAACTCCCAAAGCTCCCAGATGTTTTCTCAGGGTAAAGCACAAACTCCTCCAGGACTGGATGTGAACTAGTAATAGAGATAAAAAGCTTATCTCATAGCACTCCTGGAAAATGTGATTGGGCAGCTGGGAGGGAAGTTGAGGAAATATGGAGTCTTTCATAGTTTCTCCAGGCTTTCTCTTCAAATTTGTTGAAGTCCTCAAGCCTCGCACCACCCAATGCCCTAAGCTGAGTCACCCTGAGAAATAGCTTATGACATAAACAAATGCTACACAAACTGAAAAGCAAATTTAAACAGGGAGCTTCGGAAAGATGCTGAGTGGTTTTTGTTTTATTTTTGCTTTGCTGTTTTGCTTTTGATTCAGAGGAAATGATTAGCTCTTCAAACTTCCCCAGTACTCAGGAATGTGACTACTCAGTGGCCACCTTGAAGGATGAGATGCATACAGACAGCTTGGAAGCCTTGTGTTTGGCTTTTCTTTACACTTTTTTACGATCATGATGCTGATCATTTAAATGGATAAAATATGGCATCTCACACACATGCACATGCACACGCTCAAACAGCCCATTTCCTCAGCTTGCGGCTTTCCCTGGATCTTCATTTGCCCAGACAGCTTGAGGAATGGATGTTAATGTGATTATATTTTTATATCCCTTCCTGGCTGCCAGAGGCTCCTCATCTACTTGGGCAATGCAATTTGCCTTTTTGGCTCAATGCTTGCCCTCACAGTCTTCTCCCGCTTTTTGGCGCGTGTGTGAATAAACGGATCCAAACCTGGGAGAACTCGTGTGTGCTGCTATCACAGAGGAAGGGAATTTCTTATGCAGGCAACAGCACTCTCAGCTTTTGGCCTGCTGCCTGCAAAAACCTCTCTTTAGGCAGTACCTGCACCCGTGGGGTACCTGGCAGCCCACCCCAGGCTCGGCGTGGTGCCGTCAGAGCACACGGATGTGGGAGCACACGCAGCCAGGAGGCCAAGCAGGAGCCTCCAAGGGGTTTGCTGACAGCAGGGATGGATCCAGTCTGGGAATGTTAAGATGTCTGGCCTGACATTGCACACTGTTACAGAGAATGCCAGACCTCCTCAGACTTCAGACTAGATGTTCTTGGCTGAAGAAATTACGATTTCCTGGTGGAACAAGAGTTACTTTTAAAAATTATTGTGAAATGCCAAAAGTGTCTCTGTATAAAGAAGCAAAAGAGGATTCCACAGAATAGGTAAATTTTAACTTGTTAATATTAGAGTTAGCAGATACTTACAGGGGAGGAGGCCTCTCTTGATGAGAGCAGCATTTTCCAGGTGTTACGTCTATTTTCTCCTGTTGTTCCCAGGAGTGGAATCCTTGATCTATTCAAGCTTTTTACTCATTGCTTTTGCATTTGTAACTCACATGGGAACATTCTAACCTCATACAGTGCTTTTACATCTCATAGTATCACTCACCAGGATTACTCTCCATTTATACTTTATTGAGCAAAGGAATTATTATCACCTCTCATTGAGAAGGGAAAAATGATAAATATCTGATTTAGTAATGGTTTGACTATCTGAGAGAGGATAGCTAAGAAAATTGCTCTGAGGTCCCAAGAATAAAAGTACTGTGGAAAGTCAGTGCAGAACTTAGATTAATGGAAGAGTAAACCAAAGTGATGTAACAATCTGTGCCTGCCAATGCCCACAGTAAGGACTAGAAGGAGATGGAGCCTTCCATGGGTTCAATCAGTGGGGACTAGTACAAAAAAGAAACATGAAACAGTTTGGAGGAAAACTGCTCAAAACTGAGCAAATGCAGGTATGGCAGTGTTTGTTTTGGAAATTGAGAGTATGCTCAGGTGAGAAAGTGTCCCTACTCGCAGCATATTTTAGCTTGCCTGCATACAGAGCTCCTTTGGGCTTTACACGATAATAACTTTCCCCCTTTTGGAGAAAAATGACAGACCATCCATTTCATACAGAACAAATATGAAGAAAACAGAAGTCAAACACAAATTTAGCAGAAAACTCTGCCATAAAAAATCAATCACTATTTTCCTGTTATTTGGAATGTAATTAAGTACCAGAGTTCAGGTTTCCTGACCTATAAAAATGTTTATCATTTTGACTACAATTCTAACGTGCATTCATACATTCTTCAAAATGCTCTGGCTTATTGCTTTTGACCAAATCCTGTCAATGTAAGATCTGGGTTTAAATGTTCAGTCTGAGAATGCTCACAGCCTGCCTGCTGGAGTCCAGTGATACAGGAATCCTGCTCTTCTCCATGACTGGTCTCTATGTTAAGAAAATGCTGATATTATCCTGTCATTTTCACCTGGGTTTTCCCACTTGATGCCTCTTGGACAGGGAAGGGCCACCTCTAGAACCATGCTTTTGCTCTCCTTCATGTTCTTTTTCAATGTGAGAGAGAGGAATAGGGATATCAGTGGGATTTTCAGAAAAAAACGAAAAGTACTTGCAACAAACTGCAGTGATGACCTTACAGGAGGAGGAAGAAGGGGGATGGGTAGTGAGAGGGGAACATAAAACCTCCACCTCCCACCCAACCTGCACAAAGCCAGCTGAATGCCAGTATTTGATTTGTTTAGAAACCAAGTTACCTGAGTTCTCACCTTTGTTGCTTGAATTCTACCTTTTTTCCCCCCTCCAGCAGTTTCTAGGAGTCTGAAGAGCTCTTTTCCATTTTTGTCTCAATTCTGTTTATATTTATTTCTTCCTCCAGTGCTTTGGTCGAAATTCATCTTGACTCCAATGGATCCTGTCAGCAAGTTAGTCAGAAAGCAAAAACGTAAGTGCTGTAAGTGTTTTTCAGGATATCCAGTCTCAGTTTAGTTTTCAGGAGCGTATCCTTCCTTATGGAGCACTTTACCCTTTGTTGAGGTTATCCTGTCCTGATTTTCTAACCTCTTACTTCTAAAACAGAAGGCTTTTCAAGCCTTGTCATACCTCTTGCTTTCTCTAGGCAGCTTTTCTCATGGATACCTGCCATCACATCCCCAAAGTCATCATCCCTCCTTCTCAGGATGAGAGATTTTTCCATGGAGCTTATACTCTTTCTCCCGCATTCAGATGTTCTGCCAAATCTCTCAGCCCAAGGTTTTTGCAGGTTTTTTTTTAACTTTAATTGCCCAGAAGCCTCAGCTGATCACATGGCAAAGGCACCTATTGATATTCTCTTGTTTTCTGTGCCTGGAGAGGGGCAGCTGATGGCGGAAGAGGTGATGTGGAGTCCCGTGCACCTTTACACATCCAGGAAACAATTCAGGATGTGCTGCTCCAACCTTTAGCTCTTCAGGCACGGAGCTGGAGATTTGGTTCATTCCTGTTATCTGCTGATGGGACTGGATCCATGCCCATGCTCCTGACAAATGTCCCACTCAGTGCTGGCCACCACATTCTGTGTCTTTGGATTTGCAGCCGCTTGGCAGCGATCCCATTTCTCACTACAGAGCATCTTCCAATTTGAAATAATACTTTTCCTAGGACAAAATGGAAAAACCACACGGCTAAACTTCTTCCACAGTTTGGGAAAATCCATGCCAGTTATCCACTAGGTGACACTGTTTACCTACAGATCTTGTCAAATTTCTGTGAAACTCCACAAATCTTTCAAAAGTAGCATACACTATATTTTGCTCTTAAAGAAAAAGGAGACTGGTTGCAGAGGAGAAGGAAAATGGGCTGTCAGTGAGGTATAATTAAGGGCAAACCTACAGTTATGAGACTTTATGGTCTGGTTTCAAACTATTTACTAAAATACATTTTAAAAGCTGCTTTTTATCAGCCCCATTTGAAAACCTTAGGAAATTGTTTTATTTAAAGAACGAAAAATAGAAAGAAAGGCAGGCACTCACCATCAACACAAATCTCAGCCTGTCTCAGATTTTGTCTGGGAGAACAGTGTGAAGAGAATTGCCTGGTAGCAGAGTCAGGGAGGAAGGAGAAAACAAGAATTTCTGCAATCTCATCTGAAGAGAGCTTGGCAGAAAACGGTTTTCCAACCTTGCAAACATTTCAGAATTTTGCATTTTCTCCCCAGTTTTAAATAGGACCAGAATTGGTAATTTCGATTTCTGAAAATTGAGTCTGAAAGAAACGAAAACTGGTTAGATGCTGATTTATTTGATGTTTAAATATTATTTTATCCTTAATATATTTTCTCCTATAGAATCATGTGCTTCTCTTTGAAAAAGAATATATTTTATTATGAAATGTTGACCAAGTAAAAATGTTTAAAACTGAAAATGAGGTAGGCCAAAATAAAGAGCTTCCCACAAGATGTATCAGCTCTTAATTAATATTTTTAATTAGAAAAATACAAATCTGCTTCTGCATAGTGCTTAGCTCAGTGCAGAAATGATGCGACTGGTATTAGGGAAGTCTGTCTAGCCTTAGCTGTGATCTGGGAATCACACTTGCAAGGAAGCCAGATGAATCTGTTTGAATTGGGCATGCATTTTGGAAAAACTTTGGAGAATTCCATTTTCTGTCTTCTCATTTGTGCTGCTGACAGACCAAAAGAAACACTTCTCATCTGCAGCCTTTAAGTTGATCTTTCAGAAATACCAACGACCTGCAAGTGTCAGAGGAGGTGTGTGAGGAGCCTTGGGTGTTGAGGATCTCTAGGAACAGGCTGGGCACCTCCAGAGAGCAGGGAGGATTGATGGGAACATTCCAACCTCATGCTCTCCCACTGTGAGTCAGCCCTTTTCATTTTTTTATAACCACAGCCCATAAGTAGCTTATGGCCCAGTCATGTTTAAACATGGCCAGAGATCACCTTTAATTCCACTGTCTAGCCACATTCAAATATGGGTTTTGGCTACAGCTCCAATCACTCTCACACAACACAGATTTGAGGAACATTTCTGTATGATATTGTTCACACTTGCATAAGAAGATCTTTTTTCCCCTATCATTTGGGCTACTGTGCATTTCCCTCCTTGGTTCTGAAGGAAACCACTAGCTAAACTAAAATTGGGAGTTTATTTTCTGAAGCCCTTTTCCTCATCTGCCCTCATCAGATCCTCCCTCCTGAAATCATGAGGTGCCCAGCCTTGGATGACATCAGCCAGGCAGAGCTTTGAGTCTGAGGTGCAAACCCACTTTCCTGCACTACTTCCAGCATACTCTGGTACCTGTTAGAGCCAGAAGACTGTCCAAATACCCCAACAAAAGCAAGGTCCTCCTCATGCTTCCTGCTGAGCACTGGGCTCTCTCTTCATTTCTCACTGCCCACACTGTAGCTCAGGAGTTCTCTAGATGTTTCCAGATCTCCGGAGATATTTTAGGCTGAGTCTCCCTCACCACTGCTGACAATAATGGTGGAACAAGTGGCAAGTTTTTCTTCAAAGCTCTTGTGATCAGAGCAAAGATGATGGGAGGGCAACAGAGATACAGGGATGCTCCAGGGATTCTGCCCCTGAGGTGGGAGCAGAATCAAGGTGTACATGGACATCTCGTGGATCAGCACAGCCACGCTTCTGCCACCGTCCTGTGATTCACCACGGGGCCGCGTTCCTGGCACTGCCTTTTGGAAATCCACACAGCATTAACTGATAATTGTGCAAAAAGCCTTGGGGGTTGGACAAGATAATAGCAGTTTTACAAGAACCTGGAATACGCTGAAAACTTTCATGATGTTGATGTAAAATTATTATTTTTCCCCACTGTTCAAAGCATGCAATAGCTGCTGGCATAGTTTCAATGGTTAGGTGGATGACATGTTATTTTTACATTTTTGAAGTGGCTGCAGGGCCTGACTCACACACACATTACATGGAGCAAAAGAGGAACAGAAGAACTGCTGCTAAGAACAAGTGAAGCCCCTGATTTGTCTTGTGGTGGTGTGGGCAGAAAGAGATTTTATTTAGACTGATACCCTTAATTGGACTTTTGTCTGTGTCACCCTTCCAAAATTGTTTCTCCAGCATGGGGAAATGCCAAGGAGAAGCCACTGAGGTTAAGGGCCTTGGTTTAAGAAGATGTGGAACAAACCAGCACAGCAGGAGCTTCTCCCTGCTCTCCCTCAGTCTTAAATCTGAACATGTCACATATTTCAGCCCCGGTTGGGGCTCTCCTTCACCATGAGTGCTATAGACAGAAAATATTTCAAACAAAATAACTTTCACTTTCAAGTGAAAGCTTTGTAAGGCAAAGTAGGGGAGGGGAAAAAAAGGAGAAAAAGGAACGAGTTCTCCAGAGAGCTGAGTCTAGCAAACTCATTGCATTGGTGACACCATCCAGATTTGAGACTGCACCTCCAAAGGCAAAGGGCAGGAGCTAGTTTGTTTAATTTCGAATATTTGCATATCTCTTTCTCTTGCTGCATTGATATCAGATCTGCAACAACCTATTAAAGCTTTCATTTGAATAGCCATTATATGCCTGAGAATGGAGACTGGGCTCCTTGGGGGCGCTTAGGAATAAACAAATCATTTGTGGCACATGTGTTGTTCAAGCTTCAAGCAAGGTAAATGGAAAATACAGATTATGGTGCCTCAAGTCCTCTCCATTTTCCCCACTTGTCAAACATTCCCAGATTCTTCAAAAGAAGAATCTAGCCATATTATTAGCAATAAAATGGCTTATAGCTGAAATTTTGAAAAGATTTAACAATGTTCTTTGCAGGAATTGTGTTTCTCATTACATAAATCTCCAGGCTCTCAGGCAAACCACCACCACCACAGTGAGCCATTATGTCCTGCTGTGGCGGTGTCTCCACTTTAAAAAGGTAAAGATTCAGGGCTTTTTGACTTTCTTGTTTTCCATTCTTATTCCTCTTAAAGAAAAAAACCCACCACAAACCCACAACAAACCAAACAATATATTTTCCACAGAAAAGTCCCTGCAGATTCATCTGCACTGGGGCAGATTAGTCCCCATTTACACCAGTGACCCATGAATGGCCAGGGGTGGGCCGGAGAGAGGACATGGGCAGACAGATGGGGGGACACAGAGATTTCTGGACACCACTGGGAGTGGGTGCAGAGACCCTCCCCACCTCGATGATGCTGGATGCAGATGCAGGCTCCAAGAAAACCAATACACTGTTCGACAGCAACGCCAGGAGCAACCTGTCTTCCCTGCACTATGTCTCCTGCAACTGCTCTTCAGAGCAACATAAACGCTGAAACAGACATTTGGCTTCAGCCAGTGTGTTTCTGTCGATATTTGTGGCCTT
This sequence comes from Atrichornis clamosus, assembly GCA_013400975.1. NCBI lineage: Eukaryota > Metazoa > Chordata > Aves > Passeriformes > Menuridae > Atrichornis > Atrichornis clamosus. Next base: position 60,592 of record WBMZ01006788.1, read on the forward strand.
TCCCAGCATGCAGGATGTGTCCCACAGGCTTTATCCCAGCTACTGATGTTGGTTGCATTTTGACCTGGCTTCTGACTTCTGCACGTGGACTGCTGAACCTGAGATGTGCCTGGGTGGGGGTCCTTGCTCGTCTGCTAACATGGCTTGGAAAGCAAATACTGGGAATAAAGTAAAATAAGATAATGTGAACCCCCAGCAAACAAATGCTGAACCTGATGCAACTAAATTTTTAAATCTTCCATTGAAAAATATGCTATCAATTGCCAGGCAAATTTCTCAGGTTGATATGGCAACTGGAAACACTGGAAATTAAAAAGCTGAGCAAATGTTCTTAAAGGAGAAAAATAGTCTTGCTCTTGATCAGCAGGGATTTCCATGTTCCCTTCCTCAGCCTGCCTCCTTTTAAATTCACAGCCTACAGGAACAGCAGTGTCATGAGATGATGCTGATTTTTTTTCCATCACTGGAGGCTGTTTTTTGGAGGGTGCAGTAACAGCTTTGGGCTTTTGTGTGATGGATCTATAGTTACAGTGTAGCTCTTACTCCCTTTCCAGCAGCAGCATCCACCAGCTAGCAAGGGCCAATGCCCCCACAAAATTACTAATATTACACTTTCCAGACAGAGCTCCTGGTTATCTGTATTATGACTGCATCACTTATATCCCTTCTAGTCTCAGCAAAAAGTTAGTAATGTCCCAAGAGTCCTGATCCCTCCTGAACACATCCTGTAGCATGGCTCAGTGGGAATGGGTCAGCAGTCCACAAGGAGGGAACAGCTCACACTGAGCAGGAGAGCTGCTCGCTGGCAGGTTGACAGGAAACAAAGGAATTACTGACCTGTAGGTGTCCAAAGAGCAGCTACAGGAAGAACATAAACAGTATTTGCTTAGTTTATGCACTGCCTCTCCTCCACGTCCAGCCAATTTAGTACAACACGGGAGAGGGAAATGGTCATTAGGCACCCGAGGCTGCCACTTGGGAAGAAGAACTAAACAGGACATCCACATTCATATGTAAGCTTCTTAGTCCAAAAGGATTTAGAGGGGTGAATTAGGATAACAGATGAGATGACTAGAAAATTATTCACCTCTTAAGATCGACAAGGACTGTACCAGTCTAGTATCTGACTAATAGATCTTTTAATTTCTAACCTCATTTTCAACCTCAATTGCTTCATAAATAATCTCTACTTTACCAATAAAGGTAAAAGTGACCCATTCTGGATATGCCAAGAAAAGAGATGGGTATAGCTGCCAGAGATACTGGGCAAAGGAAGACAGTTCTTGCCATAAAATGCTGTGGTCTGTAGTGGGGACTTTATTGCCTTGTGCTAAACTTCGGTGCAGGTGGAAAGAAGCACCTGCCTTGCAAGATGCAGATGGGCAGGGTCCCTAGAGCTCGGGACAAAGCCAAAAGACTCTTAGGTGTGCTGTGATCCCCACGGGGCTTGGCTGGAGCACACAGTCCCACACAGCCTGGGATGCAGGCACAGGAGGAAATGCGTGGTACTTGGGGCAGTTTTACGCTTGGATTCTCCCTGCCCTGTGCTGCTTCCCGTCACAGCCTCCCTGCTGATTAATTGGTGTCCTGGGACAGGGGCTGCCTGCTGGGACTGTGCCAGAGAGGACAGCAGGAACACCTGGCAGGAACCTGCTCTCTAGGAGGACACCTACTCCAGCAGACAAACCCCCCTCTCCTCTTTGCTCTCTCCCTTCACAAATACTGAAAGCATTTGATAAACGTGTCAAGGCCTCTCAGATCCAACTGACCATTTCTTCTCAAGCCAGAGTCCCATAAATCAGAGTCAATTAATATTTATCCTCGGAAAGGGACAAGAAAACACCTAAGAACCCACCTCAGATAACCAGAGGGGGCAATTAGCTCTTATTTTATATTTATTTTATCTTTTATTTAAACAAAGGATTGCTCTTCTTTTCTCTCCCCACAACGAAGTTAATAGATTTATTCATCAAGTTTTCCAAATTTAGACATCAAACTGATGTTTTTCTCCCACTGCTAATTTTATTCTTAGCAGCACTTACATAAAGGCAAGTATTGCAATATGACAAAAATACAAACCTCCTCTGACCTGGAATGTACCAGCAGGTAAAGTACAGGGGAAAGTACAGGCAACTTCTCACCCAGGCTCTCCAAAACAGCAAGTATTAAAATAGAACTAAGGGGTTTTTTTAATGCTCTTTTCTCTCAAAATCTACAGCTGACCTATCTGCCTTTGTAGTCTGGCCCTGGACTACCAGGTTGTGCCCTCGCATTACCACTGGTGTGGAATGATGCTGTGTTTTGCAGGAAGGCAGGAGTTCCTGGTCTCAGTTCAGCAAGCAGCATCTTCTGTCCATATGGGCTATGTGCCTGTCCATGGAGGCCACGTCCACACTCTCAGTTCTTTAGGTGTTAGTCTCCCGATTTTGCTCCCAATCTCTTTCTCTGCAAGCACAGTTATGCTTGCACTGAAGCTGAACTCCCAAGCATGTGCCTTGAGTTTGCATTTTTGCATCTGGCCCAGTTTAGCTGATTTGGGCCCAGGCAAAGCAAAAGAGGCTCCAGCCCTGCATGTTCCTCCAGCCTCTCCCAAGTACAGCTGGTGCTCCATGCTTGCAGGTGGTGGCCAGCAATGCACAGGAGGGAGAGTTCCCATGGAGGAGCTATGCGTCTGCTGGCTCTACTTGCAGAGTCGGCAACCTGTGAGAAATACTCCCCACACTGTCTCTGTTTTCCCCCCACTTTCCCATTTCCCAAAGTGATGCGGTTTAATGTTGGTGAAAAGGAAGCTGCCTGCCTTGGCCACTGGGCTGTCTGCTAAAGGGCCGAGAATGCTCCTGTGCACGTGCCTCAGAGAAAGAGCCACAGGGCCAAATTCAGACCCTGAACGTAGAGAGACACGGAGCAGGAGGCAAAACCAAAACTAGTTTTAAACCCTGCTGAGCACACAAGACATTCTCACATGTAATTACCACTCAAAGAGGGCAGTTCCGGGTGCTGTCACCAGCGGTGTGAACCCTCCCTGCACTGCTCATTTCTGTGACAGCACCTGTTCCCGTGCACTCCATCCCATGGCATCCCGGGTCTTTGCCTGGCATAACAAAACCCAGCCCCCAGTAAGGCTGCAGGTTTCCACCAGCTTTTGCAATGCCTGAGTCCCACACATTCCCATTGGCCCCGGTCGTGCCTCATTAGTTTGGCTTAATCAAGTGACGAGCATCGCTCAGGGCCGGGGAACTGCTGTAGTCAATGGGGTCTATTCTCCGCTGGATAGACACATGTCACACCCATTAGCGTCAATGGGAGTTACAAATGCACAGCGGAGAAAGGCCCCAATGTGTCTAACGCGCATTAGGAAGGAACAGAGGGGCCAGTTCAGCCCTGGGGTAAGAGCCTGCAGCTCGGTCATGCCTTGCAGCAGAGCAGAAATTCAACTCAGCTTCAAGCCAGCCCAATGGGATAATCATCAGGACAAAAAAATCTCAGCCAAACAAGAGAGCGGCATCACCTGGGAGGTGGCTGAGCCCTGTGCGGCAGCCCCAAGCAAGTGGCCGAGGGCCATGGCATGTGCAGCACAAGGTGTCCGAACACCAAGGCTCTCCCTGCGCTGGACGGCGCCGGTGCCAGGGATCCAGCGCAGGGCAGCGTCAGGAAAATCTCCCCTTCTGCACTGCTTCTGTGGCACGGAAAAAGCCCACAGCCTTTAGGGTTGTCAAAGTGATGTTTCTCAACAGAATATAAAAAAAAAAAAAAGAGAAAAGAAAAGGAAGGGGGGCAAATTGGAGACCCTGAAGACAGTGCGGGGGACAGCCAAAGCGAGCAGGCTGACTGCGAGAGAGGGGCCACCACCTCCCCTGTGAGCATGTTCAGGCCCCATCCTTAGTGGACAAAAGAGGGATTCTTCATTGAAATCAGCCTGCTCCTGCCAAGGATCTGGCCTTGTATGAGTTGCAGCTGAGCCAAAATAGTCAACAGGATCTTAGAGTTTCCCAGTTCTGGGGAGGCTTTTACTTTCCTTTTACTTTCCTATTTCTTCTTTCTTTTTCCATTCAAGTTGCTATTCATTCCCTTTGAGATTTAAAATAAAATTTAAACAAAATTTAAAGTTTTGAAAAGGCTTTTCTTGAAATATTATCTCAACCTGGGAGTTTTCATCTATGTCACAGTGAGAGAAGAGTGACCCTGATGGGTGTCATGGCACATATTTCGGTGATATGCATAGCAGAGATGTCAGGTAGTTACACCAAATGGTTTTTAAACATTTGCTTTTCAATTTGTGCTTAAATTAATGCAACTCCACAAATATTATCATTGGACACTGGGGTCATATTTATTCCTCATGACACTGTTCCACATGTGGATGTATTACCTAGACACAGGGTATGGCCCCCCCTGTATCTGTACCTTTCCCATGGAAATTTCCCTTAGAACTTTGATGATGTTGGGCTTGACCTACCTTTTCTGAAAGAAAAATCTAGTCCAAAATATGTAGCTCTTTATCAGACTACAGGTACTTCACTGGTACTCCTAGAGTTAATAGCCTTAATATATATCCCAACAAACTGTCTTTAGCTTTCTCCATATGTTAATTCCCTCTAATCCTGTTATCAGTACAGGTAGTTGGGCAAACAGTGTGATAATAAAGCAGTATTTATAATACATGTCCTTCAGTCCTAGATTAACTGTGAGATTTCCCAAGCACCTAGGGATTTGATTTACCTACTGTGTTCAAATTGCCAGTAAAAAGAAAGTATCCAGGAAAATGTATTTGCTCCCACACTGTATTGTTTACCATCCACTTTCCCCTTGATCTGTATGCATGTCTGATCTATGCAATTTATTTATTCAAGCCCTCGATGATAGTTTAAAATGGGGTCTAAAGGACTGGGACACGATCAACACACTGAAGGAGTTTTCTGCGAGCATCAGCCATACTCCTTCTCATCTCTTCTCTCACCAAGTATTCCCCCTCTTACTACAACCAAGAATTAAAAAAGCCAAAAGAAGAAAAAAGTGAAGAAGCTCTTATCCCAAGACTGCTACAGGTTCTTACTTAGTTCTTGATAAATGCAGCCCACTTCCCCCCAACCCACCACCATTTTTTTTTAATTCCTCTCAACGTGTCGTAGCTTTATATGAGGCTAATGGAGCAAGGCAATGCTCAAACGTCAAATTAAACTGCACAGCTCTGTAATCACTCAGACTGACATGGCATAAAAGGATAATTAGTAGTTCATTACATGGAACATTGTTTGTTCAGCTAAATTGATTTCTCTCAGCTGCCCATGTTTTCTGTTTACTTAGTGAGTGCTCCACTGCACATTCTTATTTGTGAACTAGGAAATCCCTTCCCCTGAACTTTTTCCTTCCCTCTAATCAGCACTGAGGATTTTAAATACAGTTTGCTGGAGGTAGATGAACCTCCAAAATTACAGACAGGTGCATGGCAACAATGGCCTGCATGGAGCAATACACAGTGCAAAACAAGCTGTGGTGGCTGAGGAGACATACCCAAGTATCCCAAAAAGGGCCATGTGTGTCCGTCTGCTTTGTACGTAGAAATTCCTAGCCTGGTTATTTGCTTTTCAACTTAAAGTGAACTTGCCTTTCTCTCAGTGTAAAGAAAAAAAAAAACGTAGGACTATAATCCTTTAGTGCTAGGAGTGGAAATTCTGCAACAAAGTCTCCCTTTTACTCACTAGGACCTGGAGAAAAGAGGAGATTGTTGTTTTAAACATGCTTTTCTTTCCTTTTGCAATTATGGCTGAGGCACAGCTACCCAATTTCAAATGTTTCTAAACTAGCTGCCTCATGACACCTCTCCACTCAACTGAATTTCAAAATCCTGACAGTAGCTACAAGTAAAAGTGTTGGAGCTATCAACTCCCACACTTCTAGTGTCAGTCTCAATACATTTCTATTTTGTTTAAAGCCCTAACTTCTGTAGTCATTACATTTTAAAAAGGGTTCTTGTTTAGGTAGAAAATATGATCCCTAATGAGTCAGAACATGGGAGAAAAACAGACAAATTACTTATTTTTTGAAGCCTATTTGAAAACTTTTACTTCAGTGCTGCCTACAGCATCCCAGACACCAGCAGAAGACACCCACTTCACCCCTTTCCTGTGGGCCCTGCAAATATTACATTTTTGGTGCTGGTGTGTTTGAGTTGGAAGCCACGATTGTTTTAACATGATTTCTGAAAGAAGTTTACAGTTTCTCACGGTGACCCTGTAAGAAAAGTGGTGCTCACTTTCTCTGAATTTCAGTGACATTTATGGGCAGGCTCCTGATGGCAATATCAAACTAAGATATTCCCACGCCCTGCTGCTTATTACGGCCTCCACTCCCCCTTGGATGTGTTGCCACAACACTGAAGTGGATCACAGAGCTGATGCAGCTGAAAAAAAAAAATTCCATTTGTGCCAGGTTATTTTCCGGGAAGATCAGCTGCCTCAGCCAGCTCCCAACACGGACCCACAGACAACTGTTCTGCCAGTTGGGAAGGGGACAGGGGGAGCAGCCAGGATGAGCTGATGGGTGGGAACTGTTTGGGCTCATGGCATCGTGAGAAAATGAACTCAGATCTGTGGGTAATCAGCCCCCTGCAACGCTTCCATCCTGGCTTTACTCATCACTCCGTGGAGCCCAAGGCAGTGCCATGATCCCCCAGCACAGCCTGGCCAGTCACGTGAAAAAGCAAAGCAATTTTAGTGCCATGCAAATCTCTCCAGGTTTTTTGCCTCTTTCCCATCTCCTCTCAGTAACATGGCAAGAACCTCAGCAACAAATCATTCTTTTTGCTTTCAACACTATCTTTTCCTAGTTGGTAGCTGCACCCAGCATCCTAAACACAGATAACTTTTGCACTAAAATTTTTCCTCAGTGACCAAACCATTTCCAGCCATGTTAGGAAGATATCAGTCTCCCCTTTAGGAATCCCTAAGTAGTTCTAGAGACCATTCCAGTGACAGTACACCCAGCCCTTCAACAGCAAACCCAGGCATGCTTGCATGTCTAACACCCCAGGGCAATAGGAACCCCCTCATCTCCTTTGGGCACATCTATACCCCTGAGCAACTCTCTTTGCTCACTTGGTTAGGGCAGGTTTCCAATCAGTCTCCCAAGGAACCAGCCTGCCCAGTGCCACAGCACTGCCATGTGTGTGCTCAGGCCTGCCTGGCCCCATGGGATGGGGGCACCACACTTGCTCCAGCCCCCAGTGAGCTCCATCTGTCTGGGCATATCTGGAGAGATGAAGACACATTTTCTCCTGACTCTTGAATCAAACCTGCTTAGAAAAGGACAGAACAAAACCAGTCTATTCCTCCTTTTTCGACAAAATGGGGAAAAAAAGGAAAAAAGCACTTGTACTTTATATAGAGGGATATGATTGGTTTGGCAGCTTCTGCTCTGAATTGAAATAAAAATAAAATTCTGTTTGAGTAGTTGTAGGAAAAAACAAAGTATGAAGGTTAAGTCCTGAAATACCTTGTCAGTGGTCTCTTCATTCAATTACCAGCTCAGTGACAGAGCTCACACCAAAGGCATCAGTGATTTCACTCCAATTCTTTCATCTGCTGAAACTATTTGAAGAAATGACTTGAAAAATTTGTTTCCACCTGTGATTACCTTCAGTGCAATGGAAACCTCAATTTTTGAATGAGGAAACTATTTATTAAAAGAAAATAGGTCCAGAGTGCATCCTGACTACAAATATATCAGCAACACCGATCCCTATGAGTGACAGTGGCTTCCAGCAGCACCTCTTCAACCTAATTCCTTAATGGAAATTGAGGTTTTCCTGCAGTTGGGCATCACCTTCTCAAGACATTGTATAACATTTGTACTGCTACCTTCTCCAGTAGCACTGAGAGGCATTTTCCTATAAGCTGATTTCTCTGCTTTTGTTTTGGGTTCTGCTCCAGGCTGCCCAGGGCACAGCCAGCAGCTGCTTATCCACACTGTCATGGCTTCATCTAAGTCCCCTTGCTCTCCACCAAGGGTTGCTACTTTCTGCCACTCTAATGAGGCTTCTGGCCCAGATCTGGCTGGTGCAGACCACGGGTGAATCACTGCTGGGCCAAGCCGAGGCTTCCCGAGGTGATTTTGCCACACCCCATCTGTAGGTGCAGCTCTGCGATGATCCTTTTGATGGAAACCCTGGCAAATCACCACGTCCTCCACCTGTACTGGTGTTTCCTTGATCCTCAGGTTCCCTCCTGTCACTGAGGGGCTCCTTTCTGCCAGTGACTGCTTGTCAGAAGGGCGAACTCGGGAAATGGAGAGGTCCTGCTTCTGCCACAGATCACCCTGAGCTCACACAGCTAAAATCCCCAGCAAAGTATTCAGTCTTTAAACTGGTTTCAGTCTTTCCTTTTTCTTGTTTGGCTTTGTTGGGATATTTTTTGTACCCTGGAAAACTCCTGCAGCATGTAGGACTTATTACACTGTCTGCCCTGGACAGTTTGTTCACTGCAAATAATTGCCTGGAAATCATTTGTTTCATCCAAGACACATCTTTACAGCGAGTTTCCACTGACTATTCTTAGAAGTTTATACAAAGTTACCAGTCATAATGAAACACAAACCAATAACTAGCTCATCTCCTATCTCAGCTACCCAGAACTTTTTTTTAGCTGCATGGGTCCAAATTTCCAAGTATTTGGACATTTGCACCATGCTCTGTAACTGTCTCCATTTGAGGGCAATTAGGTAATTCAGGCTTGGACACCTCATTGCATAGATTTCTGAATGTGTCTCGTCTAGTAACAGTTCTGGAGCCAGTATCCACCATTCCCACACATTTCTTAGATCCTGCTGTCCTTTCAGCAAGCAAGCTTCTCCTATGGCTGTTTAACCTCCCCAAATGAAACAAGCAGTTCTGCAAGTTAACAAAGCTAATGAAGCCTGTCTTCCTACGCATTTGCTTCTCATCATTGCCCTTAGTAATTGAGAATGAAGTTCCAGTAGAAGAATTTGACATAATTGGTAATTTATATGGGTTTTTTCCCTCTTCTATATTGATTGTAGGCCCCTGCCTCAGGACTAATTGAAAATCTCTGGAAACCTGTAGGAACTTACTGTCCTTTGAGACCTTCAAGTTGTTTTCCTTTGACTAAGTTGACATATTTTCCACCATTGCTTTAAAATACCTGAAAGGAGACTAGAGCTCCATTTCCCTTTTTGCATACTCGACACAGTTTCACTTGCTGTGTTCTTTGTTACCTTCCACAGAAGCTGAGGCCCCTAAACTCTTGTACTGGAGATGGAATGATGCTGAATGAGAAGCTGTTTGTTGGTTTTGCCTCTCTTTTAAGCTACTGGATAATTTTTGCACCTCACAGTTTAGCATTACCCTCTCCAAATGATTCCAGACCATTAAGAGACATATATTAAAAAAACCAAAACCCAAACATGTACAAAACACATTAGTATGTACCAAGTAGACTGGAGCAAGCTTCTAAGGATAATTCAGTGCTATCACAAAAACAATGACTGATCCACAACATTTTTCTTGCAGACAGATGACAAGAACAAATAGAAATTCCGAATGATGGTGAGAATCTGCCTTGACATCAGCAGGGTCAAGGACCAGAAGACTCACAAGGTGGAGCAAGCTGTTCTGAAAATAAGTTTTTTTAACTGGTAACTTTGTATAACTTTAGCCGTAGCTGAAGAGCTCTATAACCTACATACAAAGCTCACTAGTGAGCAGGTATTATACACCACTAACCACATAAAGTCCCCTCTCTGCATGGTATCCAGCTCCCTCCTTTCTCTTGAAGTGTTCTGCACAGAACAGCAATGCTGCAATGAATAATTTTTCTCCTGGCAATGAATACATAATTAGATAATAAATGCATCTCAATCTTTGAGAGTAGGGTTGCCATCCACTCTGTACAATGAAGGTTGGAAAGAAGCTAATTCACCTGTCACGGACTACATCCTCAATTACTTAAGTTTGTTATGCAAAAAATAAAAGCAGCCAAAAATCCAGCAATCTCTTCGGACAGTGTCTGTGCCACTTGCCCCTGTGCTGCCTATCCCGAGGCTCAGAAGCAAGTGCCTTTTTCCCACCCCTCATCTAAGCTCCTGCTCAGTGACGTGAGAGAACACAACCCCTGTCATCGCACCACACCTCATGAAGTGTTAAAGCCAGCGCTGGGGAGGCTGCACAGGGAGGAAAACCAGTCCCAGGGCAGAGCCAAACCCACAGCTGCCAAAAGCCTTCCAGAAACGGGCAGCGGAAACTCCAGTCAGACTCTGGGGCTTGTTGGTCCTCCTGGGTTCAGACCCCGATCATACAAAAATTCTCACACACCGAAAGTCATGAATACCGATGGTGTCCCTGAAGCCAAGGGAGCTCTTCACGTGAATAGATTTTAAAAGAAAATGCAAGGATTTACAGGATTAGGGCCTGAAATTCTTGGCTTTATGTTTTTCAATAGAGTTTTACAGTGCTGGTTGCACTCAAGAAATGCTATCACTTTAAGAGACCAAATGTTGTCAAATGCCAAGAGCTTTGCTGGAGATGAGATTTGGGGTCTTCTTACTTGGCCAACCTGATGAAAGAGGATTAAGCTCCAAATGAGCCAGGTTGCAAATTGAGGCTATAAAGGTCAGTAATCATTATTTTCTGGCTGCTGAAAATAGGTGTTTTCTCGTCTGACTTTGGTAATTTTTAACCATTATTATATGTTGGTCCAGATCCAATATATAAAAAATGCTTGTTCCTATATTCAGTTTATAGTACAAGAGTTTAGATTTTAGAAATAGCTTTCAAGGAGAGTAGCAGTGGCTAATTGCTTCTGAGCATACTGTGCTTAGCTATATACTTATTCAAGGCTACATCTCTGGAATCCTGGATAAGATGATATCAAAAATGCATCAACATGCACAAGTATCAATAATGAATTGAATAAATACACCTTATTTCCTCCCACCAACAGGCCTAGTTTGGAAATAGCCCAAGGAACAACTCTGAGTTCCCACCCTGATTTCACAGTGTCACCTCTAGATATTTTCCTCAATTACTAACATGCCACCTTGGCAAGGAATTTTGCATCCAGACCAGGTACAGGATTCTGCAAACTGCCATGGGGTCATCTCCAAGCCTTTCTTTTTTCTTGCTACATGAAAGAGATGGCAACCATGTCATCAGTAATTAATCTGTTCAAGCAGGTTTGGATTAATAAAATTGAAACCTGGTAAAATTTAACTAGAAAGGAAAAGCCAGTATAAATCAGTGCATGCTTGCAGAATTGCTTATTTTGATCAGGGTTAGAAAGACTAATGATCTCTTCACTTCTTACACTGTAATAGAAGTGGCTTTTGGGGCCTCCAATTTCTGGCAAGCAGATCCAAGGCAGAGGGAGAGAGAGGCATGTGAGAATGTAGAAAGCACACAAGGTGCAGACTCCAGGAGTTAGGAAATGGGAGTTACAGAGCAAGATGGCCTATTTTTTGTACTCTTTAATGTGAGGTCTGTTTTTTTAAAACCTCTCAGCAGGAACAGCAAAGTTTTCCAAGTCATCACCTAGCAACAAAACCCAGAAAAACATTTGCAAAGCAGTTTTGCATCACTGCCATCCCTGGAAGAACTAACTTGTTGAAGGCTGAATTTGCTATGGAGAGAGATTGAATGCTCTGTTCTTATTCAGAGTGCTGAGACGTGCAGTCCTCTTTCACTGAGAACAGAAATTCATTAATGCACATACACACACATTAAGTGTTGCTTTGGAGGTGTTCTCAGTTTTTGGACCACAGGGGTGTGGTTTCCACTGAAAACCGTGTGAAAACAAATTGAAACAATTTCTTCTTTTATAGGGTATCATTCCGTGTTACAGATTGTGTTTAGACACACTTTCTGTAATAGGATCTATATTTAATCTCAAAATCTATTCTTAAGAGCATTTAATTTCAAATTAAAATAATTTTGATGAAAAAGTCCCCACCTCTGTAGCAGATTACCTTTGCTAGATCTGTGTGAAGTCATGGTGAACAACTTGTCTTAATACACTATATATTTTATGAAGGTAAACTATTCCCTTCATCATATTTACAAAAAAACCCCGTATGTGTTGAAAGATCGTCTGTTTCTTTTAAGATTCCTCCTCCTCCCTTCCCACTGAACACAAGGACTTTTCACAATGCTGAGGTCTTTAACTGCAGTGACCGATGGGAGCAAGACCCTACAGGAGCTGCCACAAAGGCTCTGCCCACGCAGTGCAAACCTGAGCTTTCTGTGACGTCCTCCAGTGTGCTCAGAGCACCTTTAGAGACATTTCCTCTCCCCCTGCAGAGACACCAGCTCAGAGCCCAGCAACAATGTGATCATGCCAGTGCAGCATGGTGGTGTGAGTGAGCCCAGGCTCACCAGTCCAGTTGCATCTCTGTGCTCCCTGGTGCTTCTGGTTTTCATTAGCACCACCTCTAAAGTTTCTGTACCATGTTGCACTGCACAGGGTAAGCAAATAATGAGTTTATTTTTCCATATTTAATAGGCAGAAAGGGTATAGATATTATTGGACTAGGAAATATAATACTGAAGTTACTTAGGGATATTACTTACATTTACACATTCATCTTCCCTTGCTACTGTAATGGTTGGAATACTGCTAGTGGGCCAGCTCTATGGCTACCGTGTACATGGAGTGCAGACCTGAACAGAATAGTCATTAAATTCAGTATGGCATTTAACCTCCAAATCTTCCCATTTCTAGTTGTAGATACACTTCTGAGAGGCATGAGTTGTTCTCCTTAATCACTTTAGACCAGGGTCTGCAGGAAGAAGAAGAATTTACTGGAGGATATGGATTTCACCTCACAGTGGTTACATATAATCACTGTGCAGCTTTGCATAGGGTCTTATTGCAGGATTGGTTACATGCCTTATCACTGTGGGAGTTTTACACAGCTTCCCAATATTTCCTGGGATGCTTTTGGCTATTACCACTTTGCTGCTTTTCTAGCTTTCACCAGAGAGTGAAAAACATTTAGAATTCCACAGGACTTCCTATGAACAACAACTCACTCATGAGCATTCCCATTTTATAGGCAAACGTTTGCAAAGACAGAGCCTGTTCTTTCTTTCCTTTGGAGCTAAATAAATGGTTAAACGCTGAGCTCTTAAAATCTTCCCAAAGTGTTCCCAGGCCTTGGGGAACAAGAATGTAATCTCAGGTTTGTGACCCACGCAGTGGGGGTTAAGTGCAGCTGCACAGTTGGTTCAGAGGAGCCGCTGCTCCTTTGCTCCCAGCTTTGTGCACCGCAGTCACTGCGGGTGTCACGCACGGAAACCTGGAGCAGGAGTGGGAAGAATCAGGCCCTGCAGCCTCTGTCTGTCCTTCTGCTTTGTCAACTCTGGTTCCTTGCACAGCCAATGCCTGAACTTGCAAGCATAAGAGGGAGGACTGACCCTTCGAGTCCTCATTTCTCTCATTTGATCTCGGCAAACCTTTCATCCTGTCACCGCTTCCTCTTGTGTTGTGTCTCATCTTTTTAACATCTCTGTGTAACCTCGACTTAGCCCCCATTCACAAGGCGAGCGAGGGCAAACTCAATCTATGGAGGGGTTGCTTTCCCCTCCCGAATCATCTTCAGCTTTACCCCTCTCTGTTCCTCTTGCTCTGATTTTTCACCTTCATTTTTCTTCCAAACTGTCACCAGGTGGACAGTGGTTGTTAGGCTGGGATGGGAAGATGGACCTGTCTCAAAAATCAGCATTTCTCTGGAACGTACACTGCTGTCATTCACAGGCTGCTGAATGAGTTGCCATATTGACAGTCTCTCACCAGTACCAGGTTTTAGAGAAGACAACAACACATGACAAATGCCACATGTACACCTGCTTTTTCTCTGCTCTCTATCTGATTCCAGTTTAAGATCAGAAGTCAGCATTTTAACAGTGCAGTACACATTTTAAGTACAGAGTATGTGGCCTTCAGGCAGAGATGTGTCTGTAGCAGAATGCTGCATTCAGAGGAGCACTTTTCACAGAGACCAGAATTATCCAACCATTGCAATAAGGGCCTGGGCTTGGCATGCTTGGCTACTATTACTTTTCTTTAATATCTTCTTGCAAAATAGGGATAATCTTTTCCTGTGATAGTCTTTCCTATGCAGTAGAATTCTATTCAGAAAGATCATCACAAAGCAGAATTTGATGAACACGGTGCTATGGTGGAGACAACTGTACATTCCTGGCAAAATTCTTGTCTTCAATCTCCATCCAAATCACAATGAGAAACTCTTACCCTTGTTTCATCAAGTGCACGTGAGCTGCTGCATGTGTGAGCTGCTGCCCAGGTCAGCTGCAGCTCTGGGCCCCTTTGCTTTAGTCTCTATGCATTGCATCATATTAATAAATTCTCATTTTCTTGTATATTAATATATTCAGAATGACAATTGACATAGCTGCCAGCTGCTTCATATTGAAGCAGAACCACAAGCAGCAGCATTTTAGGGCCATATTAACAGCTTATTATAATAAAGATGCTATCTTGGAGCCCTCATTAATGTCAGTATTGCAGCTGTACATTCTGCAAGTAGATGCATCATCAGTGATATAAAGTGTGTGTACAGCAGATGGAAACAAGATAAGGTAAAATCAAAGCTGTAATCTTAAGTACGTAGTCTACTACGCAGTGAAGGCAACAGAATTCCTGAAATATCTGTGACCAGAAGAGCTGAATATAAGTGTTTTAAGAAAAGCTTACGAGGAACACACAAACTATAGGTCACACATATGATCATTACTAGTCTGAGACAGAGAAGTGCTAGATAAATATGTAGAAAGAGGCAGGAACTGTCTGCAGCTATGTCTGTTCTGTGGGTGGGGAACAGGAGGAAGATGTCACTTTCTCAATAGGATGCTGGCATTGGACTAGAAATAAGGATAGGACACTGTACCTACCAAAACCAGGTATTTTTGCAACAAGACATTAGAAAACAGTGGGGACAAAGAGACAAGCAACACACTGAGATATTATTCCATCAGTGCCGTGACACTTATGGAGCCAGCTTTCCCAAAGGCTTCTCTGAGATGAGGTCCCTGGGGCCCAGTAGGCTTAGCTGAACAACAGAAATTATGTTGACCCTCCTTCTTCTACTCTTTTTGTTGGAAGTTGTTGTCAAAACTCACTATTAAGAAGAATCTCTGGAACATTAGTCTCCCCAGGAAATTTAGTTCAAACTGGCTCATAGTTTCAATTATTGCTGGTGAGGAATGAGTGATGTCCAGGTCTGATTAAAATTTTTTTTTTAGGAAACCAGACAGTACAGAGGTTAGTTCAAAAGCAATCCCAGAAAAGTAATACAACACTTTGTTTGATATTTTAATAACAGATAATTAGTGCCAAGGGCATCATTCCCACCAGTGCATGTATTAGTCTATTTTTGACACAGATAAAGAGTTAGAAAACGTGTCTGGGAGATATTTTGGGGGGTTAAGGAGGAGGGTAGAATTATGGGGCAGGCTCATGAAGACAGTTTGTTAATATAATTATTCATGAACTTTTCAGTTAGTGAAATTTTCAGTTAAAACTTCTGTTAAGAGGAATCATATAGTATATATTTTGTACATCTTGAAATCATCTTTGTTATGGATTCAATTTTTAAGGGAGAAATACCAATTAGCAGGATATCTTTAGCAAGATGCATGGGAAAAATGGGGAAGTATCATCCTATGGTCTGAACTGCAGATTATTTTTTTTTTTTTGGTATTGATTTAAAGATTTTTACCAAGAGCCTGGGTGATGATATACAATTCGTGCTGATAAGGTTTCAGCAGACATCACCAGGATTGGTTACTATTACAGAGTGAGCCGAATCTTCTGGTCAAATGATTGCGATTCAGTGTGGCTGCATTTAATACAGTCAAATGCAAGGTGATACATCTGGGAACCTGGAGGGCAGATTACAGCTGTAAGATGGAAGATTCTGTCTTGGAAAAAAGTGACCCTGAGCGAGACTGAAAAAGTCAGTGGAGATAACAGCTTCAACATGAGCTCTCAATGCAAAGCTGCAGCTCAAAGGGCAAATGTGTCCTCTTAGGGTGTGAGAAGGGAGGTATCAAGTTAGAGCTGAGGAAGTGATCCTGCCTCAGTGGGCAGCTACACTGAGATCAGGACAGCAAAACTGTGTCTAGTTTGGAGGTCCACTTGTGTATCTGGAAACAGTAGAGAGAGTTCAGATGGGAATCACACAAGTGACACAGGAGCTGGAGAACTATGGGGGAAGATCTACAGAGCTTGGTACATTCAGGTGTTTGAGGAGGAGCTTGGGAGGAGACTTGGTCAGTACAAATGGGTAATGAAGAGGTTCTCAGGGGGAACAGCCAATTTTTGCTTCCAGAATTTTCATTTTAGCATTAAGTGTTGCCACACAAGCATACCAGAGCTTTCTGGGTTTCCAGAGAAGATAGTCACTACACCTGATAAAATTGCACACTGGCACATGTTGACAGTTTTACCTGCGCTCCACATAACAGCAGAATTATTTTATTTTGCTACAGAGAAAGATTGTCAAAAGAGAGAGTACCACACTTCCATATCCAAACTTTTATCATCTGGCCTGCTACTGACTGTCAAGGAGGCCATGTCTGCAGGATGCAGTGCTCTCACATTGGAGGAAATTTTAGCCTATTAGTATTAACTTTACATTCAATTTTATATTAGTATTCAATGACCTGGTCTGTCCTTGGTCATATATGTATATATAACTATATGTAAATACAGTAACATATATCAGCTAAAGGGAATTCTCTCTGGGAAATTATTTTATTGGTGCAAATCTCTTTGTAATCATCTTTGACCTGCACATACAGGTAGTGTAGGGGGATATTCCATTAATTTCCAACATGAAAACAGGCTGTGAAGACCGTGCTGCTATCAGTTTCCTTCCTCTCTCAACTATCCAATGAGCAGAAATCCAGTGCTTTAAATTTACAAATTACCTAGTTTTATAAGAAGATGCTGAGCTAACTCGATTTCCTGTCTATGCGAGGATCTACTTTCATTTCTAGAGAAGTCAGAGTGGTTCAGGGGAAGATTGGAGTAGTTCACACAACTTCTTTAAGGAAGGCCACAGAAGCACGTGCTGCACATAGCAGTCACTGTTTTACTTTCTGCTAAGTGATGCACCCAGTTTTGCTGAATGATGTGCAGCTAATCCCCAAATACCTGCACTGGTGTGGATAACCCCACCCACTAACTGCCTGAAGAAAAAGATATCCCATGTCAGGTGTTCCTCCCGCAGTAATGCCTGGCAGCAAACACAACCCAGACATTGTTTCCTGACAAGCTATACATGATGTGTCATGTTGCAATGTGAGGGAAGAGACATTTTTCCATGTTTACCACCCACTGTTAAACTTGCATAAAGAAATGCTGTCTCCTGAGTTTGCTTGGAAGAGAAAAGCTCTTCAGACCTTAGCCTGTCCAAACATTTTAGGAAAGCTGGTGACTGCTCCCTTAGAAAAATAGACCAGAGGCTTTTAAAATAACCCTCCCACATAAAAATGTTTTCCCTCAAGTTCTAGGAGTTAAAGGGATTCCTTCCTGCCCCCTCATTAGGGATTGTTTTCACAGCCTGCGTGAGGGGCAGCACCAATGGCTTGGAGCAAATTCCCTAATGACAAGTTCCCCCTGGCTCCCCAGCACACACGTTTTGCTAGTCTGGGGATGAGATCCAAGCCCACTGTCCCTCTCACGACTGCCTGACAGAATTCAGCAGATCACTCTCTACACATCCATTTCTGAGATTGGGGCATTTTGGATACCTGAAAATTACATCAGCTGGAGGTGCTGAGCTGCACTCACCCAGTGCCTGTTGCATAAAGGCATTATGTTCTGATGGCACTAACAGAAGGCTCTTGGGATCCCTACAGTTACACCTGCTTTCCTGGGAAGAGACGTTGGAGGGCTCAGGGAGGCTTGGAAGAAGTAAAGGCCCAACAAGAGATTACATATAAGGAAAAGAGAATATTATGAAGGAAATATCTTCAATTTTTTATGCTCTCTGTCAGTTGCCAAGGAACCTCAGACCAAGCTACACAGGAACCTTCCTTGGATCTATTTCTTGTAATAATCCTAATTGCAGCTCAGTTGGTATGTGCAAAAATCCTTCTCCCCATTTAGCAAAATGAAAGGTTCCATCAGAGAGCACATCTGCATGTGCTAAAAATGGAAATGCAAGAGCAAGGCAAAATCTATTAAACAAATATTTTATTTTTTGGGGGAGGGGGGAGAGGGAGGGGCAGGAATCTAGAAGTGCCAGGGCTGAACCACATAAAAATGAAGCAAGATGAAAGCCTGCATCACAAGTTTTACTTGCCAAAGAGGTGTGCACAGTAGTTGAAAGTACATATTATGCTGCATTGTTGTATTGTAGATCTGGCATTATAAAAAGTCTCCTTTAACTATTTGGTCTGAAAGAAGACACACGTGGTTCAGGTTTGCACTGATACGGAAATGTCAAAATACCCACACATAGTCCAATGAAAGGCTGTGGGGAAAAAATGAAAGAAAAATGAAAGCCATATTTCACTCAGTCCCTTTCCTATCAGTCATCCTGGGAGCTGCCAATCAATTCCTCCAGCTGCACATGACTGAAGTGTGTAATGGGCAGGGCTTTCAGAGCAGTAATCCTGAAAGTCCCCCAAACCATGAGCCTTCCAAGCACTAAGTAAATTCTGCAAGAGGAAAGGCTGGGTACAAGTGAGGTGACTTGAGCTGCACCTTGATAGCAAGAGTCATCCCTCTCCAAGCTTGCAGGCTGCCACGTAATGTTCATATGTTGCCAGATACAGGGAAAATCCTCTTCCTGCTGCATTACTTACAGTTTTGCTCATGGTGCTACTATCCTCAGAGTACATGAGATTGATTTCTGCAGTTCTGAACTGATCTGCACTGCAAAAATCACGTATCTTTAAAACACACAGAAAGTCCTGCTTCTGCAGAGAGAAGAAACCCTTAGAGAAAAGGAGACTGAAAAGTTGAGAATTTCAGTTCCTTGATTCCCAACGAGTTTAAATATCAGAAATAAACAATTTCATCCCCTTAATCACACATATAAAATGCTCATGATAACATTCTTAGTATTTCTCCTATTATTTCTTTTGAAGTGGAAACTGCCAGAACCCACTAAAGTCTTTAGGCACCACCTTTGCCTTTCACAATCCTCACCCACTTGGCCATAGCAAGCACCATGTCCCATATCAGCAAGATTTGTGACTGATATAAATCAGGTTCTGTAAGAGCTCAAGATACCATTCAGCCTGAAATGTTTACAGAGTTGAACTGCCACATGCATGTAACTTAGTACACCAGAGGCACATCGTGTAGGTTGATCTGTCACATATTTTGGATACCTTCATTTACTCTGCAGTTCATTGAAAAAGTGTGGTTGCCTTAGAAACCACAAAAGTGCAGAATGAATCCATGATAAACCCAACTGATAGAATCACTCAGCAGTGGCTCAGAGGTACACAGCCTTTCCATAAATTAAAAAAGATATATTGCATTAAAAGCAAGAGAGAAAGATAATTTCCTCATTAAAAAGTAGGGATAGAGAAAAGTGGCTGATTATCCAGTAGGAGATGACAGATCCCAGGATCATGTTACATGTTCAGGCAGCCTTAGCCTGGGAAATGTCCATGGTCATCAGGGTAATCCTGTGGGAAAGGAGGAGGCTAGAGAGGATGGGGAGAGCCCAGACTCAGAGCAAGAGTGGTCTGCTGGGCCACAATTTCCCTACAGTTCTGGGAGGATGAAGAAAAGCAATATGCATGTCTCCATTTCCAGATGTTCCCTACAGAACAGGCTCCCTCTGCCTGCTTCTGCTGGAGGCATTTCCCCATCCATGTGAAGCACTCCATTTAGGAAGTATAACTCTGCCCCCTTCCCAGCTCCCCCTCTTCTCAATGCTGAAATGCTGAAACTTGTCTGCACCAAGGCGATGATTTCCTATCTGAAGGACATAAAGCGAGCTCCCGAATGGAATGTGATCTCTTCCAGCTAGTAAAAGTTTTATAACCAAGGACAAAAAAACCCTATAAAATAAAAATAAAATAAAATCAGGCACCTCAGCTGGTGTAAATCAGCACTGCCTAACTCCAGTGGAGCTTGCCTTAGGCAGGGGTGGAAATTTTAAGGTATTTCCAGTACATGGATGGCAGGTTTATTGAAAGTCATTAAAACTCAAGCTTTATTCAAAAAATAAAAAAAAAGAAAAAAAGAAAAGAAAAAGAGTAAGTATTCCATACTTCTCCCAGGACCCTCCTCCAACAAGAGCCCTTCAGTCAATCACTGGAAATGCTTAGATAGGTACATGCTAGCAGTGAGTTTTGGTTTACTTGAGTACTTTAACAACATAATTTACATCCACCATAGCTAATCCCTGGTTTAGCATGAACAAATGTGAAGCCTCATTACTGATCCCCTTTCTGTATTGCTCTTTCCCATTTGTACTACATGCTCTCTTTCAGCTGACAGGTATCTCATACTTGGGGCAAGAAATTAAGATGAGTTTCACTTAAAAGGGGGTAAGGGCCCCCAGTTTTTCTCAACTTTATGGCTTGGGAACTGCATGGTTTTGCTCTGGTTCTTCAAGTGTGGCCACACTGCCTGAACAGCCATCAGAAGCATGGAATGTGGAAGCAATGGAATCACACCCATGGCATCTCCAATAGGTTCAACAGAGAGCAAAATTCACCAACACACACGCAGACGACTTGAAATAAATTGGTATTGTTCAGAGCAGTGTCTTCCTTGGTTTCTGAATTGCAGCAAATTGCTGACCCTGATGTTGACAGGCAGCAGGAGTGGGGCAATACTGGGAACAGGGCACTCTAGCCACAAGACACCCACAATCTGATTTATTTCTCTAAAAGTTTCTGCAGTTTGGGTCCTGCTTTAACCAGCCAGAGATGAAATCATGCCATCTATGATAGCAAAGTGGCAGCTCAACCATGGCTTGAAGCCTGCACGTCCCTGCCTGCCCTCAGGGATGGGCTAACTGAGGTAGGTTTTTTGAGTGCAGCAGTCCCAGCATCCAGTTTTACTGGACACTGGAGCAGAGATCCCTATGATCCCTTCTGAACTAAGCAGCAGAAGGAGCTCTGTAGATGCCCAGCTCTATTTGACTCCTGATGACAGTAACTTGCTTGGCTGTTATGAACATTAAGTCTTGAATAAGTACAGAAAAGTCAAAGCAATAGATATAAGCAAAGGAGTCACTTGTGAAAAAGGTTGAGAGAATTCAAAGAGTGCTTTACTTAATAAAAACAAAGGAGCTGATCATGCACTTTGATCTCATCTACCCTTCCCTCCCCCAGAAAATAGAGAGGCAGAATACAAAGACCCAAGCATGCCAAATGGGGGGGAGGTAAGTCAGATCACCAAGGTAAATGATTGACTATGAGCTATTCATTTCACAGAATGATGATACTGTTTTGTGTGTGGATCCTCCCCGACTGACACAGGCTCCTCACCAAAGATCTCAAAGCCTCCTGCACTCATTTCACATCCCTGACCTGCTGCCAATGCTGAGGAAAGAGCTGTGCAGCTTCACACTTAAACTGAAGAAAAACAGCCTCCATGAAGTATGACCTGAAACAGCAAGGCTGAAATAACAATCATTAGGAAAGGGCTGGAGAGCAAGAAATACTCCCCAGAAGGGAGATGGCTTGGCAGGATAAAAGATGTCATGGATCCACTTATATATGGAGTCCCTCTGCCAATCAGATAGTGTCTAGAGGTGCAGCTTGCCCCTCTGGGGGAATCTAATTTCAGACACAAGATCACTGGATTTCCTTTTTCCTCAGAGCAGGCTGTATCTGGAGATCAAAGCCCCGCCAGGAGCTGGCGTATAGGGTATTCTCACTTGGGTGGAATTGTAGCTCCTGTGAATGCAAACATGGCAAGAGGAGAATACATCCTTTATGTGACATTTCCCATGTTTTTCTGACCACTCATATTGCTGGCCAGGAGAAACAGATTTAAAGGGCAGATTTAGTCAAATTCTGCTCTTTGTGCTTGCTCTCTGCTATTGTGGTGCTTTATTAAGGGTGATGAGGGATCTACCCCACCCACCCCAGTCATCCTCCAGACCAGGTAATATATAACTCCATTCATTGTGATGCTAACGAGTTCTATTTAGCTGTATTTAACTGGATATCATGACTCCACTTGATGACCTTTCACTCCTGGGAAGTAGTTTTAAATTTGATCCATGGCAAAGGAAAATCCCTCCAATTCATTGGCTGTGAAAGGTCACAAGTGAAATGTGTTTTGATGGTATCTGCTTGTGGTTTAGTTCTCAGTATACCTGAGCATCAAGCTGGTCTGAATCACCTTTTGTGCTGGCAGTCTGAGTACCAAGCACCCTGAGAAAGCACTGTGGAAAGGGCTGCCAAGCCTCTGGCAGTGCCAGTTGGTGTAGGCAGTGCTTGGAGAGGAGATGCCCCATTGAACCCAAGGCATGTGCCACCCAGGATGAAACACAGAGGTCCTACTCAGCTGATTTTGATATTTTGACATGCTGGGTTTTTTTCTGAAAATATTAAAAAATGCAATATTCAATGTTAGGTACAAAGACACAGAGATCTCATGTAGACATCAGACAACGATGCCACAAAATACACGTGTAAATACGACTTCCAACTCAAAAATGGATAGAGAGAAAAGGACAGGACTAAAATGGTGTTAACACTGTCGTGTTAAAACTTCGCTGGCACCTCTTCTTCCCTTGGCTAGCAAGTTCCTACAAGCCATTCAGCTTGGAATTTCAAAATAAAAGACTGCCAAAAAAATTCCTTGTCCTTCCTCTCTCCTTGGTGGCCATTCCCCATGCAGACGTGTAGGGGCTTATTTAGTTCTCACCAAAAATATTTGTCACTGTCTTATGGTGTACCATATACAGGGTGTTTTATTAATTTCTCCTTACTTAGTGTTGGCATTATAGCAAAAACTAGAGCTACCAGTCAAAAAAACCCATCAAACAAGGAAGCCACCCCACCAAAGCAGTAAGAAGATTATCCTTCTAAAAGCTTTCAGTTAAATGGGGAGGGGGTCAGTACTGTCAGTCCACTTTCACAGTAAGAATAAGGAAGACACAGGTGGCTGAAGGGAATTCTTCTCCCACAGCAGCTTGTGGCAAAGCTCAGATCCCATCTTGGGCACTCCCTGCCTAAATCACTCTTCCAAGTCATACCAGGTGTATCAGATGTAACAGATACCAGAACTTAAAAACATTAAAAAGCAACAAAAACCAACTTTACAATGGGAAAGTTTAGTCACAAAGTTGTGGCAGAAAAGCAACTGGTTTTGTAGTGGCTCTGGGTCAGATTTGTACAGTTGTGAGCTACTGCTGATGTATTAAATCAGGTCTCTTGGTATTTAAAACACCAAGGAGTGCCCTGAAAGTCAGTCTGAAAAGCAACCTAGAAAGACCTTTCCCTCTCCTAAGATCTTAGTACATTTGCAAAACCCTGCTCAGACTAGGATATCTGAAGTCACATTAGCCAGAGGGAAAAGAACAGCCTTTTACACCTGCTTAGACATGTCCAGTCTATACAGCAAAGCTAAACCAGTCTCAAAAGTGAACACTGTCAGTAACTGAAACCCCTGCTGATTTCTGGCTGTGACAGTGCAGAAAAACAACCAACAGAATGCCAAGACAGCCAAGCAGCCTCAGAGTTCAGAATTAAAGGTGTTGCTGCCATCAGGATGGTGAAGGTAAGTCTCAGGAGGATGGTGAACAACCAACCACTGTTGCCATCAGCACGTGGACGTCTCCTTTCTAAAGGAGCAGTGAGGGCTGCATGGAGCAGGAGGGCAAAAGGCATTTGAAGTGCAGGAGCTCCCAGGCAGAGACAACTGTGTGACTAAAAAACCCATTAGTTTGTCTCACCCAGTGCCAAATCCATTCATTCACAGCATGCTCCAGGCTTCCCCAAAGTACACTCAACTCCCAGTGAGCTCTCTGGGCTCATCCAAGGAAAGAGCACAGCTGGGAGGTACCACAGAAGAAAGTCCTACAACATATTCCAGAGAGTCCTGCATTCACCACGTATGAGAGCCATGTCCAGGGCACAGGGCAGAGACTGAATTCTCACTTTACTACTGCTATTAACTCCTGGCCAGAGGGTGACTGGCACCAGGCACAAGAGAACTTGGACTAGCAAAACCAAGGATGCTACGTGTGTTCTCAGTCAGATCAAGTTCAAGGTGACTCCAGCCTATGGCCTTGTTACAGCACTGGAGCAAGGAAGCACAACTGTTTTCCTACCTTGAAAGCAGAGCCTTGACACCTCCACTGTGGAAGAAGAGGGAGCAGTGCACAGCAGAACAGCTCCAGCTGAGAGCTCTCAAGAATCTTGAGTTCAGCCAAGTTTCAGGTTTTAATGCTGTAAAAAAACCTCCAACCCCCAAAAAACCACCAATCAACAAAACCCTCTACAAAAAACAAAGGCACAAGGCCTAGTCCAAGTGTGACTCTGCCTTTGTACTACTGTCAGAATAAAACATAAGTAGAGCAAGGACACCCAGCCCTTGAAGTTTCTGACCTAAAATGTAGAAGAAATATGCAGGGAGGTGAGTTAATAAAACACACCTGCAATAACTTCTTTTGGAAACATGCCTCAGCTGAGGTACCTGGCTTCACTCCCAACACTTAGAAACAATCCCCAAATGTCAGGGACTGCTGTTTAACAGACAGCACCATTTCCAGGGGGTCCTAAGAAAACCTGAACTGACAGATTTCTTTTCTGAAACACTGCAATAACTTATGAAGCTGTCAAAGTGGGGTTTTATTACTATTATTTAAAACATGCTTCTATGTAAGTCCTTGTGTGACAAATTTTAGCCAGCAGGTAATTTTTAAAAGTGATAAACTCCAGAAAGCTGAAAATACATAGAAGCTCTGACACAGCATTAATTAGAGGTTTGTAACCAGGTACAGGTACAGGTAAATTAGTAAAATGTGTTGACTTGAGGCTCTGAGCTGTTGAAACACCACTAACACCTCTGCTATGTTGTTTATAGAATGCTTTTATGCATTTGAACAGATACATCCTTCTAATACAAGGTTCAAAAGTAAAATCATCCTAATAAGTCCTTATCTGCCTTTTGTGCCTCTATTCCTCTTTGCTCTTCAAGAGTGCTGTTGGTTAACTAAGTTTGGTTAAACTGTAGTTCTTCCTTCTGAGGGGAAAGCTAAAACACAAAATAGAGTTGTAACTCTCCTTACAAAACTACTTTTTGACCAGTTTGGACATAAATGGCCAATGCCAGAAGGGTCTGTGGATTCAACTAAACTGCAAGATGCTTTTGCCTTGGGACCTTATCTTGACCTTTCCCCTCTGAATAAATAAAATTATGTACTCTGCAATTAGAAGCTGCTGCTGAGGTTCCTGTTTCAAATGTTCCTGTCACTGCTGCTTTTGCACAGCTATTTAATTCCTTCCTGCTCCATCTCAGCTGTTTCTACAGACCTGCACAACCCATTCTGATTGATCTCACCTTTCCCTTGGAATAACTTTTCATGTAATTCTTTCAGAGTGAATTTCAAATCTTGTCTCACTTCTGATGTATATCCATAAAAGAAAGCCTAGTCTGCCTTAGGTTATAGATTAAGAAATAATCAGATGTAGGTAAAATTAAAGAATAAAAGAAGTGCTTTCCTTGCTGTTTATCTTTATGGAAGCTTTCATAATACCTAAAGATGTTTTTGGTTTTTTTTTTCACTTCTGTCAGGCAGAATTTCCCCATTTAATTTAATTTCCCCATTTAATTTAAAACCCCAAAGTCTAAATAGAGTAACTCATAGAGAAGTGCTGGATTCTTAGGCCATGCCTAACCTGTAATGTAGTGCAGAGATATCTGAGTCAGCATTAGATAATCTAACCTGGATGCCAGAAATGATGTACACACCAGGGCCACTGGTACCTGAGCTGCCTCTAGGGTCACATACACATCCCTGAATGTTCATCTCTGTGCTTCACAGCATCCTGAGCTACAACCTCATCCCTGCAAGGTGCTGAGCACCACAACACTGAGCAACTTCAAGAGGAACTGAAGGGGCTCAGCACCCTGCTGGGTTGAGCTCAGTCTGAGTGATGTCTGTGGGTGGATGCTTCCTGAAGTGCAGTTAAATTCACTGAGGCCTGGGGTTCCTGCCAAATAAACACCAGCTGAGGAAGTTATGCCTGCCCGGAGGCTTTCTTCAGTGTACGTATTCTACTTAAAAAAAAAAAAATTCTACTGTAAGTTTTGTGTTCATAAACTGATGTTCTCCTTTTTCTTCCTCTTTTGCCCTCTCTGACTTCTGCCCTCCCTCCTCAGCTGCCAAGAAAGTGCCCCTTTGTGTGCGGAAATGCCCAACAGTTCACAGAAGTTAACTAGAAAAGACACATTCAACCACTTTCTGTCAAAATGCCTTGACACTCTCTTTCTGTCCAAAAGACCCTTTTGCTTTGGAAAGGCCCCCATTGAACACCGCCCCCCTTTCACCTCCCTCTTGAACTTACCCAGCAACAACAATGCAAAATAAATAAGTAAAAGAGGCACCCTTCTCCCTTGCCCCCAGCCTTTGCTTCAGTAATTTTTTGTTGCCATCTTCACTACTCATTTTATGCAAGACACTGGCAAAGTCCAGACCTGTGCAAATTGCTGCTGCTTGGCGTTATATTCACGGAAATTCTGTTCCTCTTTCACGACTTTCTGGTTTTGCCTCGAAGTTGTTTTTTTTCTGTGACTGGGTGTCTCTGGCTGCGGGAAGAGGTCCCAGCGTGCACGAGCCCCTCTGGGGATGTGTGTCAGCGGGAGGGACAGTGTCACCCTCTGCACCCAGAGCTCCTGCGGCTCGGTCAGCGCCGTCCGGAACAGAAACTCAAGGCTGCTCTTGTGGTTTGAAAGCAAGTAAGTAGCAGACGAATTATCTCAAAAGCAAAACACAGCACTGCAAGTACAGACTGCATCATTTTGGTCAAGGTTTCAAAGTCCTTCAGGTGCCCATCTCTGCTCAAAGATACTGAGTGTGTGGTGTGACTCCTATCAAGCTGTGGTTCATTAGGACAAGCACTAATGCTATTAAACTAAACCTTAGCTTTTTTTGCAGTATAAAACTTTCTGAGACAGGCCTGGGAACAGGTCTTGTAATGGGTAAAACAAACATGTTAACTCAGATCCCGTGTTAATGGGCACATTTATTTCTGGATCCACTTTGGCCAGAAATTGAGGGGCTCTGCCCAATATATATCATCTGGCTAGAAATTACTATAGGTTTTACACAAGGATGGGCTCTTTGGAATTTGTAGCTATGTATTTTTAATACTGTCAATAAACTACTTCCTTGAGACACAGAAGGGCAATAATGGGAGCTGTTAACAAAGTGTGAAAAGAAACGGGCAAGCAAAGGTTAATCACATGGCTGTCCACTAATGACCTCTCCAGCCCTGAGTTTAAACCCTCTGCTACTTGTAAAGACCAATCACGTGAATAATTTCCTGTCTGAGGTAGTCTTTATGGTTAAGAATAAAAGCTGAGCTTATTGTGAAAAGAAAGTGCTCAGCAGGGGAGAAGGTTATTATTTTTAAGCTGATCTAAACACCTGGGTTTCTCAGTAGACCCTATTAAACTTCCTCCATTATGTCTAAAGATTTCAATCATTCCTACCACAGTAGTAAATTAGTGTATTACTGCTTAAAGCAGATAAGCTGTAGTGATGGGGACATCCTAAGCTGATGCTGCTCACCCACCCTGAAGAGAGACCTATGCAGCCGGCTCCTTCACCATAAATAAGGCAACAAGGCCTGATGCCATCCCAGAATATTGTCTCCTTTCAGTGTGCTGAGGTGTGAGAGGAACATTGACTCCTGCTGCTAACAGGGCCACGGCACAGACCAAGCCTGGGGCATGGGAAGGTGCCTGTAAGCAGGTTGCTCTTGGAGCAAGGCTGTGCCTGAGGCTGTATGGCATGGGAAAGTAAATGGAAAAGCTTGTTGCCATCTCTTCTAGATACCTCTGGTGACAGCCAGGAGGAAATCAGAGAATATAGAAAAGTGAGGTATTCCTGCTTGAAGGAAGCAAAAGGAATTCTCTGAGTGAGAAAAATAACACTGTCCTGGCCAGCGGCTCTCTGCCTCACTCCCTCTTTCTTCCCCTCTCAATCTACATTATTAATGAGAATTTTTTTTTTTCCTCTTGGAGTTATGATTCTGGAAAATGCCTGGAGATCAGACTGTGCGCAGAGGGAGCATGCAGCCTCCCTTCCTCCCAGCTTGCTGCTGCTGGGATCCCCAGAGCTCTCCAGCACATCCCCACCAAAAGCAGCACAGAGCAGGGCTCCTCAGTGAGGGTAGCAGAGCCCAAGCCCTGGCCAGGCAGCCCTCGCCAGGCAGCCCTCCTGAGGCTTCACACAACGTGTATGCTGTCCTGACTGTGGTTTGTTTATGGGCTCGCATATAAAGAGTGCCAGATTCTCAGCCAAGTCCAATTTATCTCAGGGTAAACTCCACCTATGCCATTTATTTCAGTCCTGATTTACACACATCAAACAAAATACCTGCAAATCTTTTCCCTTCTCAATTTGCCCAAAACGTCTCGTCTGGCACATTTACGCCAAGACAGTCTGCAAGAGTTGTAAAATGAGTGTGAAATTTTAACTCAGGTCAACATAAAGTGCCCACCTTACAGTCTCTGGAGGGAATGATATTATACCTTATTAACCTGTTCAAAATGCTGCCTAGAAACTGTTTGATATTGCACAGGTGGTGGCATGACTTTTTCTACTTAATAGATGGAATGAGTTTTCCGAGTGCACATGAGAGAGAAACTCTTCTGTTCTGTAAACAACTGTGTGTCCAGTTTCCATGCACGGATACCCAATTTGTGCATGCAACTGTAGTTATTGTGCATTCAAATGGGGCACACCACTAGTCACGGGCCTGGGCTTCTTGCCAGTTTAAAAGTCAGCCCTTCTGTATGTAGAAAGAGAAGGCAGTATCCAATAGAAACAGTGCTCTGCATGCACTCACAGCTCTTATTCAAGGCTCTCAGAACAATGTCTAACTGTTAATCTTCCCAACACTGCCGTGAGGCAGGGAATATTTTATCTACATTTTACAGTCAGAGGAAACTGAGGTTAAGTGACTTGCCCAAGGTCAAAAGACACATTTAATGACAGGCTCAGGATCTAGCCATGAGAATATGCTGGCCTGACACTGCCTGCTACACCTTGGAGTGGATGAGGAGTAAACGTGTCCTTCCTGCAACATCCGAGCAGTGTCGTTTGCTAAAGGTCTAATCCAAGGAAGCGCAAACAAAAATCTGCAGTGGTGCCAAGATTAGGGAAATATCTCCTCTGTGGTTGGGCTCTTTTTGTGTTGTAAATGCAGAGGCTGAAATTTCCAGAGATGTGGATGCCCAATTTCCGCTAACATTAATAAGCTGATGTGTCCAAATCCTGTAGGCAGCTTTGAAAGCCTGTTTGTGCTTTCCCTCTTCCTACTATTCAAGCATAGAGTAAGGTCAGGGCTTTCCCATACCCTCTCCCTTCTCTGCCGGTGGAAAAATTCTGGCCATACCTTCACTTACTCTGCAGTGAATGGATAATGTCACTGGGGATTGATTGATCTAATACCCACAAAAGGCCAGAGGAGAGATTCCCTTGGTTGCCACAGATACTGGATCAGGACCTTATCTTTTTATGGCACTCATATCACTCTCACTATTTTAATATCTGAACATCTCATGGTTTATAATATATTCTACTTCCTAACTCACCCATGAGATACAGAGGTAGCATTAATCACTTAATCCCATTTTACAGATGATGAACTGAGGCACATCAGACTCCATACTCATTTCAGTCTCAACTACTCTGAGACACTCTTGGCATAGGCAAGAGGACGAGATAAGCACCTGCAGCCAGAGATTTAGACACTGTCTTAGGAGGGAATACTACAGCAAGAATGAACAACCCTTTGGAAAGTGCCTTTTTTTTACATTGATTGCAAAGGGAGCCGGGATGACGAGGTAGTTAAAATCCCTCCCTTCGAGACAGCTACTGCTAGGTCAGGAGAATTCCCTCCTAAGTGACTTGCCCAATGCCATGGAGAAAGGTTGCGGCAAAGGAAGAAATTAAGTCCCAGACACAATCACAAGGCTATTTTCCTTGGACTGAGCTTTGATTTCAGGTAAAGGGTTTTTTTCTTAAGGCAGGAAAAAGTAGTAGTAAGTTTAAAACTCTCAGCTTTGCTTGGATTAGTCACTAGGAATCTCAGCAGCCAGGCTCTTGAGCTCTGGCCTCTTTGACTTTCGTATGTTTAGATGTTCAGGCCCTAATGAGTTGATCTCGTTGATCTTTAGGTACCTATTCATATGCAAATCCTGGCATTCTACTTTTGCTAAATAGTCTTTGTATTAACACATGAAATAAATTTTTTAAAAAAGAAAGTCAGGCTGTGGTAAATCCTCATATTTAGGTTTGTTTGCATTTGGATAAATGATCATGGTCCCTCTTTATATGATCTTGCTGTACCCGTTAGGAAAAGGCGGGGCGGGGGCAGGGTTGGGTGGGTATTGAGAAATCCAACTTTTAATCTCTTCCACATCATTGTAAATGTTTTGTCAAAGGAAAAAATCACTCAAGAACCAAGAGATAAAGATGCAAAATTATGTTAATGCCTCAGCTTCCTCTTTGGTCAAATTTCTAAAATTAGCACAGAATTATCCTCATTCTAGTGTCACTAAATAGTTTGTCTACTAAAAAGACCAGATCTGTCTTCTAAGGCTCCAAACACCTTGGCCTGCCACAGGGAGGATGCCTTTTCCCAGCAGATTTTGCAGGTTCAGGGTGCATGTGCATGTGAGAGACCTGTACATCACTGTGCCATGCCAGCGCACACTCGAGAGATTTTGAGCATGAATCCTGACCCCAACAGTGAATGAAAAGCACTCAATGACTTCAAAGGGTCCAGGATTTCACCCATCATTTTTCAGACTCTGAAGCTTGCAATCATTAGTGGTTTATTCTAAAAGTAGTGGCTGCAGAGCAGTAAAGTTATAAGGGAATTTCATTCAACTCTGCAACAAACTTCTAGTAGCTCTGTTTAAACCCCGTGTATGGCATGGTTATGTATATAATGCTACAGTACAGTTGTAGATATATTTAACTAGGTTAGTCACAGAGAGTAATCTGAAACACAGAAACACAAGAAAACTGTTGCAGGGCCTTGAAACCTACCCTGGGCACTGCATATACACATGTATGTATGCGTATGGATGTGTGTATGCACTTAAAACTTCCAAAAAAAAATCTCAGCCTTCATTTGAACAACTTGCTTGGATTTGTAGTTGAGTTTCATTTGCTAAAGAAAAGCTGTTTAGGAGCAAATGCAGGTTGCAACAAAATGTTAGGAACAAACTGTCCAGGATCTTCTTTCACAACAATCCCACGCGCTCACAAATCTCCCTTTAAGAATAAAGTGGTAGTGCAAACACCTAATTAAAAAAACGGCTTGTATTCAGAGTTACTAATTAAAAATCCTCATGTTCCCCCGACTTTTTCCCCCCTCTGTGGAAATCTGCAAGTTATTTAATTGAAGTCCCATTTTGTCGGTGCAGATGCACGAAGTGTCTGAATCATCAAACAGATTTAGGGTGTTTTGATTGTTGTGTGTGCCTCATTGCTATTCCCAGAATGTCGAGCTGAGCTTATGCTGATCGGCAGGACTTAGAAGCATGAAACAGTAAAAGAGTCCTTTCTTCTCATCCCAGCCCCATCCCCCTTGCCCCCCTGGATTTACATTGAAACTTTGCCAATCTCAGATCGCACTCTGTCTGCTGCCTCTGCATTAAAATGGAGCCGCTTCCCTGTTTCTTTGGCCCCACACTCCATCTTCAGATTCCCCTTGGCTGCCCTAAGACGCCCCTCATGTTGCTTCAGTGAAACTTCTTTAAGAAGACAATTTCATTTTCTTTTTTTACTTTTTTCTTTTTTTTTTTTTTTTAATAAAAATCCTTCTCCGTTTTTACATTCGTGCGCTGTGTGAAAAGAAAGGAGACAGAGCAGGAGAGAGAAGCCTGTTTTCGTCTAGAGGTGAAAACAGCCTGGTGAGCAGCAGGTGCAAAGCCCCAAAGCAGCTGCTTTCTGCTCTCAAGTTGAAGCGCCTTGGTCCCCCACCCTCCACGCCAAGAGCACTTCATATAATCCTCTCATGCAATTCACACTGTAATTGCAGATATCCAGACTGCTAGGGCTCATTTTATTATTATTTTTACTGATAACAAGATCTGCAAACAGGGGACCAGTCGTAGTAATTAGCTGTGTGTCGCTAGGCAGCTTCTGCAGGAGAAACTTGGATTCTTTTCCTTTCTTTTTCACTCTTTTTAGGGAGGGGAGGGCACGGCTGCTTTGCTCCTACCTCTCCTCTTTTTACCCCCTTGAAGGCCACTCAAAGTAGTACATGGGGAACTTTCCTGCTGGCTCTGTAGGTCCTTTTATTATCTCGCCCGCCTCTTTCACTGCTGGAGTCCCAGGCTGTTGGATGGGTGCTAGCAATGAAGATTATTGTCTTGAGGACCAGCTTGTTTTCTCAAGGCTCTGCTTGTTACATTGCTAATTATGGGTCTATGGGATCCTTTTCTGATATTTGACTAAGTGGCATGGATTACTGTGTATTCATTTCCCACTGGGGAGGGGGATCTTTTTTATTATTATTATTATATACCTCTGGTCAAGTTTTCTGTTGCTTTTATTTAGGTAATTGCTCTTCCCTGTAATCCAGGAATTCTTATTTTTTTAATCATATTATGGATTTCACCAAACACTAGTTAACATGTTAATTACTAGTAAATACACACTTCTTTTTCTCTTCTGTTCAGAGTGAATACAGATCCTATGAATGTGTTGTTTGTCATCTGTACCCCGTATGTGTTATCTCTGTCTAATAGGACACTGTTGTTTACAGAATGAAAAGGCTGAACATGAACATTTGGCTCCAAACTTTTAGATTAGGACTTAATTAGTTTATGCTTTTATTTTCTGTTTTATTTTTCAAGCCAAAATATAAAGGAATAAAAATCAGTTTGATGACATAATTATTTTTAATAACCTGAACAGATTTTGCAGTGCTAAGACACCATACAAAAGTCTGGAAAATGGGATCCTTTATTTAGTTGCAGAAAGCTTGATCCAGCTGCCATGAAGTCAAGGCAAATTTTCCACTGAGTCAGAGAAACTCACATCAGTGTGGAAGACCAGACAAGTTTCTTCCAGAGTGTCCTGGTAACACACCAGGGTCCAAACTGACAAGTGTGGTTCAGGCAGAGCGGAGTGGAGTGGGGAGGAGATTCCAGTATGATTCAATTATTAGAAATGTTTTCAGTTTGCCTTAAAATGGCTTATTTTCCTGGCTTATGCCAACCGTGATTTTTTTGCAACATTGTAAGTTACTGAGATCTCTCTTTTATGTTGCAGTTTCAAGTTTTGATAAATAAAACTATTGCTAAACTGACCATTGCAAAAAAAAATGGTTGACAGACTCAAAAGCTCCAATAATCCCACTGCAAGAGTGCTGCTGGGAAAATGATGCCTGGCTACAGTGAATTTAAGGAACCTCAAGTCAGATTGATGCAGAACTGGAAAGGTTCAAAGAAGACCCTATTTTGGGTATTAGATAAGTGGATTCAGACTGAGGTGTAAATGAGAACAGGCTGATTTTATTTGTGCCATTCTAAGATGTTAAAGACTCTTTCTGGCAATGAGCAATACCCCAAAGCACTGGTGTTCTCTGAGGACAACTCTTCCCATGGGCCATGGCTCCTTTGTCAGGATGTTGAGTTTCACACCTTTTTATGGCTTTTTCAATCACTCCAATATTGTTATGGCTAAAACTTTCAGTTTAGATATGCAGGCCAACTGAGTGTTGTCAGAACCCAATGGCACCATGATGATAACGCAGCCAAAACACACTGTGCTGGTACAAACCCTCCTTATTTATCACATTGCTCAGATACTTTCCTTCAGGATACTTTCCTGAAGGAACATAACAACTCTGAGCTCTGCAGCCTCTGGTATGTTGCCTACAAAGTCCCATGGCTTAATACCCATTTGTTTTTAAAAATGTCTTGGTAGCCTCTTCTCAAATTTCAGCCCAAAGAGCTGCTGGACTTGAAGAAAAGTAAACACAGTCCAATACTAATTCTCAGCAGTCAGTCCAAAAGTGCTTTTCCCTGGGGAGGCCAACAGGGATGTCCACAAGCTTTCAAAATAAATGTAATTCAAGGTGACACTGGCACACCAGGACTTGCATTAGGGATATGTCAGAAGAAGTAAATTGCAGACTGGCAGAGTGGGAGAGAGCAGGTCAAATGATATGGCGAAAAAAACCTGTGTTGGTTCCTATAAAACTTTCAAGCTGTTCAATTGGTTCAGTGTAAATGCTCTGAGTTTTACAACTACTCTAAATTTAATCTATAGTGTCAAAAGAGTTTGCATTCTTTGCCATTGGAAATATGAACATCTTAGAGACACTCCTGAAGATGAGATTTATTAGGCTAAAAAGTGACAAGTCCTGAATATTTCCTCGAGAAACATATTATTCCATCTCAGCTAAAATTAAAACAGGTCAAGTAAACAACTCTGAAAGCTGGAAAACTCAATTTCTTGCCCGTCCAATTATGCCTAGCTAGACCAGCCCGTACAATTTTCCATTATGACTGTTATGAACTGTGTGTGGTCCCCTGACTGTACCATACGAGCTGGAGCACTGGAGCACAATAAAGCATGTTAGGGGCTGTCAGCGTGTTTTAGGATCTCCTAATTCCTGTTCACTGTATTCACACCGCTCTGTACAATACAGCATTTGAGATGACCCTTTGAGCAAAAATTCTTATTTACATCCACACACTTTGGAAAAGTTCAGTTTGAGAGATAAAGAATGTTAATTTTTTGTCATTAGATAAAATCAAAACTTTGGGTGCTAATATAGAAGCTTTCTCCTTGGTCCTAGATTATGGCCTTAGCTCTGCTTTCAGGCTCCCCTTTTCATCCATGTTTATTTATGTGTGGATTTTTCTTTTTTTTTAATAAGGGCCTGCTTTGTCCCAAGATCACCTATCCTGTGTTCTGGTTGCTTTGCTGTAATTAATTTGTTTACTGTTTCAGTGTTGCTTGAGTAGAACATACTAAAATCTTCTTAAGCACCAAAGAACCTCCAGCTCTTACAGAAGACTCTCTTTTTTATTTAAATCAAAGCAATAAAATCCAAGCAGCTTTTCTTTCTCTTCCTCCTCCCAATGCACACATACTTTCCAGCAGTTATAAAACTCTATAACCAACCTACAGAAAACAGCTCATATTTTCATCTCAGCACTTACCAGCTTTTTCAACAGTGCAGATGGGCTGTAAGAACAATCCTTCCACAGCAAATCAGGAAGTTACGGCACCGGCTTGGGAAACAAGTGCCACGAAGCAGCAGCACAAGCAGGATTTTCAGAAGGTGAGAAGTCCCTTGTCACCTGCAGCGGTGTGGAAGATACTTCAGAAAGGCCAGCAATGAAGGAGGACTGAATGGCTAGTTTGGCACAGCCAAACCCTTGGTGCCAAGGGTCTGTGAGAGGCAGTGTGCTCAGGCTGGGAGCAGGGTGGGATGTACCAAGCACTGGGAGATGCCTGCAGTGGTGGGAAGGGTGAAGGGGTCCTTGGGCAAGCATGCCCTGTCTCATTTTGGGACACCACTGCAGAGAAGGACAGGGCTTCATGCAGAGAGTTTGGTCTCAGCCAAGGTGGCATGAGTCCTGGAAGGCAGGAATGGTATCCATAATCACATTCATCACAGTCACTGTGGGAATAAGAAAGGCTCTATATTCCAATGTGTACACCTCTGTGCTGCCATCAGCCCTTTCCCTGCAGGTTAACAGCACTGTGGGTTGTGTGTCTGTGGGGACTATATGAGGGAAGAGTTGCTCCCTTCTCCCCTCCTTTAACTCCAAGCCTTGAGGTGTCAGGACCAGTCACCCAAAGAGGTTTCCTCACACGCCAGCTGTGCGTTAAGTGCCTCCTCCATAGCTGGTCCCTTCTCCCCATATCACTCTATCATTAAGTATCAAATGCCAACCCAGCTCCAGTTCAGCTCTGGTCCTTGTGATGACTGCAATCAAAAATACCTTTGGGCAATGCCTCTCACTTGGGAGGATAAATCTGCAAAAAATCTCTCACCAAACAACTCAAAAGAGTGGGCAATAACTCGCTCACCAGGGTGCTGACCCCAATTTCAACCTGCAGCCGTGGGGAGGGCTCTGGTGTTCCCAACCTGCCTGGATGTCTCTGCTGTCTCCAGCATTACTGTAGCATCAGGAGACTGGTGCTTGCACAAGTCCTGCTCTGTGCCCAGAGCTCTTAGACTCTATAATAATTGTACAAGATGCAACATAAACTTAAAACAGAGCAGTATGTGGGCAGGCAGACACCGCCCAGTGATTTGCATGTGCAAATACTTGTACCAAATTTAAAGATTGCTTGTGAAACTAAGGCTGTAAGTGCTGCTGAGGCTTGAAAGCAGTTAAAACCACCATTAAAGCAGTCCATTAAAGCACAATTACACACAACAGCACACCTACCTGCTGTGGGCCCAATATAGCCATTCCCAAACTGGTCTGAAAGATTTCATATGGCAGATTTCAGATTTTGTGCAGTTATGCTCTACTGGTTTTATATCTGTGTGAATTAGAGCAGCATTGGAAAAACCCAAGTAAAACAAGGGCCGCGTCCTGGTAGACAACATAAAAAGCCATAGGAAGAGATAGTTACCTTAATTTCAACAAATTGAAATAGACACATTGAGGTAAAAAAGTGGGAAAGGAAATAAAAATGGGTTCAGAGACTTGCCAGAGGTTATAAATTAGGTCAATCCCAGGGTTCAGAGTACTGGCCCAGTGACTCATCCCCTGCACAGCCCTGCCTCACTCTGACCCAAACACTGAGAGTTTGGTTTCCTCCCGTCTACACACTTATGACACCTACTAATTTTCTACTCTCACTAACAATGGGGACAAAGGGCAGATGACTGGATTTTTTTCCTCTGTGGCTGCCAGCTTTTCACAGCCCTTCCACAACCTTGAATAACACGTGTTGCATCTGGAGTGCTGAGGGCCATATTTTAAAGTGCTCACCACCCTGGCAGCTCCTCCAGGAACACTGATGGGAAGCAAGGGCCAGCCAGGTGTTCAAAATAGCACCGTACCAACTTGCTGAGATCTTTGGCCCTTTATACTGGGGTCTGAGAAAGAACAGAACAATTCTGAAAGCCTGCTGGGTATTTTTAATATAAATGTGCTTCAAGATATAATACTTGCAAGCCAAAAATTTATGGAGAATTGGTAGCTGAGCTTTGGGGTACCTGGTTATAAAGCTCACCTATCTATGGGAAAAGTAACTGTTTTGCTTTACAAACAGAAGTGCACAAATTCTGTGCCATAAGAAAGGGCTTTTTGAAAAACTGCAAATAGTAACAATTTTTAGAGGCAAGTAAAAGACCTATGGTTAAGCACCATCCCCCCGCATTTTGGCAATGGGATCCTGTTCTCTTTGGAATCATAGAAATTCTTAGGAAAAAGGTCTTTAAGATCCTCAAGTCCAACTGTTACCCCAGCACTGCCCATTCCACCTCTAAACCACATCCCTAAGCACCTCCCCTACACGACTTTTAAATACCTCCAGGGGGATCATCTCTACCACTTCTTTGGCAGCCTGTTCCAGGGCTTGACAACTCTTTCAGTGAAGAAATGTTTCCTAATATCTAATCTAGACCTTCTCTGGCACAACTTGAGGCCACTTCCTCTTGTCGTGTTGCTTGCTACTTGGGAGAAGAGGGTCAATCCCCCCCTGGCTACAACCTCCTGTCAGGGAGTTGCAGAGAGTGATAAGGTCTCCCCTCAGCCTCCTTTTCTCCAGGCTAAACACCCCCAGCTCCCTCAGCTGCTCCTCACTTGTGCTCCAGACCCTTCCCCAGCTCCATTGCCCTTCTCTGGACACACCCCAGCACCTCAATGTCTGTCTTGTTGTGAGGGGCCCAAAATGAACACCGGACTTAAGGTGTGACCTCACCAGTGCTCAGTACAGGGGAACGGTCACTGCCCTGGTCCTGCTGGACACACTGTTGTTGGTACAAGCCAGGATGTCATTGGCTTTCTTGGCCACCTGAGCTAGCTGATTCTTACCCATAAACACTCAACTCCATCATCACCATCATTAAGCTCCAGACAGCTGAACCACTCCCTAACACACAGGGCTACCCATGGCCTCTCCTTCCTCGCCTGAAGAGTTTATAGCCATCCACTGTGGCCCTCCCGTTGTGCCAGTCATCCCACCACGTTTCCATGATGGCTCAACTATGGCAACTAGGTCACAGCTTTCCTGCTGCACCACAGCTTCCAGCTCCTCCTGCTTGTGGCCCGCTGCCAGCACTGGTGTCCCTCAAACACTTGGGTGCCTCCCCCAGGCTTATCTCCTCTGAGCCTGGGGGCCTACACTCATCTCTCCCACGTATCAAACAGAAGGGTGGCTCCCAGTGTCAGCAGTGCCCACTTCCCCCCAGTCAAACCCAAGTTCTTTAGCTTTTAAATACTTGTATTCATTTTTATAAGCCAAGAGGGACGTGTTCATCAGAGTTCCTCACAGCTCTATTTCTCCCTAAGCCTCCCATTTAATTTTAAGAGTGGGCCAACCCCAATATTTGAAACTCCTGCTCCATTTCTTTCATTCTCTTTTTCTTCCTTCCTTACTTCCCCCTCACCCCCTCCCTCCATCTCCTACTCTGTCCCCTTCAGAAGCCCCCAGGATGACACTGCTCATTGATGCTTCTCCTTCATTAGCATTTCAGCAACTTGGCTCAGTAGTTTCAGAGACAATCCGTCATGAGAAAACTGAAGAATGTGCCCCATTTGCATGATTCTGTGCCAGAATGCAACTTTTTCTCAGCTGTTCATTGTGTAATTTCCCCTTGAGCCTTCAACTTTCCCATGAAGTCCCAGAAATCATATTATAGAATTCCAGACCAGCTGCAATGCTCCAAAGATTAGTTTTATGGACATTTTAACCAACCTCACAGCTCTACAAAGAGAACCACATACATAAGAAACACGGTTTTACTTTCTGTTGTTGGGAAAGGCAATGTGCCTAGATGAAAAAAGTCCTTTGAAACTACAAGAAGGAATTTATGCCCCATGATGAGAATGATCCAATAACTGTTGTGAATCCTTAGGCATATTTTTAACTTCCACTTGTACTTCCTTAATTATTTTATTCCTCTTACAATTAAATGTTTGTAATCCATTTTGAGAGTCTTTCTGAAATGAATGGATATGCAAACAACTTGATTGAAATGCTCAGTGCATATGACTAAAAGTTACTGGCTCTCACACATCAGCAGAACAAATCAAGCTTTTGGTTAGTTGATTTTAGGAATCAAAAAGTGGTTTATAAAAAAAGACAGGCAGATAAAACCTGCTTCTAATTACTTTCTGGAGGGCATCTGAGTTTGTAGAAATAGAAGATTTTATTATATTAAAAGTAAGCAAGGAACTGAAAATTGGTGTGAAACTACTTTGTCAATTAAAATGTATCCCATTAGGAAAATTAGGCACCTGTTCCACAAAAGTTAGACAATGGAGCATGAGAGGAGAACACTGCATTTTAACAATCTGGTTGCTAATTAAATTCTTTACTTTTTCCTATGTATGCCAATAACTATCATTTTTCCCATGTCATTTTTAACCTACTGAAACAGAACTTGTTTT
This sequence comes from Atrichornis clamosus, assembly GCA_013400975.1. Lineage (NCBI taxonomy): Eukaryota > Metazoa > Chordata > Aves > Passeriformes > Menuridae > Atrichornis > Atrichornis clamosus. The sequence goes on from WBMZ01006788.1 coordinate 100,395, forward strand.
TAATTATTCCCCCTCTTAAAAACACCAGATTTCTTCAATGCTTTCAGAGCCATAGCATATAAAATGCAAACATTTAGATAAATATTTTAAATACAGTTTGAATACTTTTTAATACAGATTTTTCCTGTCCCCTCTCCCCCTGACAGTGGGGTTGGCTGTGTGAAAACCATCCTTGCTGACTCAGGTAAATATATGAAACAAACACAGAGACACACACTATGTGAGTGTATACTTATATATTTGCATTTTTATGTACATATATATATATATATATATGTACATATGGTGCCAAAATCCCATGGAATTAAAGCTTGGCAAATGAGGACTTCATAAACAGATAAATTAGGGTTCTTCCAATGCAAAAGATAGGGGGATTTTTTGGTGAGAAGCTCACACGGTGATTAGAGTGAGGTTGTGGAAGATTTCATTAATTATAGGTGACTGGTTTTCCTCTCAGAGGACAGCTCAGGTCCCCCAGCTCCCCCTTGGCAGCTCATCTTAAATTGTTGTCTAACCTTTCCCTTAATTCAGCTCATCTTGAGCTGATGGGAACTGCTTTCATTCCACCTCTTGTGGAGGTAATGAAACAATCTTCTTATTCACTTGGTTCCTCTGAGCCGGTGACACACAACAAAAAACCCAGGGCCCTGATTAATGGCCGCTAATTAGCAATGTTAATGACCAGGTGTCCAAGAGCATGGCCAGCTTCTCTCAGCATGGAGTGATCCCTCAATGAGGGCCCTGCAAATCCAGCCCCAGTGACCCTTCCCCTCAGCTGCCAGTAATGAAGCTGAGCTCTCTCATTACACCCAGGAGAGGCTCAGGGGGAGGCCCAGGCCTTGAGAGCCAAACCTTTTCCTTCGGCTCTAGTGGGCCTTCCATTAATTAAGGTCAGCATTTTTGCTCTCCATCCCCCCCCCCGCCTCAGCCTTTTCCCCCTTAAAAAAAAAAAGGCAACCAACCACCAAAAATCCCCCAGCCTGCAAAGGTAAAATGTTTGGATGAAGGGAGGCTTAGTTTTTCAGCTTTCTCTGCTTTCCCAGTGATAAAGATGCTGTTTCCCAGTGTATTTGGGCTGCTCACAGCCCCTTATTCCCCCTCAGGTTTCGAGCCCTCTGGTTCCAGCTACAACACTGAGGGAAAACTCTGCCAGCTGCAGTTGCTCCCTGTCAAGCCGTACCTGTCATCTCCCAGAGCAAAGATACTTGGAAGAGCACAGAGGTGGAGAGATGCTTGTGCTGGCAAAATAAAAACTCTTGTATATCACCTAAAAAGCCAAATGCACATCTCCACAGGTCAGACTGGCCACACAGAAATGTATTGGTATGTTATATATCAGCAACACTTCCATCATGTTTACTATTCTTAATTTTAGACACATGATAAGTGACCTTCAACATTAACATCCAGTAAAATACCCCACTTTGGCTGCAGTTTGTAGCTCCTTTCCTGCAGCAGCACGAAGTGGAGGTGCTGTCTGCTCTCTGCCTGTGGGTTTGGGGAGCAGAAAGGGGAGTTCTCCCTGTCCAGCTGTGGCCCCGGCACAGGCAGATTTGCCCCTGCCAGCTGCTGCCGGAGCCTCTGATCATCGTGACACAGCCCCTGTCTGCCAGGACAGGCTGTGGGCGATGACAAGAGTTTGTAAATGCTAGAAATCGATCTTGGTTTGGGTGGGAGTGAGCTTTTTAACGATGGGGATGTTATAGCAGTGTGCATGGAGCACATGGCTACAAAAAAGAGCCAAATGTTTAAAGAAATAGAGAACTGTGTCATTTTTGCTTTGTTAACTTAGCAAATGTAGTGATATATGAGCAAAAACTGTAGTGCATCTGCCTGCAGCCTGTGTGGAAAGACTGTGCTTCTGAAGTTTGTGAAAATTTTAGAAGTTGGCTTTATTAGCTTTAACTTTGACAATGCAAATGTTTTCTTTTAATTGAAAGAATATTATTACAAGACTCTAATTTTTTTCCAGTTGTGCACTGTGAAACGAAGGCACAAAATTAAGATGCATTGAAAGGGAGTAGTTAAGGGAGCTGATGGGGCGATAGGAAGCCTTTTACTCTAGGTCACATCTTGAGCTGGAAGTGACAGAAAGTTAATACTGCAAGAATGCCATTTGGTGGCTGTTCTAAGATAAGGGGGAGCCAAGCTCAAACTTTAATGTGTTAATGCCTTCACAAATGCATTAGCAGTAGTTGGGGAGGTAGCTAGACACCATACTGTACCAATTGTTTTCCTATAAATCCTTAAAGGGATGATTTCCATCTAACTGTGTAATACTGTCTCCTCCCAAATGACAATCATTCCCTGCTCTCTGACCATCTGGGCATTACAGCAATGACTAACGTGGCAAATTAATATCAGGATGATAATGCATTTGGATTTTTCTAGTAAAATTTAATGAGTTACAGAAAAGAAAAGGTGCTGCCTTTTGACGTGACGGGATGCTCAGGCACAGGAGGTGACGCTCTCTACTGACAAGGCTGCACCCCAGCTACTGGACTTCTGTTCTTAAATAAATTTCTAAACTTTTCATTTTTGCCTCTTGAGACTATTTTACTGGCACCCAACTTGACTAGAGAAAAATCTTACAAGATATAGTGGTTCATTCCCTGTCGATTAGTTGCTCTCCCTGGGATCCTTGGACTTTCTAAGAGTGTGCAGCCTTGAAATTGTGCTGCTTTCACCTTACACACAGCAGGTTATTCAGTAAGGACCTGCTCTGGCTCTGGCTTGCTTCACCTGAAACTATAATCCTACAGTAGGTCACCTGTCTTTTAAAAGGTGTTTTTGAACCTGACATGTATTTTGAATGAAGGTTTACATCTATTTCCTATCTAGAAGTGTGCATTGACTGTCATTACAGATATGAAAGGTTCAGTTCCCAGCTCTCCCAGTGACCTCCTAAGATATTTTGGGCAAGTTCCTTATGGCCAATGAGAGTTGCTAATGAGAAGACGATATAGTGATGGTGAATGAATCAAAAATAAAAATGAATTTAAAATGCTTATGGAAAAAAACCCCACCCAAAACCAAACCAGAATAAAAATTAGCCTGCCCCTCAGCTCCCTGTGTATAGAACAGTCATAACACCACTGCCTTTATTTTCCCCCATCAAGAGAGACTGAAGCAAGGACTGACCCTTCATGTGCATTTCTGTGGCATCAAAATCCTACGGGAAACCAGTGGCAATTGAGGGCTTTAGCTACTGACATAAAGAATAACTTGGTTTTCAAAATATCATTCAGTCCTTGTAACATCATTTCTAGCACCGTGCTGTTCACACAGTCATGAAGAGCAAAGCAACTCCTGCAAACTGTAAGAGCTTTTGTAACTCCATCCTACACATCTAATTGATCAGCTATGCCTAAAAGAACAAAAGACTTTCTATAGCTATAGTTATTCTATTACAGGTTATGCAGATAAGGTTACAACTACAGCCAGACACACTTTTTTCCATATAAACCTTTTCCACTGACAAATACACATGATCACAAACTTTTCATGAATGGGTATTGAGTTGATCTCTTTTCTAGCTAAGAGTCTGAAAACATTTTCCATCTAAATTTACTTACAGTTAATTAGAAAAGTCTAGGAAGCTTCAAACTGCGAAATATGAAATAATTTTTTCAGTGTTTTTGTTCATCAAAATTTGCACAAAATTTCACTTCAGGCTTTCACCTCTGTTATTGGATACACACCTCTGTTATTGAAGAACCAGTTACGTGAACAGGTTCACTGGCCTCTCTCCTGCCTCCTGGAAGCTTCTCCTTTTAGGCAGTGGCTGTAATGTCTTTTAAATGTATCCTCAAAAGTATTTCCTTCCCTACATTAGAGCATTTCTGAAGTCATTGCTTAAATAAAACAACCAGGACTCAGACTGCTCATTATATATTGATAGTTCATTTATGAAGAGAATAAGGATCAAAAGCAAATTTTTGCCTGGTTCCAAACTTTCACAGGCATTTGGACACGTTTGTTCCATGTCCCACAGGGAAGGAAAAGATGAGAAACACGTGAAAGCAGTGGCCATCATGTGGGCCAAATCCTAATCGCTGATGCCAAGGAAGTTCTGACGCTGACTTCTGTAACAACAGGAGCTAGAGGCTTTGGAAGAGGAGAGACTTGCACAGAGTTGAGAAATCAGTTGACAAAAAAGATGCTTATTCTCCTTAGTCCTGTACTGTCCCTTTTACATGCAGTATTCTGTTTAGTAAACTCTTCAGCAACAACAAACATAAGTCTCCAAAACGACTGAAATCTTCTTGGCACTGGCAATACTTTGCCTTTATACCATCTAGGTTTATGCCTGCTATAAACTCCCGAGAAGGATAAATCTGAGGAGTTCACAGCGAACGTAGAGTTTGGGATGAATGTTTTGATTGCTGAGTTAAATTCCTGGCTTATCTGACATTTTACTTTGCAAATATAGTTTATCAGGATTTTATGGATGATTTTCCAATTGCTTTTTCTAATCACTTTCCATTACAATCTTTTGCCTCAGTTTTCCTTGTTGAAAAATGGACGTGGCACTACCTTTTCAACAAGACAAGGTGAAAATTCGTTTGTTAATGTTTGCGAAGCAATTTGCAATGACTGGTTTGTAGCTGTGCTAAGTACAATGTACTATTAATAAAGTAATGTAATAAAAATAAATAAGAAATGAATTATGAGGATTCTGATGAAAGGCTACTGGTAACAAGGGAAGAATTTTGCCCATTATTGGAGCACATTGCTCCATAGGCAAATTAAAACAAGGGCTCTGTCCTCAGAGTTTTGGGCAATCCAGGCTACATAATTGATTTGAGAAGAGTTACTCCAGGCTACTGTGTAATTACAGAAGTATTCACTCTTCTGGCTCCCACTCTCCTTGTCATGTTCTACCTCATTGCCCTTTATGCTAAAGCCTTTGTTGATGAGGGAACGGAAGCAGTAAGGACAAATAAAGCAATTAGCAGGTAGGGCGAATGCTACCACTGTTTAAGGATAACACACAGCTTGTATTGGGACATTTATTAAGTAGAAGTCCAGAGCCTGCATGTCAGAAGGAAAATACAGGTAATCCAGAAAAACAAACAATTTTTAAAAAGACCTTTTCTCTTAAATATGTAGTATTCAAGAAATCTTGGCAGGAATAAAACAGTTTCAAACAGTCTATATTAAACCCATGATGATTTTACTTTATATATTCTTAGTGAGATTAGCTTCCATCTTTCTATTTATTTATTATTTTTAACTAGAGTTTCATCACTAGAGTGCTCCTCTCTCCTGTTTCAAGTGTGCATTAGTAGTAACAAGACATTAATTTTTGAAGGGCTAAAGTCTCGTTTAAAGTTGCTGCAGAGCCAGCCAGGAGAGGGAGCCAAGACCTCAAACAAACCTTTCTTCCTGGCTCTCTGACACCCTGGGAAGGAAGCTGAGCCATTTTGGCCAGGAATCCTCTCTGCTCACAGGGCTGGTGTGAATGCATTGCATGGGGAAGGGGGAGAAGTGACGGGGAAACAAAATTACACATGGGGTCCCCAAGCATCAAATGTTGGATGACTCATGGGCTAAGGGAGAGAAGAAAGCAGAAAGATAAATGAGGACTAGTGGAAATGAGCAGTACTGTAGTTTCTCACTTTTCATGCTTCCACCACTCATCAGGAGACCAGGATTAGAGGTTGTTATCGTCTGTGGACTCTGCTTCTCTTCATAACTCACAATCAGTTGAATTTGAGATAGGTATGAAGAAAATGATAGATTTTCTGCAGTGTGTGGTAGACAGAGATCATGGCAGGTCTACACTTGGACCGGAACTGCAACTCCAAGGCACTGCAAGGCACCGCAGTGCTGCTGCTCCTCCAGTGCTTGGGTGGAGTTTGGCTTCTGGTCTCCAGAAATAAGTCTAAGCTGCCCTTCATCTCCATAACACACCAATCCAAGGTGCAAGGACATTGCACAGAGAGAAAAAAAAAAAAAAGGAGAACATGAAGAACATGAGGGAACAAAACAACCATGTTTTATAGTTTAAGAGAAAAAATATTAGAAATTAAGATGACAATTTCATTCAGGGCCATTTGTCATATTTTTCTAGCTGAAAAACTAGAAGAAAGGAGAAGATTCTGAGCCCAGTTTAATGTTCTAAATTTTTTTCCATTTCTAAACCTTCAGTATTTATAAATATAATTTATTTTCATTTTCCTCCAGTGGGAAGAAAGTAAATAAAAGTTATTGAGAGCAGTCTATAATGGAGAAAGCGATCATCAGAAAATTTTTAAAAGTCTTTTTGGCTAACTAAACTGAAAACTGTATTTCAAACTCAAACAAAAATTGCTTCATTTTGACTCTTTTGTCTTGCAACTTCACTCTGAAATGATAAAAAAGTCGAAGTGTATACTTTTAGGTTTTTTCTAAAAATCTATAGGAATTTCATTTCTCTTCAAGCATTTTAAGCAATTTTAATTATTGTAATCTGTTACAATCATTTATATGTAGAGTCATATAAGGAATTAGTTCCTTACCAAATTCATTTTTTTACTATGTGGTTTTGATTTCTTTTTCCCCATTATGCAGGTAGCAACTTCTCAGAAGTGCATCCAAAATAAACTAATGATGAATAGTGACAAACTGAATTGAAAACAAAAAGAATTTTTGTTATTTGTTAACTATTCTTATCTTACAGATTAAAGTATTTGGATCAGAGAGAAACACATTATACTTTATTTGCTGAACTACTTTCTGTTTCTAGAAGCCTGGCAGTATTTCTGCAGGCACTTCACCCAAACTACAAAATGGTGAGTTTATCCAGATCCTCCAACAGGGAGTGAAGGATCAGCTTGGAGATGATGTTCAGCTTCAGAACAGCAGCCCCAAGACTAGAAATCAGTGGAGAAACTTCTCACAACTCTTTTCAGGAAGCTCAGGCGAAGCAACTTAATATCTGTGCCTAAAGTTAGAGGCCAGGAGCATTTTTGACTCCTTCTGATCTCTGCAGAGGAAGATCTTCCTCAAGCAACACTGATATCAATCTGCAGAAGAGAAAACTGAGGTACATGGAAAAGCAACTCTACCTGGAAATGGTTGGCCAGAGACCTGAACCAAATCTCTGAAATCCCATTCTGGTGCTCTCTCGTTGAACCACACTGTGCTGTGGTGCAGGGAAATCTGCCTTGCTTTGTACATCAACAGACAAGTTAATTTCCCAGACTTTAGAACCTGGCCATGTGCTGCAGAACTCTATGGATTATTGTGTTTCCAACAAGTGGGAATAAAAGGCAGAGCTTGCTGTGGGAATGACTGCAGACTATGTCCTGTGAGTGGCTGTGTGGCAGCGGCAGAAGCATCATCATGAATCCCCAGAGCTACCCTGTAAATCTTCATTTAAGTCAGGGGGAGTTTCATGTCTGTTATTAAATGTTCAATTACACTCTGCAAGTAACAACAGAAGCAAATTGATGAAAATATAGTAGGAGACAATAGGTTTCAAGCAAAGGAGACCACTAAAATATGTTTGTGAAGAGAGCCTGGAATAATATGAATAATGAACAAATTCATAAAATCAAAGTCTGTTTGCAGGTGAATAATAAACAGAGGAAAGGGCAGGACTGGTTGAATGAATTATGCATTATGAAGCATTTCGCAAGCACTGATATCTATAAAGATAATGATTCTAATGTAAATAACAAGCCTTTAATATTTATGCAGCCTTAATAGTCTAGAGAGTCTGTAATGAAAATTAAACCATCTCCTCAGTGTTTTTCAGTGGAAACCAGATTAATCACAATGTCACAAACCAAAAGCAGTACTACTTCGTGCTAGGTTTCATACACCTTTAACTCCACTTGGGACCTGTCAGCCCTAATGCTGGAGTCTGGACAGAGCCAACACCTCTAATTGACATTAATGCCCTGGAAGTAAAATCAGCGCCTTTTGAACTTCCTAGATATTGCAGAGCACTCAAACAGCGACAGAACTGGAGATTTCATTTTCCTTTCTGCTTTGAGATAAGGATCTCTGTACCGACTTAGTGCAACCAGCGAGAGGAGAAACGAAATGAAAAGTGCCTTCCCCTCCCCTCCGTGCACACAGCTCTGTGTGGGAACAGGAGAGGCCACAGCAAGCCCTGTGCAATCCCAGCGGGGCTCTTAATGGCCTGGCCCTGTGCACAGTCACACCCTGCCATAAGAGAGGGTCACCCAGCCCAGCAGTCCCAGTGCAAAGGTGGAAAGGTTTCCCTGATTCCCCTGTGTCATCCTCACCTCACGGAAATGCCCGTGTGTCAGCACGGGCACGACCCTGCCTGGGCTCCCGCGGGTGACAGCGGCACCGAAAGTCAGGGAGGCACTGGGAAAGGACTGGGTTTTTCAACCCCCTTTTTTTCAAAATTTAAGTTACAGCAAAGGAAAAATCTTGGGTTCACAGGAGCTACTGCAGCTGAATGCAGCATGACTCACCCAGCCCCTGATCACGGCAGTAGAGGGCCCAGATTTTCCAACAAATCTGTCTCTTTCAGAGTGAGAACACTGATTCCTAAACAGTTTTCACATGGACTTTGGGGAGACAAGGTTGTTGTGTCCACCTTCCTTCTGTGTGGCCGTGGATTTCTGCAAAACTTACTTACTTGGAGGTCTGATCTGGTACTTGGAGGTCTGATCCCTGGCTCTTAATTCAGACACAAAACTGGCACATACAAAGTGTGACACTATATTGAATTGCACAGAGCCTGCAAAATACGTTGATTTAAAAAAAAAAAAACTTGACCTGCAGGATATTAATATAGTGGCAACTACCCCTGCAGGATATAAAACTGGCACCAACTGTAAGAATTTCTATTAGTGTCGTAGGTTTCTAGTCCCAGTAATGGTCATTTTGTCTGAACATGTGGAAATAAAACCAAACCATAATAGGACTTAAAAAGCATTCAATGCATATTTGTCCATAAACACATCGTATAAATAAAAACTCTTTAAAAAAAAATGTGTCAAATGAACCAATATGTATTCTATTATGGAATAATAATATCCCATACCACATGTGTTGCTGAAGCAAATAACTTTGGCTGGTATGATAGTATTTTCCATTTTGTGGTACAGTTTATATTTTGATCTGTTGATTAAGAATCTGCCCCTAAGGAAGTTAACGACAAGAGTTCCCCAGGCTTAAAAGGAGAAGGAAAAATGTGTAAACAATTTGGTTGCAAATAAGGAAACAAATGCATTTCCCCCGCCTTTCTCCTAGTGAGAGTGAACGCTGAATGCAAAGCCAGTTGAAGACAGTGGAAAGATTTGCTCTTTGCTTCAGCAGCTTTGGATCTGGCCCTAAGCATGTATGTGTGAGATAAATTTTGGCACTACTGGAAACCCCACCTCATACCTCCCACTGTGAACGTGTCATTTTTCTATGTGCTCATGCATGCCAAAGCTTTATCTGTTTTGAAATATTGCCCAGAATCAAGCTATGTTTACTTAAGTAATAGGGAGATTCACTTATATGCAATAATTTCTTCAATGGAGAGGCTGTCTTTCTGCAGTTGTACTTTGTACTTTGTTCCTAGTTTAGCTTCTGTTTTTCTAACTTGATGGTTTTATCCCAGTTTGACAAGAAGGTTGGATTTTTGTTGGTTGGTTTTTTGTTTTTTTTTTTTTGAAGTTACACACCTGGAATTAGCTTCTTCTGCCAAGAATTACAGTGCACCTGGAAGTACTAAATCATTTTAATCTGTTTTTTAGTGGTTTTGCACAATGGAATTGCATCTCTTTAAATCTTTCTTACCTTTTGCAAAACTAAATTGCAGCTCTAGACAGAGCATTTTATGAGTGTGTAGATACTGATATCATGAGATAGTTGTGCCCTGCTGGTGTCTGCCTCTACTGATCCTAGGAGAAGTTAGCTGAGAACTACATCTCAGGGTTTCTTTCCTCTGTGGTGGCTCTACTTACCTACATAACATATGGAAATGTGAGCATACACTTACAGCAGATTGTTTGCTATGTTTACACCAGTTCTAACACTAATCCCCATTAATGTTTGATATTGCTCCCAAAGAGTTTAAATAAATGTCAGGCCTCAGATCCATTGCATACGTGTTAGGCATCGTATAAACTTCAGATAGAAAGATACTGAAACGCTGTGGGGTGTCCTTTTTTAACATTACTTTTACTGACTGGATTAGCCACATCAAGTGTATGCAAAGCCCTGCTCCTTTCATGATTTCTGTCATCACATTTAAGAGTCCTATTTTTAAGAAAAACATAAGCCAGTTTTGCATCACCTTAAGAGTCCAGTGCCTTGCTTCTGCTCTCAGTTGATTCCATTTATCAAACAAATCTGTGAGTGCAAAGGGAAGGAACAGCCAGATGCACACTAACAAACATAAAACTTTCTTCCTCTCTGTTAAAGGAGATCAGCCACAGCCATACTAGCTGCACTTTTCTCCAGAACAACAGCCCCCAGGTTCATGGCAAAGTTTGCCCCAGGCTCTGTAGCCCATCCAGCAGCAGTCTGGGTGCCTCAGCTTGTTAGAGAATATTTAACTGCTGTGCAGAGAGATGTGCAAGGGAACAGTCTGAGGACCACAGAAATGACAAGTGCCAGGCAGATCCCCAGCTCAAGCTGCTCCTTTCCCCAATATGAGCTATATGTACTTACTGTGATTTTATGTTACAGCAGAGAGAAGTCTAGAGACCTCCATTCTTTGCCCACTACCTGGAGAAGGAAGCTGGTCAGGCCTCCTCCATGCCAGGTGTTCCCTTTCCCTCTCACTTCCCTTCCCCAATTACTTTGATTATTTAACATGAGGCTGTTGCTCAGGCAGATGATTTAAAAAATTACTGTCTTAGAGACTCAGCTCTAAGACTGCAAATCTTTCCTATCCACCACCATCACTCTGTCAGACATATTTGGGATGCAACCACTTTGCATTTGAGGACTTCTCATCATATGTTTCTCGTTATATGTTTACATAGTGCTCAGTTTGACAGGACCCTGATCTTAGCTGGAGCCTTTCTGAAACCCTTGTATTGTCATAGAGGCAATAGCAACAATATTCAGCTACAAAAGTCACCAGCACAAACGAGCAATGCTGTGTGAGAGCACCTGGGGATGGCAGACAGTCAAGAGCAGAAAGTGGTTATTGAGACAGACTTGTAATTGAACAGAGCTGATCTGCTCCTTTAGGCTAAAGACAACTAATTCTCACTTCAGCCAGCCACTGGAAAAGTAAATAAAAGCTGTAGACATAGCCGTATCTCTTAAAACACAGTGTTGTTTAGTAACAAAAATAATTGGACTTACACAAGTTAATACGTTTTGCAGCAGGAGATAATTTTATGTTAAATGACTAAGCTGTGTCTCAACCTTTGCTGGGCTCATTATATCCTTTAAGTAGTTCAAGTTTCCAGATAACCAGCAACAGAACCAGGTAAGCAGGCAAAATTAGTATGGCTGGGAAAATTTCTGTCTGTCACACAGGTCTGGTTCCCACACACTCTGGTTACATCATTACTTAGTCTGTTAACTAGGAAACCAATTAGGCCAGAGAGCTACTGTCAGGTGACCAAAACACGAAAATGCACAAGAAACCCTACCCGAAAGATGGGATTTCAGCAGAGGCCCGCAGATAGCTGACTCCTCTTCTGCTGCACTGCAATTTTCGTATTTCGTTTCACCTTTGCTTTCAGGCTGAGATCTGAGGTCCCACAGATTGATGGTTGAAGGAGCCTTGTTTCTCCCCTCAACAGGTGCACTGAGAAAATTGTTTCCTGCGTCAAAAATTACACCAAATTATGTAATGATTTCTCTCATTCACGCTGGAAAATTTCCTTTTCCTTCACACCTTTTAATTTAGAGGGTGAGAACAAGGCAGTAGTTACAGAACTGAATGCTGCACTGCGGGTAACAGTACGTTCATCTTAAAGACAAGGGTGTGTAAGAGTAGGGCACAGCTAAAATTCAGGGCACAAACACCTTCAGCAACGATTGTTTGTTTTCAAATGTTGAAGACATTTCTCCATGTACAGAGGAAGCACAAAGGTCACTGGACTCACCTCAGCAGACAAGTGCATGGGTGGAGGAGGCCAGCTTGGGGCACTGGAAGGACAGGTCAAAGCCAGTTTCCTGCAAAGCATGCATAAGAAGGGAATGCATGTACAAATAAATACCTAATCTCTATGCTACATCACTGATCTGGCTACAATTCAGCTTATACAATTCTAATATTTTTTATAGGCACATATTTTTTATAGGCACACATTTATAAATGTATATGTATTGCATACCACAAATTATGCAGATATTGTACAGCTTCCATACGTTTCCTGATTCTGGCATCACCTGAAGAGCTCACTGACTCACTAATTCCTTGCCCACATCTACAGAAAACCTGCAAACACCTCCAGTACCTCTGCTCCAGGCCTAGAGCACTAACAAGCCTCGTGTTCTCTGTGTTCTCGTTCGGGTTTGTTTTCTGTTAGGACAAAGAGAAAGAGAGAAAAATTGATTAAACCTCACCTCAAAAGCCTCAGGAAGAGATTTCATGAACAAGGGGAGGGCAGGCTGAGGGCAGGGGGGTCCTTCCTTCCTGGAGGGTCATACTCGAGTACCAGCACTGCTGTTTGATCCACAGCACAATGCCATTGGGTTAAAGGGTTTCCCCCTGGTGTGGCCCCCTTCATTTCTGATGGCCTCTCACCTTGGGGGTATTTTTTGGGAAATGGTCATCAGAGGAAGTAAACTAATCAGAAATACTTTTCTTCCCAATGATTTTGTTGAGCAGACGATTTGATCACTGTGTAGAGAGGAGCAAACCAGTCCCTGCAGGGTGCCTGCCAGCTCAGGGAACCAGGCTCTCACATGTTTTCCAGCACAAGCACCTCATTATTAATTCATGCTCCAGGTCCTCTGTACATGCTGTTACTAATATTAGGTTTCGACAGAGTAATGAGCAGCAGCAATAGACTGACTATCTTAATATATTTTAAATAATGTTTGAAATATTAAATTTGAGTTTGGATTTTTAATTAGAGCCTGAGCAGGGTATTGACAATCTTCCTACTGTTTAGCAGCCAGCAGGCAAATAAGATAGGGATTGTTCTGATCTGAACACTGAAAGCCAGTCTGATTTAGGGGATGGATCTGAAATACAACACCAAACTTTAAAGCATGAGGGAAGTTTGGCTCTAGCTTTGGCAGACACACTTTGACCCATCCCTATACTAAAAAAGGACTTTTGAGATGGGACTGTATTAAAAGTAAATGGTTGTGAGACCAGCACTTATGGATATGCTCTGTAACATTGTGTCAGTGAGATACCCAGGGACAGCTTGACTCTCAAGGACACCACTGTTATTAAATAAAGGGAACATGGGGTAGCTGAGCATAGAGAAGAGGGGTTGTTGTGGTATAAACATAAATATATAATATAAGTTGATACCATATACAGTAGGAAAAAAAAATAAGGCAGGCATCTGTGGGTCTGAAACCCTACAGGGCTTCAAAGTCCTTCCCTCTGCTGTGCTCCAGACAGGAGCATAGGTCAGCATCTCTTCCTTGGTTGGATGTACATGTGTTAAAGCACCCATTTAAAATTTGAGCTGGGTGAAGAGCTAGAGCCATTTTCCTATGAGCATCCTGTCACATTTCTGAATGTGCTCCTTTTGAGAGGGAGTTCGCAATGAAGGTTTTGCTGTTCTGGAACTCACTCCTCCCACTTGGTCTGTTGGAGCCAGAATACATTGACCTGTGGGGCACATTGCGAAGCCTAACTATTTTCCCAGGATTTTTCTGAATGAATGACTTGAGTAGGTAGAGAGAAGAACGTTTCATTTGTACAGTACATGGAGGCTTTTAATTAATAATGTTCCCATTTGAATGCCTATTGTATTTTTAAACGTGCTTTGTACATAGACCTAGAGCATCGGATAACTGCAGGGGTTTTTTTTCCAATTAAAATAAAAAGAAATCCCACAACAATGTGGCATTGCTGCCACATGTGTTTTTGTGATATCTTTATACAGTGTCTAGCACAGCAGCTCCTGATCTGGACTGTGACTTCTCAGTGTCAGCACCTAGATAGAACTACCCAAACTATGGCAGGTCTCGAGGAGATGAAGTTTCACACCAGTTAGAGAGTTTGATGCTGCTGATCGTCACTGTAGGGTTGGGGATGTTCTTCAGTCAGTCAGTGACATTAGAGAAGTGCCTAGGCTTCTCAGGGAGGCTTCACCTTCTTCCTGTCTGGATTTGGAGCTCTTGAGAGATTGGGTCTTTTCTTGGATACACTGGGCATTTCATATTTTTATGACATAGAAATCAGCCTGGTGAGTTTTCTCACAGCAGAAGGGTTTTCTTTGTTGAAAGTAAAGGTCTTTGTAGGAATTGAAGCTGGTACTGGTTCCTACAGTTCAAGTTTTTCAATGTTTGGAGGTTTTTTTCTGTAAAAAACCTTTCTCAGTAAAAAGATATTCAGTTTTGATACCACAGATTAGCAACTTTTTGTATTCTTTGGTCCTTCCCCAAACACCCTGACATAGCCTGAAGATAGACATTTTATTTTTTCACTTTAAAATGTCTCCAAATTAAAAAATTTCCTACAGAGATATTTATTTAGCTGTTTGGTCCAGCTGATGGTCTGTGGGTCAAATCTGACTCAGGGAAATGCTTTTATATGGCTCAGTTCTTTCTCCCTGTGGGAGCTGCAGGCAGCTGTACTGTAGTACATCCTTCTGTGCCTGGTCACCACAGCTGCCCTGGATCCATTCGTGCAGAACAGGCCACCTTCCACTGAGGTTTGTGTGTGTGGAGCAGGCACAGAGCATCTCCCTCTCAGCACAGCCACACTGGCAACATTTTTCTGATTTCAGTCTGCTGACTATTCCTTTTTAAAAAAATCTACACCTGGACCAGTGTCAAATATTTTCAGAAGACAGATGAGGGCGCTGCCAGCAAACTGGAGTTCTATTGCACAACTCATTGTGTTTAAGCTGTTTTCTTGATGAAGTTGTTGTGCAAAGACAAGTATCCAACAGGCTTTTTCCACACACTTCACTTACCCTTGTTGTTTTAGTTCTCTCTATATTTTTCTGCTGTGTCTTTGAATTACAGGAGAAAACCACCACCCTTCCTGAAAGCCTTAAAAAAACCCTCCTGACACCTCCACTTTTTCATTCCTTTTCACTGAGTAGGCTGTCAAAATTGATTTTTGATTATTTACTGCAGCATTCTTTTCTCCACTGCCATGGGGCCTTCCCTCCCTGATCAGGCAAGCTCGGGGCAAAGGACCAGGTGAACCCAAACCTGTCTCCAGAACCTTAATGCAGAGCTCCTTGAAGAAAAACCATGGACAACTACACTGCTTTTCTTCCTCTCTGAAAACACTGTAAGAATCTTACACTTAAATCAGGTATTGCACAAGCTTCCTTATGTAGCTCACCACAACCCTGACCAGCACTGCTCTTATATTTGTATCTCCCTCAGGAAAGACAGAATGGTTTGTACTGAACTGTGAGAAGAGCTGAAATTTGTACAAATTTTGCCCTTACATGAGAATGCACAAAGGTCAGTTACAAGGAGAGGGCTGGATTTAGCTTTAAGCCAAGCTAAAACACCACTTCCCAGAAGAAAAGAGCTGATGAGGTGCATTATTCCAAAGAGTAACTATTCTATTGCAGGTACAATGACCAACATCTTATTCTATTCCTTGATTTTAATTTACATGACGCATCTTCTGCAGAATTAAAGGCCCTTAACTTTCCATTGCTTTTGCAGTCGATGGAATCCCAAGAATAATTTGAATGGAAAAAAAAAGTATACGTTGAAACATGAATGATGGCAAGTGCAAACACATATTTAAGGGGAATACACAGTTTCAGGTCTAAAAGCCCTTCCTATATAAAATGTATTTAAAAAAATGATTCACAACAAACTGCTCTCAGGCAATTAAGATTTACATCCAAAGAAAAGATGTACAATCACATATTTGAAGTATCCAACACTTCATAGTATAGTTGTTTAGCTACACTTGCTAATGCTGGCAATGAGAAGCCATGAAGCAAAATAATAATTTATTGCAATTGTCTTTCCCTTAAAGATTCCTGTTTTAAAACACTTATCTGAATACATGCTATGGTGCAGAATGTTATGGCTGAATTATTCAATTTATTTTGGACTTCAATATTTGTACACAAAGTCTGAGAAACGTGATGGGCACTCCGTGATTTCCTCTGATAATGTTGAGTGTGAGGAGCTCTTGGATACAGCCTCACAACAACATTAGGAAAGAGCAGACTCCAGAGTCTGAACTGACTCCAGAGTCTACGGCAGACAACAACATGTAGAGTCTTCTCTTCAAAGTAAGCCACACAGGTAGTGATAACCTATTACAGATAGATACCTAGCTTCCACCACTAGAAAAATAAAAGTGATAATGGTGAGAAATGCTTACGATGGTTTATCATGGGTGTTTCTATCATTTAAAAGCACGTGGTTATTCTCCAGCTAAGCTAGACTGTAGTTTTGGTGTTCTCAGGTTCATAGCATCCTGATATTCAAACACCCATGGCTTGTTATGTCCATTCCCGTCTCATCTGGCTGTGAGGTGGTGAGATCTGTATCAGATTTCCATGAGCTGCACAAATGCTGCTTCCAGATTCAGCTGCTGCAAAACATTTTACATGAGTCTGAACAAAGAGATTCCAGCTGGTCCAGGCTGAAGCAACATGTTTGCTTCCTTCTCCCTTTCATCTCTAAGCTCATTCATGCTGAGAGTGGATATAATTGCTCTCTATAAATACATTCAGGTTAGGCACTAAAGCGAGAGAAAAGATACTTAAGCAAATGGACAATGATGACACAAGAACAAATGATTACTAATGAGCAATGAATAAATTCAACCCATAAAGTTTCTGATTATCAGAAGTCTCAGGTTCTGTACCACCTTTCCACTAAAACTAGGAAGAAAAAAGTAGAATTGTTTTGCGAAGCTTGATAAATGTATAGACTGTGAGATACAGTTGCTTACAGCAGCAGAGGAATGGGCTTGGTAATCCAGAAGATCCCTTCCACTCCTGTGCAAATAGTGAACACAAAATCTAAATCACTGCCGGGATTTTATATAGTCTTCTGTTTTACTTTTATTCCAGGCCCTTTGGAATCTGAATTTTTTTATGGTCAACCAAAGTTGCTCTTGCAAAATCTCTTACAGGTTTTTGTTGACTCCAGAACCAACACCTAATCATTTTTCTTTCTGATTTGCAAGATATCTACTGCTTGAGCACAAGCAACCTGGTGGCTTACCTTCCTCAACTTCTGTGACCGTCCATGAAGGACTTTCTTCATCTGTCTTTTTCTCCTCTAGAAGTTCCACAAGTTCTGTTGTGATTCTTTTCTCATGTCTCTTTACACCTGACCTGAAAACGCAACCCTTCACTGAAATATCACAGTCACCATTTTATTCCAAATTACCTCCAATTCTCTTCAGACTTTGCAATGGATACCTTGCTATCATCCAGCACAATGAATACTATACATGGTAAATAAGAGCACTAAAGCCTATTTGGGGAATTATGGTATTAACAAACAGTTTTCCTGAACTAGGCTGAACCACCCTGACAGAATCTACTTCCTACCTGTCACCCATCCTTATCAATTGGATGTAATTTCTGACCCGAGCCTCTCAGCTTTGTTGGAACTTTACCAGTCTCTCTCTTCCACTACACAAAGCTAAAGCTCCTGTACTCATTATATTGTGTGCTGCATGCTGAAATTTTTTTCTGGTTTTAATTGCCTGCCATCCATCCATCCATCATTGTGGTGCTCCAAGAAACATTTTCTTAGCCAAGTTCCTGACCACATCACCTTCTTAGGTGGTCCTCGATTGTATTTCTTTCTTTTATCAGCCGATACAAGATTTTGGCTTTACTTCCTAGCTTGTTTTGCTGACCTGCTGCATCATGTTGAGTCCCTAGACATGGGTTCCCCCTTGCAATCCACCCATGTCATGAGGACATATCCCCACCTACTTGCTTGATTTTCAGTTCTGTTTATGTTCTGTTCCAGCCTCCATCTCCTGGGAGCAGCTCTCTGGTGACTCCAAGTAATCTCATTATCCTTGTTCAAAATGCTGATGTAAACTTGTCTGTCACAACACCTACAAAAGAATTGGACCACAATTTCAAAGTTATATTTCCTATTTATTAATGTGATCAATAGAGTTCAAATGCTTCTTCTTTGTGCCTCCTCCTATTTTGTCTCTTACACACTTTGTAAATGGTCCAGGGCAATGACAAGCCTCTTAATCTGTATTTATACAGGAGTTAGTTCGGTGGTATTCTGGCTCTTGACAAAGGCCTGTGCCGATGCTCAGCTGTGACAACAGAAAAAATATCACTGTTATGTCAGAAACACTGTTCTTTCCTTTGTTCCAACTACTGTCATTCCCTGTCCAACAGTGAGTACTGTTCAGGGGCTTCTGGTCTTTACTTTTTATACTGGCCCTCTGGGACTCCCTCTGCTTTGCTGACATTCCTCATAATGGTCTTTTCTCTGGAAGAAAAACTCAATGCATTGGATGAAGAACTAGAGTATTTTTAGTGAGAAGACCACAGAGCAGAGTTCAGGTCATCCAAAGAGCAAACTGAGTGTGTCTGACTGTGTTTGTAGGGAATGTAAAATAGAAAGGGAACCAGTGAACCTGTGGTCTATTCCCAGGTCTCTTGTGGCTACTTTACTGGTGAGGTCAAAATTTTTCACTCTTTTGGGAGTCCCTTTCCATTTGTGTTTTCATTGCTGCTGAGATTTCAACTAAAAGCTTCCAAGGGAAGGGACAGGAACATAATGTTTTGAAGTCCCCAGCACAAACTCTTTTAAGTGTTACTGTGACCTCCTGCACCATCACCGTTTTTATAACCCAACATAATTAGACCCTGAAAAGTGGCCAGTCAAAAACTCCGTCTTGCTAAGGGGGAAACTGTGCCTTTTTTTGGGAAAGATATATCTATCACAGAGCTGGAAGTCAGTAGCTCCCACGAAGATGGTGGGAAAAGGCAGACATTAGTCAGCAATGTGGGGGACAGAAGGAAGGCTTTTCTGTAGCCTGGACAGAATAAACTGCAATCAAGTCTCCAAGTCAAATGTTACCAGGCATGGAAGCAAGGACCTGCCAGCGAGGATTTCGTAGGCAGGGAAAATGCTATAAATGACTGATTTGGATTTCAGTTCTTACCTAGCTACTTTATGTTTCCTCTGGTCAAAAGATTACACTTCTTGTTTGTGCTCTACACAACCTGGCTTTGTGAGTTCAAAGTCTGACAGACCTCTCTGGGGAGCTCACTATAGGAAAAGGTCTAGAAGGCAGCTCAATGCTCTGGCCAAACCAGAGTCATGTCACACCTACACAGTACAAAATCCTTGACCTAACATTTTTCTTCCTTTCCATATGGCATAGTAAGAAGGAAGAAGTGGAAAATATATTAAAGAGTATTGTTCTTGGTAATACTGTATTACTGCTAAGAAATACTGTAATATACTGAAAGCACTTTAGTGCCATACTGACTACATTCACAGAGAATAAACTCAATCAGAAAATGCAGGTGCCAACCAATTAACCAGAAGAGGTTTGCCAGTCTGCCAACAGAGACTCCTTCTGAGCTCTTTTCCTTCCCCACCATAGCCCTTAGGTAAAAGTTTGCAGGAAATTCAAATACTCGTGAGCTGGCGGAGTTGCTGCTTCACAAGCCCTTACAAACGTAAACACTTCTGTTTCAGCACATCTGCCTTTGCAATACCCACAGCTTTTCCAGAACCAAAGGATTAACTTTATTGTGCTTTTGCTCAGCAGATCTGGTAACACAATATTGTACTTCTAAGCAGACAGATTACTCACAAGTTTCTGGATGCTACATCTTTAGAAACTCACTCTACTTAAAGATAAGTGTTGAATCTTGCAACCCCAGAAACATCCAACTGATGTAAAAAACAGTTATACCAAAGGCCAGATGGATGCTATTTTTCCTCAGGTTATTTGGATATTCCAAAGTAATGGTTCTATTATTTTTTTTTCACTTTAATATTAAACAGATGCAGCTTGTTTGTAAAGACTGTTAGGAGCAATTTTTTCTTTAGATTTATAAAATAAAACAATAAAAGATGTAAGGACTTAAAAGGAGTTTTTGTATTACTTTATCATAAAAGAGAAAGAAAGACATTACATCAATATAATTACATGGGATTTATCCGATATTTGTATTAAAGAGCACTTTATGGACCTGTACAGAGAGCCCCTTTCAACATTTCTAGAAACCAGGTGAAATGCCACAGATATCAATTAAGTAACTTTATTTTTGGTAAGGGTAGACTAAAATCTAAAAAAGTCATATTTATGTATGTGTGTCTGCGTGTGCAGCTGAGCACATCAGACACACTTTATTAAATAATGAGGCACTTAGAGAAGCATTTTCCTGGAAAGTCAGGTGCCATCTTATTTTCTGGCTTTTTTTTCAGGATGGACATCCTCCTGTCGCAGTCTAGGGACTAAAGTGCTGAGATCTCCCAGTTTCCACCTGATCCCACGAGAGCTCTGCACTGCTGTACATTGTCCCTGCTGCTCAGTACTAGCAAGGCCTAAAGAGACTAAAAAGAAATGTGCATTTATATCAAAAGAAGCAAAATGTGATGTGTTTCTCCCATAACCTTAGCCTCCCCATTCAGCTGATCTCTTCTGTGAAGTGTTTCACCCTTTGACCTAAAGGATCAAAGAGAACCTGAGCCTCCAAGTGACTGTATTTAACCAAAATGTGTATTGATGTGGCTGATTTATTTACACACACATGAGGTAGTCTAATTGCACAAGCTTGGAGATATGAACTATCTCTCTGAAGTAGATGTACAGTGAGGATGACCATTCATCTGAAGGCATTCCATTCCTCACAACCAAGGGAAATTGGCCAAACTGATGAGCTATTTAAGTGTTTTGTGAATAGGCATCCTTGAAATGTGAAATATTTAATCACAAGTATTGCTATTGCTGCTATTTATTTTACTTTGTCTCCAGTCACTTTATTTTATTAGAATATGAGGATTTTTTCTCAATCAGATTATAAAGCATCTTGCATGATAAAAGCTTAGGTTCAGATAGTGATAATGTTTTTAAACATTCGTTTTGTCTTGGCTGATAATTGCTATGCTGAGTTCTCATTCAAAAGCAATACTATTATTATTGTTATGAAATTCAAACATTAAGATTTCAAACACTATTGAGTGAATGACAAAAGTACAATTTCCAACGATAAAAATATATTTTGACCTTAGTTCTTATAAGTACTCTGCAGCCAACATGGAATGAAACCATTCCATTTTAGTCTGGAAATAATCTTAACTGAGGAATTAGCACTTAGTCTTGCTGTGGGAGAAACTGGATTTATTTGACTGAGTTCTGAGAGTTTAAATATCCAACCTGGGAGCCTGTTAGGCACACAACTGAAATGCACTTTTGAGTCCATGTTAGCAACACGCTGAGTATTCTCCCTTCCCAGGGGCTTTAAGAGGAGTGAGGCTGCTGAGTACTTCTCAGAGGTTTGTGCTGCATCACAGCATTGTGTTCACAGGATCAAAGGACTGCGTGTGTGGGTAGAGCTTGCTTTGCCATCCCACCACTGACTAGTCCGAACAGTCCTAATTTACCGCTGAAGCAAGAGATCCACAGTTCTGGATGCAGACTCTTCATTGACCCAGTAGGGATTCATACACATCCTTCTAAACTAATTGAAGATACAGCCAACCTGAGCAGTCCAGATCTGAGCTTTTCTAGACCAACCTCAATATTAACACCTCTGTGATGAACATGTAGACAATTCATAATCTGCATCTGTGTGACCATATGTAATTTAGTTAGACAGGAGTTTACCTCAGGCAGTATGGCAAAACCACAGTAACATATATAACAAATAGGAACTAGTCCAGATGACTCTGAGCTTCACGATTTGGGCAGGGGACAAAAGTGGGGTTTGGGGGATAATCACCAGTATATCCTATGTTACTGTCTGCAAAATGATCCCCTCCTGTCCTGCCAAGAGGCCCCTGAATATACCTGCTTCACTCACTGCAAGGATGAACACGGTAAAGACTACCCAGTTCTGTACAATGTGGGAGACGTGGGTTGGGGTACAATTCCTGCTCTTTCCAAGACTTGTGTGAGTGTCAGTGCCCAAAGTCAAGGTGTGTGTGTGGTGCCTGCGGAACCCTGCTCCCTGTGCATCCAGGGGAGGGAATTTGCACTTCCTGCATCAGAACGGCCCAGTCAGCACAGGATAAGTGCACTCTCAACATCAAAGGGTATTTAAAGTTAATTGAGATCAAGTCAGGCCATTTGCCAGGCACCATGACAAAACCTCTGCGTCCACTGTGCAGGGAGCCAAGGTCCCGTACATTTCCATAGCAGATGTTCCAAGAGGTCTTTTTAATTGGATGACCATTACAAACCTTGATGAGGCAGGCACTATGAATTCTGCAGAGAGAGTTCTCAACTGCTCTAAAGGCTGCCAAGCACTTCATTTTACTTCAATGTTCCATTATTTTACACTTTTCCTATGGCTATATTTGGCAGAGTTTTTCTACTGGTTCTCTGGACTAGTTGTCCCTTTGGCAAAATTATTAATCAGGACTACAGACCCAGTTCTGCATTAATATTTCAGTTCTGCATATAATGATCATGCTAATAAATATCTTCTATTCCAACAGCATTTATCCCATTAAGACAGAAACCTAACAAGCCCAGCTGGGAGCACAGCAACTTACCATTAGTTTTATAGAAGTACCCAATAGAGATCTGAATCTATTTTGCACAGTTGGGTTTTTCCTTTTGGGAAAAAAAAAATTAAGATCAATCTCTGTGCCAGAAAATATGGACAATGAAAACAGATGGGAGTATTGACTTTTCTGGCCCCACCTTTGGGAAAGTATTTCAAGAAACAGAGTTCTTCAAGGAAAAATTAAAATTATAATAAACCACTGTTGAAAAAAACCCTGTTCATCTGATTCACAGTTTGAATTATTAAAAAAACCCATTTTCCCTCACTATTTTGAACTCCAAACAGATTCAGGCTAAGGTACTAGGATTTTCCATGACACAACAAAAAACCAAAATCTGTAGTGACAACTACAAATAGCCAAAGACAGCCTCCACAGAGTGCTCACAGAAGCAGAATAAAAATCAAAACTGCTACAGAGAAAAAACAAATATTGCAACAGGCAAAACTTGCTGGTTTGAACAAGCTGGCTTGAAGGCTCTACCTTCTGAAAAGCAGCTGCTTTAGGCACTTCCGTGACATCTTTACCATAATGTCTTAAATCCTCACACCTAAATAATCACATTCTCAGAGGGCCACTATTCGTCTCAATTGTACACTAGGGGGGTTGAAGCAAACACAAAGATTAAAGGCTTTTTCACCAAGGTATTTAGGTACTTATATTCTGATTGCTTTCAAAGGGAAGTTAGGACCCTGAGTACCTTCAGGTTTTCTAGGTTTGTGTGACTCTCTGGAGGCCACAGGGCAATGATGTAGCAGAACAGGAAAGGATTTTAGCAGGAAATTTTATCTAAACTTATTTTTAACTCTGGTCTTTCAACTACTGGTTAATACCCAATCAACTAGATAATCTTTCTTGTTTTTAATATCATCCTTATTTCTTAACCCTGCCCTACCTCTCTGCCCAGGTACAAATACACAATGGTGCCATAGCAAAAATTCTCTTTATATCTCTTTGCAAGTTACCTGTCTCATCAATGCTACCACACACGTGGCTCTATAACAGAGTTCATTATAAATTGTTGAGACTGTTCATCAGTGTTCATATTGACCAAAGTGCTTATTGGACACAGCAATTGGTGAGGACATAGAGCACAATAATTTGTGTTAGAGAAAGTAGTGACTACACTGTAACACCTTAAAGGTTTAAAATTAGACATGCATTTGCATTAATTTCTGTGTCATAGTATCACTTGGGGCAAATGCCCATAGTGTATTTTCCATCATCTCCAACTCACTGTTTAATCTATTTGTATTCCACAGTGTTTCCTGGTATTGCTCTGTATAACATAGAAAATAGAGAGATTTATACAGCTAACACTTACATTTTTGTTAGAACTATTATAACAGTAAAATTATTAAGTGTAATAATGGCAAGGTGAATGAATGTACAGGTTGTATACAGTGTTCAAATTCCATAATCATGAGCTTTCGGATGGACTAGGATGCAGATTGCTTATATTAACAGTCTTTTTTGATATGCTGTTCTTGTAAGTTTACCAGCAGAATACTGAATTTAAAAGGCTTACACCTTTCTTTCTTCAGTTGTCCTCATAAGAGGAAACCATGGCCTTCCAGGCATCTGTGGATCCCAGGATGACAACTTTTAACTTACATGCTTGAAATTAAGCAGTGTTTGGAGGTTTGTTGAATCAGCAAATACAGGCTTACATTACTTATTTGATGAAATTAATATTAATTTTTTAATATCTTCTTTGATGAGTCTAAATTGGTTGTAATTGTAAACTTGGCTCTATTTCACTTAGTACTCTTTGCTTGGGTAATGTGTGCTTTGAGATTATTTCCATTTTACCACACTAGTAATGTGCACTAATCATGTTTTATCTTGTAAGTAAATAGCTGGGGTACTGCACAGAACTGTTTGATCAGTATAGCATGATTTAAGAGAATGGTTATGCCTTTATTTGTCTCATAATCCTACTTAACATCTGTATGAATCATTCCAGTAAGGTGCGTGTTAATAACAGCTTCCACATATACATTTATACATAGAAAAGCCAGAATATTAGCTGCCTTTTACTTCAGTAGATTTAAAGTGCCACTGTATTTTTCCATTGAAAAAAAATACTGATAATAGTTCAATTATCATATGTGTTTTCCCCCCCATTCACTTGTGTCTCACGTCATGAGTGATACCAACCTATGTTGCATGATTTGAAAATCATGAGCCTTCTGGTCTTTAAACCCTCATGTGACAGAAAGGCCACTTTTGTAAGCTGCCTTCTGACAACATCTGTAAGGAAAGCTCTTGGGAATAGGAAGACATCTTGGAGAGTGACAACACCAATCCCATTTCTAATCTAATGAGGCAACAGGCCAAGCTGGTTCTTGCATGGGCTAATTTATGATGGGCTGTCTACCAGAGGACTTCCTGCACCCTACCCATGCCCCATTCAGAACCTGGGGGCACTGAGGGAGGGAGGTGGCCATGCCTTAAGAGAATATGGCATAAATCCTCCAAGTGAGCCTCTGTGGTCTTTTATTTCCTTCATCATTTCACCATCTTTGTTCCTTCATAAACTCCCTAAATAAAATTTACCTCTATGTTGATGCAACTGTTCCTTCCTTATGGCTTGATGAAATGTGAACATTTTATTTTGCAACAAGCCAGTCAGAATTTGGTTTGCCAGGCTGTGCATAGAAACAGGCACTAAACCCCCAAGATTTCTTCCTTCCCCTCTACTGTGTCACGGGCTACAAACCATAAGGCAGTAGTGCTGTGTCTTCACTTGATGCCAGTTTTTATGGCCTCGTTTCTGGCTTTTTGCCATAACAGATTGCACAGATTGGCACTTCTCGGCAGACCACACAGGAATTATGCACTGTTACACAACCCTGCTGCTCTACATTGTAAACACCTCTCTCCATCATTTCAGTCACCATCTCACTTCCTTTGCATTTGGCTTGAATGTGCTAACCTTGAGTTTGAAAACGTTCAAGAATTAGTGCAACCTTAATATGAAGGTGCAAACAGGAGAGGAGAGTCATGGCTAAAAAAGAAGAGGTGCATAATGTAGGCATGTCTACCATGAACATGATGCAAATACACCTTGTATCTGACCTGCCTGCTGCGGCTCCCTGCTTGCCTACAAAAACCTCACCTCAACACTAACACATGTCCCTGACATTATTTCTAGTCAGAAGCCACAAGACAGGGTAGCAGGAAAATGCCATTTTAAGTCCTGGAATGCCCTGCTTGTACAAAACAAGATGTTCACCACAATGTTTTGGATTAGTCCTCTGGAAATCCAGCATTTCACTCCTGAAACTCATTCAGTAACGAGTGTGGTGCTCCTCCCAGCCTGACATTGATACAGGCCTACTTAAAACAAAGGCCATGTTTTAAAAGATCTCAGTTCCCAGTTAAGTCCAGGCCAAAATCCTGTTCATAGAAGTCAAAGGAATTTTATCCATTGATTTTTGTGTGTTGGGATTTTATATTCAATAACTTATTGCAGAGAAACTCTTCCAAAACTTGTGGCATTTGACCCGCCCAATGGAGTTTACTTTGCAAATCTTGTCCACTACTGACAGCAGAGACTGAAATTCTTGATAGTCACAGTAAAGCCCACATATTTCATACCAATTATATTAGAGCATATTAGTGAATAACCAACATGAACATTAGATAAATGGTCATCACAGCTTGTATTTGCATAGTACAAAGCTTTTCATCCATTCAAAGAGAAAGATATAGGTCATAATCAATGAAGTTGGCCAACAGAAATATGCCCATTGAAAAGAGTGAAAACAGAAATACCTCCTTGTAAAAGCAATTTATTTTAATTCTCTTCCCTACTTACCAAATTTGAAATATTTCACAACAGGTCAGAGAAAGCTATTACCAAATCCAACTTCTAGTGTATTTCCATTTCTGGAAAAAAAAGAAAGGAAGAAAAGAAAAGAAATCTGGTTTAAAAGAGCAGCAACCTTCCCATAAAACAGGATTTTGTTCACATTTCAACATCTAAGTTCAGACTTTCAGTAATTACTCCTTGTGTATATAAAGTGTGTATAAAATACTCTCTTAAGATGGAGTTCACTGCTGTTTAGTGAGCACATATAATAAGCAAGTGCATTGAGGTAAACCTGAATCTGAATCATTAAGTGGTTGGCAAAACTGTTGATTATATTTATTATTAAACATTCAGCGCATAGTTTCCAACTGAAATGCCCCAGTCTTGTCAGCCTGAACCTGATCTCAGCTGTATGAATCTCACCCACTTTAATGGAGCAGAGTCAAAAAATATTCTACTGTAATGACTTATAAAAAGCCAGCTCCTCTTAATTTCCAGACACTTTATAAAAAGATGT
This sequence comes from Atrichornis clamosus, assembly GCA_013400975.1. Lineage (NCBI taxonomy): Eukaryota > Metazoa > Chordata > Aves > Passeriformes > Menuridae > Atrichornis > Atrichornis clamosus. The sequence goes on from WBMZ01006788.1 coordinate 127,508, forward strand.
CAAGCCGTGCATCCAATAACAAAGAGTTTCTCTTTCACAACTGAAGGACCATCATTTCAAGCTCTTGAAAAAATCTTAGATTAATTGATCTAGCCCCTAGGTTACATTCAAGCCACATTTTCACAACAAATATTGCTGTAAAAACTGTATCAGACACTACAGATTGCTTCATTACAGTTTGGAATTTACCTACATGAAGCCATCTAGAAATGTCAATTTATATCTATGAAGGTAAGTGGTCTCTACACCCTGTAATGCAGTGAGGACATTCCTGAAATTATCTGCTTTTCCAGGGAAACACCAGAAATACTGGTCAGATTTTTTCAAATTTTCAAGTACCCATTCCCCAGTTCCATTATTATTTTCAGTTCAGCTCAGCAGAACATAACATTTTTTCTCCTCTTTAATTCACTGAGTGGAAAGCAACATACACCAGCCTTTTCAATCACATCAGGAATACTGCTATTTTCTGGGTTTTATGAATTTTAATATAACTTTTTATTAATTTAAATAGAAAATTTAGAATAACTTTAGTTTAAAAAATATTTTTTTCTGTGTAATCAAGGCACTATTTATAATGAAATGAAGTATTTAAGAACCAAATTATTTTCTCAGGTGTACGTACAGTACCACTTACTAAAGCCTCTTCCTGCAAAGCTGTTGAATTGCTCACATATCCCAGCCAAGCTAGTTTAGCTTAACACAATTATTACATTATTTTTAATATTTATTTTAATAAATATTGTTATATTTTGAGATAGACATGCAAAATAGCAGAAAATAAGTTTAGAGTTTTTCTACTTCATTTACATCTGGGTGATTGTTTCCTGGTACATCCTATTCCTCCCATAGTCTGTGCCAATCCAGAATTGTTACCTGCATTATCTTCTACGCAGATGGTGCTGTTTTTCAACAAACTAAACGAAAACTCCTTTATGTGCATTGACATAGGAAGCAATTGCTAAGAGAATATCTCTCTTGTTTTGTCTCACACTGTCCCAGGATTGGGGAGACAACACTTGTGATCTTATTTACTAATTATAAAACCTGGTAAGAAAAGAGAAAAACCTTTTAATGAGGTGAAATCACAATTTCTTCTTGAGTTACTGGGTAATTTACCTCACATTGCTAATGCAGTTAGAGATATATGTTTTTTTTCCTTTAGGATGGGAATTCAAAATAGAATTGCAAGGTGGTTACATGATTTGAAAAGAGTTTCTAAATAGTATTTACAGGATATCCTTGCTGTGTAACAAACATTCATCCAGAAGGAAAAGTGCCATAGGGGATATGCAGATATGCAGATTAGGAACAGACAGACATGCAAATTAGAGATAATCATTAAGTTAGTAAAAAGTACCACTTAGGAAGAGTGTCAAATGAAGAGATCAGTATAAACAAGAATGGTAAAAAACAAAAAAGAAAAATGTCTGCATTTTTAGGGGGAAGAGAGAGAAAAGATGGCTAATTAAAATGTTGGTAAGATGAGAACAGGGCCAAGAAAATGGAGACATGAAAGAAGAGTAAATACTTCAAGTATATCTGAGTCAGCTACCAAATGAAAGAAGTCAGGAAGCCACAATGATGGCCACAAAGAAGGAAAGATATCAAGAGGGAATCAGAAAAGATGGACATCAGCGGATATTGTTTTCTTTGAAGAGGATGGCAAAATCCTCCTTGGAGATCAAAGGAAGTACAAAGGAAGTGAAAAGATTTATTGACCGAGTGTCATCCTTAGCTCACACGCTTGCCTGTCTAACTAGAAAATAAGTGAAATTCTTGGTCTTACATAATATTTCATGTAGGCACAAGCAGAATGTCAGCTCAGAGAAGAGCCCGTAGAAAGCAAGAATATCTAACAGTTTCTTAAAACTCCTATAAAACAGCAAAAAGGAACTTCCTGAAGATGCCAATGAAGGTCATTTTACACATACTTTGGAAAACAATTAACATAAAGTGTTATTTGAGAAGAACTTTTACATTGGAACAAAGTTGAAAAGGAGAAAGATTAACTTTTTATATGGGTAATTTTGAGCTCTTCTGTGTTACCTTTACTGATATTTGAGATCAAACAACGGATTTCACTTTTGTAGCAGTTCTGTCTGGAATTTTAGTGAAGTCATAATCTTGTGTCTTACTCATTTTCACTCAATTTATCACAACATACATAATTGCATGACTTCAACAAATATACAAACTATACCTGAAAAAAAGTCTTGTTTGTATTTCGAAGGTCTCTAGTGGATTTAGATAATTCCTTAACTGAGAAATCATTATCATGATAACCTATTTTGCAGTTATTACACTAAACATCATAAACAGAAATTGCCAAGGTAGAGTTTCTGCCCCAGAGGGCTCAGTCACTGGTAACTCAACAATGAAAAGATAGAGAAAATAGGGATGGGATGAAATGAAATTTTCAAGCTCCTGCAGTGAATCAGGTTCTCCAGGAAGACAGTGGGGATGTGCAACTTTGGTGTCATTTTCCAGTAGGGTACCAGTGTCTAGGCTGATGAAATTAAAGAAGGATGATCCCTCAGTGTTTGCCACAGCAGTGTTCTTTCCTCACAGGGCCTTCCTTTAGTCAAATGTTTCATCTGTTTCCCTCTTTCTCTTGCTCAGGTGTCTCCTTTCTCTTTCCTTCTCATTTCTTCACTGTTGCCTTATGTCCTCCCTTGTATCCTCCACCACTCACTCCTGGGGCAGGGAAGCAGGAGAGAGAGGGATTGAGATTTTCTTCTTGGTAAAAGCTTACCCCTAGAGAGACAGTATCTCCAGGGCAAAGTACCAGCATCCTCTTCACAAAAACATCTCACTGGACAATTGTAATCTAACTTGCCATTTGCACAGGCAACTTACTCCCTCATAACCAATTACTAGTATGCTGTATTATGGGAATGAAAATCAGCACTGCAGTGATTTGTTTATTTAGTCTCCTTAAAAAAAATTGTGTCAGCTTTCATATACATTCATGACATTTCTCTTACATTGCCAACCATCAGTAAAGTTAGTGATTGTCATTAGCAAAAGAATCAAACATTGACTGACAGTAAAAGCCAGTAAAATATTCACTTGTCAGTAAAAATGGCAAGATAATTTAGAACTTTTCATTGCTTTGGCATAAGTTCCTGGACTATTTGGGTACTTTTAATATCAAAGGGTTTTATTTATCATAGTTGAAATGATGGGTTCTATAAAAATTGATATGTATGACCATAAACAGAAGTAGTAAGAATCCCAAACTGCCTTGAAAAATGTACTCCAAATTGCATAAGTTAAACCAAAATTTGAAATCTGGATATGTGTGGGAAGACAAAATGCAACTGGAACAAGTTGCCCAGAGAGGCTGTGGATGTCTCATCCCTGGAAGCATTCAAGGCCAGGTTGGATGGGGCTCTGAGCAACCTGGTCTAGTGGAAGATGTCCCTGCCCAAGGCAGGGGGATGGAACTAAATGACCTTTAAGGTCTTTTCCAAACCAGGCCATTCTATGATTCAATGTGTTTGAAAAATTGTTTAAATTGAGTAAATATTTTGAAGAATGTATTTTTCCCCTCCCCACTGAGTATCATTTTCAAAATCAAATAATTTAGGAACTTCTGTCCTAAATCCCTTGCAAATGCTAAAGCATGGGTTGCACAAGCTGGAACACAGTGGTGATTGTATTCCCTGTGACCACCACATGAATTAAGAAGGCAAAGTTCATTTTCAACACCACTGCTTGACTCATTACCACAGCCCTCCTAGTAAGTGAGGTGCTTCACAGGGGACCTGTAAAACAGCTGCCCTCTGGGTGTCTTGTTTTGGCGGCCTTTTCCATCTGTTTTACCTGTCTCCCCTTCTGAATAATTTATTTCACCATCTCCCTAAGCAAAGCACCTGGCCTAGGGCTAACTCTTTCACCTAAATTATTCAGAGCTGAAAACTCTTTGGTTTATACTCAGATAATGTAATGACTTAACAGGACAAAACCATTAACTTTGGAGCAACTGCGAACATTTCTAGGCTCTAGACTCTGTTAGTAGTTTGAAAGGCTGGCTGTGTAAACTATGTACAAAAGCACCACAGAAATCCTTCCTCCTCAAACATCTTCAAAGCCTCTTTCAGCAGTTAAAACTTTCCAAAGTAGGTTGTTTTACCTTGATGCCTCTCTGCCACGTCTCAGTCCCGCGGGAAGCCATAGGATGCCTCTGTGTGTGTGCACTGCAGCTGGCTTGTCCCTAGTCTTTATGCAGGAAAAGACACTGAAAATTGGCAGCAGGGCTGGACTTTGTGCATGTCTGTTCTCTTCACACACAGGTTTTTGTTCAGAAACACCAAAACTCACCCCTGTGCAGCGCTCCCATCCATGTTCCATACTCCACTATCTTTATCTCATGAACTCTGCAGTTAAAATAATTCCTCCCTGCCTCTCTTCATAATAGCACAGAGAGCTGCCACACTGCAGCAGAAAGGGGCAGTACAAGGCTCTTGCCTTGGATGCCACAAAACAGCTGCTCTCAGACTGAAAACTCAATGGCAATTTTGGGTGCAACTTTGACTAGCCCTGTCTGTATGGAGTGTGACAGAGGCAAAGTTTCATTTTGTTTTTAAACACTTGTTCCCTTTGTTTTCCCACAATGGCACCACTGTTTTTACCTTTTTCATTATGCTCAAAAAGCTTACGATCAGCAGTTTTACTTTTGAAAACCTTCTGAAGCTGGAAGACAATCAGTACAAGGAGATGATCTCCTGTCTTACAAGATACTTGCTTCAGAAAGTGTCTTTATCACTGAAAGAAGTATTATTTTAAAAAGTCATGGTATCAAGGGCGTAATTCAAGATTAATGATCAAGGGATATCTTAAAACCTTTCCCAGTTCAGGTCAAGAGGAAATGATAAATTCTCCTTGGTGAGAAAATGAATGAACAGAATATTCATAACTGAAGGAACAGTTTTGAGGAGACTGTTTCCAAATGGCCTTGCAGTAAAACATTAAAAAGTTAATTAGTGCAATTTCTCTCTGGGTTATTCTGACTTTACCTCAGTGTCTCAAAGATAGGCATGGGAAAAGAAAAAGAATTATTAAGTCAGTTTTGAAAAATCAGTGCATTGTCACTTCTACAGTCAAGAAGTCCCAAATATTTTTCACATTAATTTCCAGAAACCAGCACAGATGCTGCTGAGAGAATAAAAATAACATACAATAATCTTTATCATACCCTACCCAGACAAATCTAAAATTATTTTCAGTCAGATTTTTGTGTGCATAAGTACCAAAGAATTTGACACGTTTTTCAGCAACTAGCATTGTCTGTTTACTGTAAGGGTATCCATAATGCCCATCACTGTAGTTCTTATAGGCGCTATATGAACTGTTTCATTTTTCTCTGAGAAGTTTATCAAGTATCAGGTATTTGCTTTTTTGCTCCAGCTTGGGAAATCAGGGTCATGGATTTCAAATGAAGTGCTTTGTACTCTCCAAGGGCGGTGAGAAAACACAATAGTACAGACAAAATCTAATCAAAGTATTTTGGCTTTTTGCCTCCTTTTTATTTTACAATGGGAAAAAAAATTCAAGGTGCGACTTGAATCCCTTCAGGAGTTCCCTTCCTGTGTGCGCTGTCTCTCGCCAGAAACGCGACACTGACACAATGATAAAATAACTGCCAGGTCCTCTTGCCCATTCAAAGACCCTCCCTCAGGTATCAGGTGCCTTCCCTGAGCTTTGAGGTCAACCAGACACCTCCCTTGAGGCTTACCTGGGCTGAAGGGATACATCTACCCGAAAATCCGCTCAGGTAGAGCAGCTGTTATCTGAGCTAGGATCAAAGTCCCCCTCTGCACTCCAGAAAAACATCTTCCAAGCTGGTCTTCTTTCTCCATGATTCAAATGAATGCTGAATGAGTCTCTGGGGACAACAGTTGTTGTGCTGAGGAGCGAGCTGTCAGAAATACTTTATCATGAAAGTTCAGTTCCTTTCAGGGCCTTTTATTATTAATAGTCATCGCTGCAGGGGAGCATTAAACACAGACCCTATTTACTGTACAAATTGACATATTATAAGCCACAAAAGCCATCCTGGTGCTTTGCTACTTTACCTTCCTTTTCAGCATGCTAGCACGAAGGAATCTTTAACCTTTGTGTCGCTAGAATACAGCCAGTGAATTTTGGTTGAGCATGGCCAGGCTGGACTGCTCAGAGCAGCTGATTTTTTGAGGATCATGGTCTTGAGGAGTGGGTGGAGAACTGTGATATCTGCACAATATGAAAGGCAAGACATTTTCCTCCATAGTGACACTGAGTTCATTGATACAAAAAATCAAAGGCATTTATCCCTCTCTGAACAGGCCACAGAATGTGTCCTACAGGAGTTTATGTTTTTGCACCAGATTTCTGGTAGGTTCCACAGCTTTCTGCTGCCAGCTAAGGGAATTGCACCTTATGCAAAAGATAGACATGTTATCTGAAGGTGGTTGACAGCAAGATTTCTTCAACAATAGGATGTGATAGAGGTGAGGGAATAGCTGCTATATGGCATTAGAAAACATGGCAAGACAAGTCTTACCTATAGCAAGAACCCAGACTGGCTCCAGCCCACCATGGCTGTGGTACCATAGGGAGGACAGACTTGCAAGGTCAGTTTGCAGTGCAATATTGGATTTTAGCAGCCTGGCAGAAAACTCTCAGAAACAAACTATACAAGGAGCAGTAGAAACAAAACCCAGCAGAACAGCGACAGCCCAGAGGCAGGGCAAGTAACAAACAAAAAAATACCAGGTTAAAAAAATACATTCTATTGCACTTAGTAGCAGACAGGCCCTTGGCTTTGCACTTTCTGTCCTCTGCACTTTAGAATCAATCTTAAAATACCTCCCAGGCTTCTCAATAAAGTCTTAAAATCCTGCTGAGAGCAGAGACAGTGCTCTCCCACAGGCCCCTGCGAGCAGCCACGGTGGATGTGTCACAAAGACACCACTCGGCAAATTGCAGAGTCGGGGTTCTGTGAGTGACACCTGAGCAAGATGAAGGTCATGGAGCATGGACTCAGGGAGCCACGGTGTCACCACACCACGGGGCACCAGGGGTGACACAGCCTGTGCAGGGGTGCTGAGCCAGCAAGACACAAAGCCCCTCCTCAGCAAGATGTGACGTCAGGAAGTCACGAGAGTGACTCTGCAATTTTTAAACAGCTAAGAGCAGTTCTAGAGAGCAGTTTAAGTGCAATGCACACATGCCGAGGAGGCAGCAGTGGATGGCTGACATTGTGAGGCCTCTGTGACATGTCTCAAAGGGTCCATAGGTCAGTCCCCAACATGGGAGACTGTAGCTCTACACTCAGCTTCACAGTGGTTACAAACGGAAAGTAGGAGAAGAGACACGGGGGGTCAGAGGGATGTGATGCCTCCATTGCTCCTGCACTCCCTAAAGTGTCATCCTGGGAACAGGTTTGAGGCACAACCCCAGGGAGGGTGGATGGGGGATCCATCGAGCAGCTGCTCTGTGTGGAGAGGGCGTTGTTCTCCGAGGCTGTTGATCTGGTCTCTCATGAATATTGTATTCAGTGAAAAGAGCCAGACATCAAGGGGGTGGAAACGGCTGCTTTTTAAAGCACAGAACATGTACTCAAAAAGAGTGTTCAGAAGTGCTTCTTCCAGCCTACAGTATGCTAAAGATTGGTGCTTGGTACATTTAAAGGATGAGTAAAAAATCACACCAACTCAAGTATAGCTGTGACTTTTTTCAATTGAAGAGTTTCTGACATCCAAAATGTTATGTGTTCTTCTGACTAAAGTCCTTAAAAACAACTGAAACTTGAGCCTTTTCTTAGACAGAGAGCATACTGAATCTCTTCTTGTTACAATAAGAAAACCCAAAAAACCAGTCCTGTAATTTTGTAACCAGACTTGGACAAACTTCTGAAAAGGACCACACACCAGATTAGATTATTTAGATTTGTTGTGAGAATAGCTGACATGTGTTCCTTTCCCTTTCACTGTCCAATCTTTGTTGTAAAAGTGGACTCATGTTGTGCCAGTTGAGATTAATATTATAACATGAAAGGGCTAGGTTTGTATCATTTTCCATGCTCGTTACATTCATTGATGTGGGAATAGAGTTATATTCTACCTGAGCCACTTTGTATTTTATGGCCAGGATTAACAGCACACAAATACTTCACAGTCTTAGGTGGGTAGAGCACCTGCCCATTGGCATCAAATACCCTGAATGTCAAAGCATCTAAAACTTTCTTTCAGGCTGTGAAATATCCTTCAGATTACTCTAGAAGGTCTTGGCATGTTCTTTACCCTGACACCTCTTTTGCTCTTTTCTTAACAGGACATGGCCCATGACTTCTTGCTCTGCCAAAAATTCCTTCAAAAATGTGTTCTGTTCCTTCCATTCAAGCCTATATTAAACTCAACATATTCCTATAACCATGGTTGTCATTGGATATAGAGTTGGTTATGAAGTTTCACTACACTTTTTTAGAACCTACACTGTATTTCCTTCTAGTTACCACTGTTCATTGGGCACACTACCTTATTAACATGAAATAATGCTCCATCCCACAGCCATAATTTCAAATATTCCCATAGTATTCAGATAGATGATACTACTTGTAAAACTAATTATCAGAGAATGTAATTATTTATATATGCTACTTTTAAAATCTAATTATTTGCAAGTGCTATTACAGTGCAGTTTATTCATTAAAAACAAAACAAATGTTTTATGTATTTTAGGTGTAATTTGAACTCAGAAAATGCCAAACTATTTACATTTATACAAGCCCTTGGAAACCATTTCAAAATGATATAACAGGAAAATAGTTGATACAATGGTTAGATAACATCAAAGAGTGGGTTGGGAACATAAACCATGATCCTTGTGAAAACTGATTCCTGAAGAACTAGCCAAGAGAGTTCCAAGTGCATTTATTCCTATTTGCTGAAATATAATGTTTGTTCTCATTCTTCAGGTAGAACCTGGCAAGTCTGTATTTGCGCTTGTTGATCTTTCCCAACATAAATCTCTCCATTGTAGTCATATCAACAATATGTTTTCTTTACTTTAGTAATAAAATTTCTTGTAACATATGCTCTTTTCGACTCTGTGTGCAGTATTTATCAGGTTATTGAGGTTACAGTTACAGAACATTTCAGTATAACATTCAAAGGACAATGAAACCTTGCACAGGTGTAAGATCTCTCTGATCTTCTTTTGCCATCAATTAAAAACTGCCTACAGGTATAAGAACCCTCTGATCTTCTTTTGCCATCTACTAAAAAGAATGTGTGAACTTTATTGGAATATGTCCTAATAAGCATGATGATACATCGTTAGCCATAATGATGTTCTTTAATGCAATCAACTAACAGACCTAATCTCCATTTTGCTGAAATAATGCCTGGATACATAACTGCTCCTGCTCTGTAATGGATACTGTAATTTCCTTGACAAAGCATCAGCAAAACTTGGGACACTAATCTTCATATATGTAACTTTTTATTTAATAACTTACTAGGCAAGTTTCTAAGGATAGGATTGAATATGAATTCACCATTTTTAGGAAAAAAAATTATCTGAAAATCTTGCTCCAGAGTTGATCTGTTTCACTTAACACTTTCCTAGCATGATAATTACTTTAGAAAAATGTCTGTGGGGAAATCACTTCTTGGCCAGACCCACTTAATTCTGAACTGATTGTCAGGGATGTGCCTTTTCAGGTCTTGTTTTGGAGGATGATGAAAAACCACCATTATTCTAAATCACGTCATATAATCAAGACTGTGTCTAACTCTCACAACCCCATGTAAAACTCAAGAGTTTAATGCGTTCACCACCATTTGGTATGGCATCAGCTGAGATGCATTTGAATAGGAGAAGCCTTACTGAGGTCCTCACAGATTTAGCCCGACCCCACTAGGTATGAGAAGTTGATTGGGGTTTGCTACATAACCAAACAGGAGAAGAATTCACAATTGGATAATTCCTATCTGAGTTACATACCAAAGAATCAAAATTCTCCTCTAGATATGAGCAGGAAGTGCTTCCAGCAAAAATATTATTCACTCTATATTGGGGGTTTAGAAACTCTCACACAAATAATGAGTTTTCTTCCAGTTGGGTGAAGAGTTACTTTTCCAAGACCAGACATGAAAATACCCCAGGAGGTATGTACTCTTTTTTTGATAGTGCCAGCAATGACATTCCAAGAAAAGACATAGAACCTACATGAAGATCTTGCCATCTAAGAAGATAATCAAATTGTGAAGGAGATGAAACCAAGATGTACTGCTTCAGAAGTAACCAATAAATAGCAGATATACCACACTGAAGAGCTGACTGTATACCCAGTAACACAGTAATAGATATTTATCTCAAATGAGCCATTTCATTATTTACTCTTTTTACTCTTGATAGAAAGTGTATGCCCAGGCACATTTCATAATATGTGCAGAATGCACCAGTGGTCTAAAAAATATTTTTAAAATAATCATTGAATTATGCATTTGGAAAATTAAATATGAAACTTGGAATGTGAAACAAACAAATAGGACAATTTAGAAAAGATTAAAAGCAATTGTTCTGTTACCTTGGCAACATAATCGAGGTGCAGCCAATCAGCAAAGTTGATGTATTGTTTTGACATACATGCACATATTTCTAACATAAATAGCAACAGAGACTTAATAACAATAGGTTTTAAAACTAGGAACTGATGTCATTTTAAATGTGTCAATCAAAGAAACCTATGAAAGTGTTTCTTCTCTCAAACTGACAGTAAGTATATGCTGGAATGGCTTTATAAGAGATGGCAGACTTCTGACAGGTCATACAGAAGATGCAAAATCTGTAATTACATTCTAGTTTCTTGGATTGTGTCCTTTAGTATGTCTAAAAAACTTTGAGAAGAAAATAAAACTTGAAGGCTATGATATATCATTCATTTCTGTAAACAAGTAAAAAAAAGAAAAAAGCAGCATATCTGAGAATGGAGATGAAATATCCGACTGAAAGAATCTGCCTAGCCCTCAAAAGAGATGCACTTAAACTTGTCTTGCTTTATGATTGACTGGTGCTAGTGAGGTTCTGCAGTGTAAGTTTTCAAGGATACTAAAAATTAACAATAGGAGAAATGTACAGAGGAAGATTGCTGATGGGATACAGAGCCTTTCACCTCTCGGTCAGTGGTTTGAATCTGGGCTGTGTCAGCAGTAACAGGAAACCATTACTTTTTGACAGGTGTCAGAAGTGTGTATGGAAGGAGTGCATCAGCCATCCTGCTCCACACCCTGATGGATACGTGCCCAAAAGCAACCCTCAAAAGGAGAATTCTTCTTGACAGCCTAGAGGTAAAACTGGTGTCTCCTCTCCTTCTCAGAGAGCATTGTCCCAGACACTCAGCCTAAGACCACACTACCATGGACTGGCCTTTGAATCAACATCGTGGATAGAGAACTTCAGTTCTAATTGAGCAACATTTCCAAATCTCATTTACAACTAAAATACATTTGAACACATTTGTACATTTCTTCATGGGATCAATAGTTTTTAGGAAAGCTAGGGTTTTACTAGCCTTAGATCTTCCCACCTCCAAAACCCCAACTTAAAAAAAAAAAGGGCACACATGCATAAAACTCTCAGATACAGAAACAAGCACCTTATTCTGTCATTGGGTGGGATTAAGTTACCCATTCTGGCACATCATCTTTTTTCTTTTACTTTTTCCAGATTTATATGACTCTCATCATAGCAAATGCTCAGAGTGAGGAATTTCCAACTGGAACACATTGAAAATAGAAAGGAAATAACTCACTATAAACAGCACTGAGGAGAAACAAGTGAACATGCAGGGTACAGCACGCTTCTTTGTCAGAATGTGAGTGCTGTACTTTTGTCTTGCAGCCATTATCTTTCCTTAAGAAACACTGACTTTTACTTGGAATTTCAATCTACATTTTGATTGATTTCTTTTTCAGAATATAAGAAGAGTGATGGAAAGGACTGGGGATAAGGACAAGGAACAATAGAACAAGAGAAAAAGTTTCCAGCCATGCTGTCAGGTTTGGTGAAAACATTCTGATCATTAACCATTTCAGCCCTGGAGAACCTGCATGTTAATGGAGGCAGAAGAGATGGAAAGTTTCCTTGTGCATCAAACTCATAAGCTTTAAGCTGCCAGCCTTGTGGCAGAATCTCCCTACCCAAAACACTGCTGAAGTGGGGACACTGGCAAGCACAGTCGAGACTTGACAATGAACACTACAAAAATATAATCCTTAAACAAATGTTTTATTCACAATTACCACTTCTTGTTGGTGTTACTTGACTTTCTGCAAGATATTTTATGGAACCTGAGGTAAGGCAAGTCCACCCTTACACGCAGTGAATATATTGCATCAAAAATTTTTTTCAAAGGGTCTATTGTTAGAATTTGATTTTCATGTCAGCTTGGTCCTGAGCTTTATATGCTGTGCAATGTGTTTTTCCATGGTCAACATGCTCCCTATGTAGATAGATACTTTATCTAGAGAAGTCCAGGCTCTTGTGATCAGGATTTGATTCCTCTCCCTGGTCTTGCTGCTTCAAAGTCAAGTAGAAACACTCCTCTCCTTCTGATTAAATATTTTCCCAACCCCTTTGCACACTTTTTCTATCACATATTTGTTCTACATATGGAAAAGAATGCATGGAGACAGAGGTTTACATAAAGAACTGAGTCCTGGGAATGATGGAGATAAACTATATAATTTTGTAACTGGGAACAGAAAAGTAAATTTTTGTAGCTAGAAGTGGGGCAGAGTACTGTCCGTGACAGTCTGATCACCTTTACCTTAGAAGCCAATAATCTTACACTGTAACTATTCTTTTGTCCTACAACATCAGAAAGAGAGACCAAGGCTTGATTGAAGAAGTTGCCATGGCAGAGAACCCACATCTCCAGGTATCATGGGTTAATTATCCTTCTTAAAATATAATTGATTCTATTATGAATTTCTTTGGTTTCCATTTGCAAGCCACATATCTTAATATCTTTTTTCTCTAAGATTAAAAAGTTAACTAATAGTAAAAAATCTCTACCCTATTTAATGCCTATAGTCACCTCTTACACCAAGCAGAGAGTTATGTATAGCAGGCCCAGTGAGGAGGAGTTGTATATGAGGAGGAGTGCGTATGAGGCAGCAGGAATTCAATAATTGCACCAGAACATTAACATTTTTCATAACCTATAAAAAGATGGATTTTTTTTTTTTAACTGAACTCTGGTACATGTATATTCTTGTTTTATCAAACATTTCAAAAATATAAATGAGTGCTGACTTATATTTCTATAAACCTAGTTAGAATTTACATCTTCTACAGACTCCTCCCCTACATTTAAATCTCCATCCCACACTTTAATACTTTCTTTTTCCTGCCTTTTTCCTTTTACCAATTATTTTCTTATTAAGAGCAATGACGGATCTAGCAGAGCTCTGCGTGACTCAACTGAAAAGTCTTTTCCTCTGGAAAATGACTCTTGTAATTGCTGTAAAAGCAAAGCCTCCAGAAGTGATGACTCAATGCAGGAGGTCGGACCAAGCAGCACTGCTGAGCAGCCTCTGCAAAAGATGGATCTTGGGGGTCTAACAACAGCTCTGAGTGCCAGCAGAGCCAGACTGGCTGATTAACAGCACACAGGAGTTACAACAAACACACGGGTGCCAAGCCCAGCCTCGTTGTCTCTGTCCTGAGCCACATCTGCAGTAAGGGACACTGAACCACTGAGCTGAATATTCTGCAGGTATCACCTCAAGCTACTGAGCAAAAATCCCTTCCATTCCCCAGTACCAATAGCTTAAGCTTTGCCAGACTGTGCATATGACTTCATGGGAATCCACTGCTGTGCTGCTTACTAGTTATTTCCATTACAAAATCCCTCAAGAGGTTCCAGCAAGGAATGAAGGCTCCTTGGGCTGATTAAACTACCTGGAAACTCCCAAAGATGAAAGAGGTAGTTCTAGTCCTATTAGGTTCAAGGCAAATTTTGAACTTGAACATCAAGGAGGTCAGGCCTTTGTTGCTATTTAAATATAACTGTACAGAAAATGAAATCCTGCTGGAAAAGTGAGTGTAAAGATGCCCAGAAAGGAGTGAAAGCTTTAATACCGTACTTAAAAAGGGATTGAGTGCACGCTGTCTGCTATTCTGTTAGTAATGTTTTTTGTAATCAAATCAGAGCCAGAACAAAATGCCACATCTCCTTCTTTTATGAATGGGTTATTAAAATAGAATAAAGAAATCTGAAGAAAAAAATTCCCAGACAACAATGATCTAAAGTCCTTAAACCACATAAATGCCCATGAAATTTGCACAGGGTTGTATCTTGTACACATCCCTAAGCCAAACACAAAGAAAAAGGAAAAAAATATATATATATGCCACCACGCAGGGGTTCTCCTGTCATTTACAAGCCAACAACAAAAAACCCCTTTAACTTCTGGATCTTTCACTGAATTATTCCAGAAGTACAAAGACAACACAGTGCTTCAGTCTGCCAGTAGCAATGATGCTTGGTGTTTACAAACTCTATTTTCTTTATTTTTGAGACTGAAATAGTTTGCAAGCACCGATTATGCCTTGCAGCCCTTTACCAAGAGCAGAGCTTTACTAAACGCACTGCTCAGCAGATCAGGACAGACAGCACTCATCCAATGGAGACAGGTAAGGAAACTGAGATTTGGAAGAGCTGCTACAGATTTCCACTCTCACCTCAAGCAGAGCAGTGAATCTCTTTGATCCAAAGTGTCACAGTAGTTAATTCATTAATTACACTAAGAGGAAACTAGATAAATTTGAAGATATATGCCTGAATTCCTGCCTGTTAATGGGGAGAATAAATGAGCATGCTCAGAATATATTTCCAAGACACAACAGTGACTGTAGACCTGGAAACATCCAGAGTTATTATCTACACTGAGATTCCTGGTAGTTAGACCTATTCTTTAAACCGTCAAGTCTTTTAATTTATGATAGTACTGTAAAATAGTTAATTTCCTAAGCAGAAACATATCTTAATATTATGAACATAAAGTTCTTACTTATGTAATTTATTTGCCTTTTCTATGAATCAAAATGAAACAGTGTATAATAGTTGTAATTATGCTGTATAAAAATGAAAAGACCTAAAAGAACAATAGGTTTCTTAAAGAGTTATCTACCCCTAATTGTGATCTCACCTAAACTAAGGAACAAGGCATTCTACACACAGTGGTGAGCAACTGCCTGTTATGTTTTTGACTATATATTCTTTACACTTTTCCTTCTCAAACTAATTTGTGACATCCTGCAAAGCCCTGTCTTTCCAGAAGGTTGAGCACTGTGTTACATGAGACATAGCCCAGCAGAAATGTAGGTCAATTTTTAACTGTCTTTCCTTGAAATGGAGTGGGTTTGCATTTTACATGCAAAGGTCCACAGAGGAAAAATTAAATTGTGTCGAATAGTCTTTACAAGTGTGCTAGACATTTTAGCTTAAAAGCCTCCAATATGGAAATAACAGGACATATTAAAACATGTAAAACAGAATGGAAATTATGAGATAAAATGAGTCTGAGAAGTGTGATGGGTCAGGGGAGCCACTGAAGGATGCTGGAAAAGCCCTTTCAGGTTAGGTGGGTGGGGGAGCACAGAAAGAGGGCACTGTGAAAAAGTAAAAAGATTTCACATAGCTGGGCTAAAAAGGGGATTACATAAATAAATAAGCTTCTCATACTAAGCAATCTCAGTAGCCCAGGGTGCCTGACCCACCACTTGGTCTCTCCTTCCTTTTATAGGCCCTTCTGATGGAACAATCTGCTCCAGCTGAGCCCTGCATACCTGGGCTCCCTTGTAATCCTGGAATGAGGGCAGACACCTGTGGTAGCTCAGGGACAAATTGTTAACCTGTTACTTCCCAGACTCTTGGGAATTTGTACTTCAAAAGTAGAAGTCAGAAAGCTGAGGAAGAGAAATTTACTTTTGTGCCACTGCTCTAAGACTGTCCTATGGAAAAAAAAAATGCTATCACAGATACAACTGCATAGCTGGTATTTTGGATACCAAAGAATTCTCATTAATTCTAAGTCACCTACCAAGACAGAAGCATCTACAATGCAAACAAAAAGAAAGTCCTTCACCAAATGAACAAACTTAATTATTCAGACAAGTTCTGGGGGAAACAGTCCAATTGACATAGACCCCAAAGGCAATTATCACAGAGGTTAATAAAACCCTCCCTCACTTCCAGGACTACAACAAAATTTTGTTGCAACATGACAACATATGGCACAGAACTGGCCATTAAGTCTTTCCAGATGGTGTAAATCCCTCCATCCCATGAAGGCACACCACCCTCACCCCCAGTTTCTCATCTTACACTTATTTAATTTAACCAAAATAAAAATACAAAAGGCAAAACAATTGTCAGGAGCTGCTGTCTGAAACCTGACTGTTCAGGGAGATCTGAAATACGCAAGCATCCATATGCAGGGTCTTCTTCACTAGGAGGGCTTAGAGACAAGAAGAGTTGTTTTCCCTCTTTCTTGAGGGAAGTTAAAACAGGCTGTGTGTCAGTGTGGCAGACAAGGGTTTGGCTGCTCAGCCCATGGGGCTTCTCCATGCCAGGGAGACTCCCCTCATACCCACATGACTGGCAGCAGTTTGGTGATTTCTGCTGACCGACTCAAGACCCCGTCACAGGATCTGACTTTCAGAAAGTACAGAGGCTCCAACGCACTGAAAATCAGGTCAGATAAAGATAACTCAGAGTTAGATCTCCCAAATCACCAGCTCTTCCTGAAAGCTGAAATCCCAATCCCTTGGTTGCACATTTTGTCTCATTGTTCCTGTGGCATCACTCAACACCTTCACCTGAAACAAAGCCTTGGCTCTAAAACCCACCCATGCTCTGTGGGATGCATATAGTGAACCTCTAGGATGAATTAAATGAAAGAAAGAACAATTGTTTCTTCCAGGACTTTGGGGTGTTTGGGATCTGTGTCCCTCTGTACTCAGGATGTATTTATTCAGTCTTTTCAAAACCAAAGTCATATTCTTTTGATTTGTGGGAGGGGTTGCTGCAGCCAGGAACTGAAGCCTCCCTTTTATTGTTGCATAAAATCTAAAGGAATAATAACAATTAATAACACCAAAGAACTGAAAGGAAACTCTTTCATCTGAACCCTTAGGTGAGGTGAGGTGAGGTGAGGTGGATGAGTCTCTTTAGCTGCAGGGTCAGGTTTAGGTCACCCTTAGGGCTTGCACTAGGGCAGGTCTGCAGTGCTGTGGTGGAGGAGCACAGGCAGTAAATGGAGTTCTCCCCTTGTGCTGACAGCACCTTGCTACAATCCAGCTTCTCCAGGAAGAAGAATTTTTGATCCTGGGTGCCCTGTTTTATCAATTAAAACTTAGACTCTTTTAGGATGAGGCCCACATTCAGAGATGAGAAATTCCAGCAGCGGACATTTAAATAAAGTCACGGAGTCAGTGCAGGTACTTGCATTGAGGTGATGACCCCTTACATACGCAGGCGCAGTTAAAAAGAGCAGCCCATTTGTTTAAGTTTCATGTTTTTCTGGTAGCTTTGACTAGAAGCGACACCAGTGTGTGCTTTATTTCCTGATATGAAGCTCCTGAAATCACCTCTTCAATTTAACGTTCCTTCTCTTCAAGTCTCCCTTCATTCACTTCTTCCAGGCACCTTCAAAAGTGTTCCCCTGACAGCTCAATGCAGTTTTGAACTCTCAAAAACTTAGAAAAGTGACTGGAAATACTTAACTTTCAGGTGTTCTGTTTTAGTGCTTTGTGAATTGCTGTCCATCATTGTTAGATTTGGGTTTTAATTACTTTTTAAAAGCAAGAGGTCTTTTGAGAGTTTCCCTCTTTAAATAATTGACTCAATGGGAGGCAGATGAACATTACAGGAGGAGATCTGGAGAGTACTGTACACTAAAGGAACTCCTTTCTCAACAATTGCTGACCAGTGCTAAAGGGTATTGGACTCAACACTGCATTTCTCTCTTGCCCCGCTCCACTTCCTACTGTAAAGCAAGCGAATACACAAAGACTTTTGAGAACCTCCAGCACAAGGACCACTGCAAGCTCACCCCAATCAAAATGCTTTGCTCATTCCCAGAGTCATATCTTGGTATCTTTACATTCACCTCCAAAGCTAAATCTGATCTTGAGGCACATTAAATATCAGCAACATTTCTGTGGATTTCCTATGACTCTCATCCTCATCACAGCCATTACAGTGCTTACAACTCAACCATAACAAGATTTTTGATCAAAATATATTATGCTGTCTTTTTAGGACAAGGTTGAGGATGTGTTTATGTGGTTATGAGATATTGTGCTCTAAAAAATAAGCAAAAAAAAAAATCAAGTCTGAGACTTTTTTCAGAGTACTTGGATTTTACCCTAGCACAGTAAAATGAAGTTTTTTTTATTTACATTTATTTTAGATAGCCCAGGAAAAGCAACTGGTAACTAAGTTATTGATTTACCACCTAGAAATCTTCCCCTAAGTGCCCAAGTTCACATAATACTCCCTTTGGGCTGCATTTTGCATTCTGTTTGCTTAGTTGTCTGTGAAAGGATTAAAAATGGATAGATTGGGATCATCCTCATTTTATTTCAAAGTACCAAACTATATTGGAGCCCTCTTGCCCATTCCCAGATAAAAGAAAGATCTTGGCAAGAAAGATCTTTGGTCTGAGCATACAGAAGGAGCAAGAGAGAAGAGGTGTCACTGTCCCCATTTTACAATAGGGCCACAGAACTTTTAAGTGACTTTCCCAAACCCATATACCCCCATTTCTGTAGAGACCATAACGTATCTCCAAAAATTTACAGAAACCTACAAAAAGAGGTATATTTTGGAGGACCCAGGGAATGCCTGGATCTCTCTATGTTTAAGCTTGGCAGTTAAAGCCAGTCCTTCAAACTTTTAAACTCGTTCCAAATTTTCAGAACTGCACAGCATGCAACTGAGAGAATGATTTGACCACAAAGATCAAGATGTTTTAAGTACTGTTCAAGAAAAAACAGTTGAAAAAGATTCTAAAAAAGTATCAGGGGTACTTTTAAAGTATTTCTTTAAAAATAAAAATCATAAAAACTACCTCTGTTGACTCTTGCTGTTAGTGTGCTTTTATTCAGGTGTTTGGAAACAATATTACTTTGCAGAGTAGACAGCTACTGTAAAGGGCAGTTTTCTCATTTGTGGTCACTAGTTATGTACTGTGAGTTTGAGAACTAATAATGTGCATTCTTCAAGATGGCAGAGAAAACAGGCCCCCAACTGCACAAAGAGGGAGAATAATTCAAAATAGTTGGTAACTTTGATGCTTGTGGAAATTTTAGTGAGGTAACTTTTAATTAAAACTTGAAATAAACGTTTAACTTGTCTTGCCATATGAAGTTTCTTCACAGACGTTTATCAGCACACATATATTTAGCAGCTGCCATTCAGTGTAACATCTATGTCTATCATTGTCTACTTGAAGCTCTTTTCATGCACTTCAAGTGTATTATGAAAGAGCAATTTCCTTATTAGCGAGCAACCTCTGATGAAGTTACTTAAGCAATTGCCCCACCAAGTACTGAAGCTAAAGACAGATTGTGCAAGGACCCCGACTCAAAAGCACAGCTGAGAAGGACAAGTGAAATTGTTAGGCTAGAAATGGGGAGCTTGTACTCAGTGCCTCTTCCATCAGGAAAGACCCAATCTACCTTTTTTGCCATCCTGCAATGGATGCATACAGCTTCAGCCCAATGCTATCCCTAGAAATATACATGTGAATGAGTCCTCTGAAATGTATTTAATAACTGGGCTTATTCTTAAATATATCAAAAATTATGATACTATATAAGCTCTCTAAAAATTTTTTTTTCATGCTAATTGCAGTTTCTTGCAGTAGAAAAAGTACTGTACAATATAGTCTCCAGCTCAATTTAAGTTGCTTACAATTACATTTTGCATTTCTGTTTCTGTTACAATTGCTTTTCTCTTTCCACTTGTGGAAGAAATCCAATAGCACATCATTAGCATTATACCATATATGCCATGGATGTTTTTAAAGGTCAATTTGTTTATAGGAATACTTCCATTGAGGATTAATGATGACGCTGTTTTGACCCCTCTGACCTTGATGAGCAGGAATGTACTTTTCAAGCATCCAGAGTCCCTCTTCACAATTTGTCTAATCCTACATCTCCCCTGCCCTTGCAGGCTATTTGCTGTTAGTGGCCACAATAGACAAGCAATAGTACCATTATAGGCTTCTCTAACAAAAGACTTTCATGATCATTTTCTAGTGGCTTGAAGATTGACAAGATCCCCTCCTGTTACCCAGATGCATTTTCCCCTCCTTCCTGGTGATTTCTTTTCTTGTTTCCAAGGAGGAAAGTGCCTCCCTGAGTAGCGACCTCTCTCTCTGCAGAGAGACCTGCTAGAAACAACAAACATTGCATGTTAAACCTCCTCCGAGAGGGCATTATGTACAAATGGAGTGCCAGGTCTTCTTTGATAAGGTGTACACCCGTGGCACAACTTAAGAATCAATTCAATTATAAAGACACGAAAATGCCTTTTGAAGAATGTTCCTGAGTGAGTCAGAGCCAGAGAGCAGAGCATATAGATGAATCTGACTTTGCCAAAGTTATTTCAAAGGAAGAAGTTGCACAGAATTGCTCCAGCAGCCTGATTAACTAACTGGGCACTCATCTGTTGGTGAAATCCTGAGTGTGGAAAATAAAGCTATCCCACTGACTCTATCGCATCAGCTGTCCTTCAATGCACTCAGAATTTCACTTTTCTGCAGGTTTTGCTTACTTTCTGTACAAAAATGGAGCTATCTAAATAATGTGTTTATTTTTCAGAGATGCAGAACATTTGTACCTCTCACAGGTACGTGAAAGCTTGTCTGATAATAAAGCCCTCCATCCCTCAGGCTGGATGCTCAGAAAGCGAGATGCCCTTTCTCTGCCCCAGCCAGTACTTTGGAAAATTTCAGCTGTGCTGTCTTTGTGCCTCATTTGTAACATGAGCGGGTCACAGTACCATTCCATGCTGGAATGTTTTCTGAGGGTTACAAGTATTTTGAGATCCCTCATAAATAATGGTACAGATTAAAATAGTAATGCAAATGTTAAGGCTTATTTGTTGTCTATGATTCATGTGTAAAAAAATCGACAGAAGACCAGTGCTCATAGGTGGCACTTGACAAGGTAATGTGCTTTTGAAGCGTGCAATATACTTTAACATACTCTGGACACTTTCAGGAACATCTAATGGACACATCAGTGTTTGCTTTTCATTTACTAAGAATACACATTCCTCTGTATTTTTATCAGTAGAAGAGGAAGAACAAGAAAGCTACAAATAACATTATTTCAAATCCTTGGTTCTCGGTCCCTTCTCTTGCTGCAGGGCTGCTGAGGTCAGAGGGTGGGGTTGCTGGGTGCCCACAGGGTGAGGATTGCTTGATTCATCCTCTGCTGGAGCTGAAGGGGAAATCAGCAAAGGATTTCACTGAACACAGGATGAGAAAAGAATATTTTGTTTAAATTTGAATTAGACTTAAAATGAGATTTTATGACACACACTGGAAGTCTGCACTCTAATTTGTCATTCATGGTTTAGTCTTGTGTGTGAAGTTTTTTCCCTAAGTTCTGAAAATGCTTGAGCACTGCTGTTCTCAGAGGATTTCCATTACACTGGTTCAATATTTTGTTGTACATAAGAAAAGAAAGAGTTGGCCTCACACCAAGAATCCATAACACAAAGTTAGATCTAATGATGAGGATCCAACCTCTGCTGAAATTTAAAAAACCCCAGATTTTAGGTTGAGTCAAGGTCACCATGTTACTTCTTTACTATCCTTCATTTGAGCAACTGATTGTATTGAATGTGTCAAGAGACCCATTCTCAATGAAAAGCTCAGCAATACTTTAAGATCTAGTAATTACATAAATAGAACCTATACCATGTTGAAGAACACAATATATTGAACATTTCCTAAACCTGCATCTTTTTCCTTCTTACTCTTTATATTTATACCTTTATATTTATATATATTATATAAATACATACATATATTAATGTAATTATTAAAGTTAGTTGCTATTGTTACATCTTATTATTATAATATTTTACTATATATTTATTAGTATTAACATTACATAATGGTGTTAATAACTAACTGCAGTCATGGCTATGCTGGTACGCCAGGAGATAACAGGACACTTGGAGTATCTCATAACTACATATTTTGACTTTAAATTTATCTGTGAGGTTGTGACTGACTATTGTGGTCCATATGGTGTTTACAAATATTTTGCATTTCCAATAAGATGCTTTTTGCTGGTCTGAAGGGAAGTGTGCGTGTCTCGGAGCAGGTAAGTTATCTTCTTTTATTAGCAGTTCCAGGCAAATCAGAATTCTCTGAGATCCTATGGTTTTAGAATACACTCTGTGACACCATTCCTAAAACCAGATAGCTTTTGATAAAATGTTCATGGACTGCTGAGTTTAACTGTATTGTTATTGTTTGTTGTCATGGTCTCCAGGCTAAGCTTTCCATTGGAAAATTCTGTTCCCAAATTAAGTTGATGGTCTTTCAATTAAAAAAAGGAAGATTGTTGACATCTACTTCTAATGTTACGTGGGAAGAAAAAGATCACAGTATATCAATGTCAATCTATAAGTAATCAAAGCAATACTGGATTCATTTGTTCTCACATCTTTTGCAAAGATTGTTCTTAGAAGAAGAGTTAAACTAAGGGCAAGGCAACAATATTTGTCACTGTCTTTTTCCATTTTCTTTACTCAGTTGATCTCCTACATTTAAATGCAATTAGTATTATCCTGAACGTTGTCTTTTTATCCATATCCATGGTTTCTCATCTTACTGTTTGCTAATATGATCCTTTCAACCAAAAGCATATCAATACACTCAGCAAACTTATTAACCAGCTATTCTGTTTAATGGGGAGGCAACCAAGCTGCAAAGAAAGGCATGAGTCACTGTAAGCTGTGAGACACCACGACTTTGATGCTGTGGGCAAAACAAGCTGCTTCATGACACAGTTTGTAAAATGTTTGCACGGGAGCAAAATTCTGCCAGAAAGCATTCAGGAAAGTTTACATAGTGCAGCATACAAGCTAAAAAGCATCCTACAGTATGTGATATTTGCAGATATTTAACAACGGTGAGCTTTCCTTCAACAGCAACGATGCCTCCCTGGAAGATTTTGATCTTGGATCTTTTGCTAACACGTAGACTGCAATTGCCTGATTGCAAGGTAACCTCAGTTTGTATTCCTTTTTCAGTGCTATGTTCAGAAGAAACACATTCAGGTGTCAGAAAGAATAAACTGGTCTCCCCAGTAAAACCATGTATTGACCCTACTCTCTTGACCAGTTCCTTGGTGCCATTTTTCACACAGAGTCACCGGGCTTTTTTGCCCCATGTCAAAAGCAGAGGAAGGAGTCATGCTGGCTCCTGCAACATTAGCCTGTTGGCAGCATTGTTCCCAGATGGGAAAGCAGACCTCTAAGTACTGGGAAAGTCTTTCACCAGCCTTGGCTTCCCCTGGGCTGAGGCACTTTAGTAATCTAACTCCATGAAGCTACACTGCACCAGTGTGGAAAGTTAAGGAGAATACAAGTAAAGTGCCACTGAAATCTTGGAAGGAGGTAGAAAATAATAAACACTCCAATTGAAATTTGGCTTGGACACGTTATTTGGTCTAAGTGCATGTTTACATTTCTTTGAAATGTTCCTAAACATTCCCTCTTTCTGAAAAGAAAATTTCAAAACCATGATGAAAAAATCTGGTTCAGATCATGTGTATTGGTTTTAAAACCAGGCATAACATTGCAGCCGGCTCTTTTATCCAGAAAAGGTGCAACTGTCATATCAATTTAGAACTTCAGTCATGTTATTTTAAACCTGCATTAGTAAAACCTATAACAAAACATGTCTCTGTTGTCCACATCTTGCATCTGGAGCAAAGTTATGCTAAAGTCTGATCTCTAAACCCAGTATGGAAATTATATCTGGTATGTTCTGCACTTTGTAACATGGTCCATGTGGACTTTTTCACTGTAGTGATAACACAGCTCTATAGCCCACCTGGTAAAAACATTATACATTAAAAATGACAGTCAAAAGAAGCTGGTGCAAATATACCAGAATTACATGGGAAAAGGTTGCAATGCAAGGCTAAAACCAAACATCTACATTTATAGGCACTGTCTGGCACCCTACTTTTAGACAAAGGTATCCTACAGTGTCATTTTAAAGGCTTAGTACTGGGTTTTCAGGCTGGGAAACAGCATAAGACCACTGTGTTAAGGAGCTGAAATTTTGCTGACATTATGGAAGCTCTTACTAGTTGGTCTCCTACCACTTGATAATAGTCTACAGATGCTGTGGAAAAACACTATCAAAAGGCAATTCTTATATATAGAACCTCTCAAATCACAGCCAAATACGACTTCACACAAGTAATTCAGGAACTTATGTTACATATGGCAAAAGTATTTATAAGCCAGGATTAAAATACAGAGAAACGTTCAGATGAGACTCTCCTGTCACCTCTTTGCACCATGTAAAAGGAGTAAAGGGTCTTGCAGTGCTGGCACCGTAGGTCACAGTTGATGCCATGTTGATGTTGATGTCCCCAGTGCCTGGTGTGACACCAGAGATGAGACTCTGTGCCCAGGGTAGGGCAGCAGTAGCACTGAACCTTATGATTTTTATCCTTCCCCGTTTTATCCTAGGAGATGAGGACACAAGGATGTCCAGAAGAATTCTTAATTTTACACTTTCTGCAAAGCAGAGTGAAAGTTTCTGAGACTGAATTCCTAGCCAAAACCAAACTCTTTAATGAGAATTTGTATGATGGGGTGTGAGGCTTCAAAGGAGATCTTTCTTGGGATTATGCTTCTTTCAATAATTCCTGTCATTCCTGGGGCTCTGGGCACTGCGCACAATGATGTGGCTCTCAACAAGACTGACAAACCCAAACCTCCTTGCTCCCTGATATTGAGCCCTAAAGGGTTTTGGGTGTTTCCTGTAGCGCTATAAGTGTTGCTATTAAAAAAAAATATATATATTTAAACCAATTTTCTTGTGCAACACAGAGGTAAATCCTCTATTTGACCGATGAAAACCTTACTTTTTTTCTTTTAGAAACTGCCCCCGAAAAGCTACGTGAGAAAATTTTTAAATTGCACAGCACTGCCTTCAGTAACACAGATTGCCATCCTCATTTTTCTCCATCCGAAGGACTAATCGTACTGCTAAATACTTGCAGTAGTAGCTATAAATCCATGCCTCCATTATATGACATACACACAGAAAATACCAACTGAAGTACTTAAAAATAATAAAAAACATCTGACAGGTGATGTGACCAATAAAGTGATAAGGATACTTTATAATTTGCTATCAAGCAAATTTAATTTTTCCAGATAAAACATATCAGTAAATTCTATAGAAGGAAATTTTTTGTTTGTGTAGACCATATTTTCATAACTTTAAAACTTTAAGTAGTTGAGACAGTGCCAACTTCTGGGGGTAAAGAAATCACCTGTCTTATTTCCAAGCTGACACAACATGTTTTAAGTAGATGAAGTCTCGGTTTCATTACATTAACAGTGTCTCTAGGTGCTCTTTGATGCATCCCTCCAGTGCTTAGTAATTTAGTAACAGGTTGGAAATGAGCAGAGGGGTAAAACGAGACTCCGTTGCCAGAGCAACTACTGCACACCTCTAATTTTTGAATCAACAGACAGCAGAAGTTGATACTTTGCCACAGAGTATGAAGAAATATCTTCCAAAATATTCTATGAATGCAAACTTGTTTTGCTCAAGGAGTGGCGCTTCTAAGAAGACAATTTCCTAAAGATAGCCCTAATCTGCTATTATTGAGCTGAAATGCTAATAGGAAATATTTATTTTTACCAAAAGTCTGGCCACTTACTCAAGTGCAAAGCCCCAGGAAATAATTCTCTGAGCTACTTTATCTCCTAAAAAAGAAGCATTTTCTAATGATGTTGCAGCTGAAATTTTGCAGCTGCGTGTAACAAAGAAAAATTACGAACAATAACAGCAACAACAAAATAACCTGGCTTTATCATTCAAGTGAGCACATAATGTTGAAAAATATCAGAACAAAATGAGTGCGAGACAAGTAAGATTTCTGTCCTCTTAGTATTACAAATACCAGGAGAAGCTAAGGCCAGACTGTCTCAAGACATGCATCTGACTTGCTATTGCCTGGATAACTGGAGATTTTGTGCCTGACAACATTTCCTTTGAGTGGTTTTGCTACTGGCAAAGCATTTTCTTATTGACCCAGGAGCAAAACTAAAGGTTTTGCCCTCAGTTTCCTGGTGGGTTCTAACAAAGTGAGCACAACTATGGAATGAGCTGAGGTTGGACTGAATTGTGGCCTTGCTGTTTTGTGACTTCTGCTTGGACTTTCTGTTCCTCAACTGCAGGATGTAAATCCTCCCACCTCATGAAAGACTTGGAAGCTTCAGGTGGAAATGTGAAGCCACTGCAGGGAAATGCAAAGCCACCAGAGCAGGGACGTTGTGCTACCTGTAACACAGCCTGTTCCAAACAGCTTCTCTCTTAGCACAGTGATGGAGCCCAGCTCAGTAATTGCATCCCACTGGATTTGCTCCACAATACATTGGGAAAAAGACTTTCATAACACTGGAAGCAGGGTTTTAATAATCTTTTGCCTCACTTCAAGTGGTGACTTCTACCAAAATTCTTTAATTGTACAGAAAACACTGTATTTTAAGGAGTCAGAACTCTTGCAATTTATTTAAACTGCAGTTTTTGCATTTTCATGTTCACTTAAAAGTGCACTATCACCAGTTCTGCATTATCACCAGTAACAAACCAGTTACTCAGAAGCAAAACAGAGGTTTCCTGACAATCTACTGAATTACAGAGTATTTTTAATGTGGGGAAATTCTTTTTCTCTTACCCTTCATCTCCCCATCAGGTGTAACAATTCCCAGGACCTATAGCAGCTTCCATCAAAGACAGCCAGAGTTTTGTCATTGCCTACATAGCTATTGAAAGCTGTTTACTGAGGGCATAAAATTCTGCCATCCTGAGTCAGAGGATCTTTGCTGTCACTGTGACTGCCTGTGCACGGAGTCATCTTTCCTCTTATCAGCTCTTTGGTCAAAGCTACTCTGCTCCCTTTATAATCTGTGGCTGTACATAGAAAACCTCAGAAAGGGCAGTTCATCACAGCTATTTAGACATGTATCTTAGGATGGGATGCAGTTCCCTGGAGAGGTGTCTGTTTCCCTTCATCAATAAAAAACAACCTCACTGACTAGTTCAGACTCCGCAGCCAGCTTTCAGATGCTGGGGGTCAGTGGGAAGAATTCCACTCAAAACCTGATGCAAAAGGAGTCAAGGCCCTGCAGGGTCAATGGGAGCAGACCCCAGTCTCCAGCAGAGCACCCAGAACATGGCAAGCAACAAGCAAATGAACGACCTCTCTCGGTGAAGATCTACCCTGCTTTGTACAGCTGTTTTCCAAAGGGTAAATCTGTTTTCCTCCCCCAAGGAAAATAATATGTCAAGGGGTATTGGAGTAAGGGGAGCTGGAGAGAATGGACTGGGTAAACTCTGATGGTTCATCCAGGACATGCTTACAAAAGAGTCCTTGCAAACTTGCCTCTCTCTGTACGTACCTGTGATGCTCACAGTATAAATGGCAGCACACAGGCACATTTAACGACAGCCTGAAACAGGCAGTGGTGACCTGCATAATATGTATCCTGATCAGGGACACAGAGGGTCAAAGGAGACAAGACTTTCAAAATCTGACAGCTGATGTAATTTTTTTAAATATCAGAACAGAACATACAGAAATATGATTCCATTCCCCTCACCTCCTGCACTCTCCCAGTTTAAACCTGGATTACTGCACTGAATCAAATGCAGTTATCCTGGCATAAGGCTGGAGTGAGTAAAGTAGAATCCAGCCCCCGAGACTTAAAGCATTTGTGAAGAATTTTCACTTATTGCTAGTATCAGTATGAGTGCTCTAACAACCTGTACAAATCACAGAAAGGAAAACAAAGAGCTACTCACACAGATGATTCTTTTGGCAAACTGAGTATATGAATGAGTCTGAGAATCTGCTTGCATACCTTTTAATACATGGACTTAATATCTTAAGAATATAACTCCTTCAAATTCCTTAAATTTCAAGAAGGTTTTACTTTCTATATTGTCTTTAAGAATGAGATACATTAATAGCAATGTAGGCAGGCAAATAGTTCTTTAAGCATTCTCCAAAGAGGAATTAAACCAGAAGATTTACAGAGTATATTTCCTCATATATGAATAGAGCAATAAAGGAAAAAAAAAATCAGTGCTGGTGTTTTCAAATACTTCCATTCGTGTGTTTTTATGAACAGAGCAGCCACAATTGCTGCCTCACTAACCCCAAGAAGCAGATGCAATTGCACTACATGCAAACAGAGACAAGCTGGAAAAAAGGGACTCAACCATGCAAAATATGCAGTGAAACTTGTGCCTACAGCACAGATAAGCAAATCCTAGAACTGTCGAAGTATTTAAGATCAATGATAGTATTTAAAAATCTATCATAGGCAGGCATAATCGCTGGGCAGTGAGTTAGCAATACCCAAAACTTTTATTTACCAAGCTTGTCCAGAAGTAAACGTTAAACCATCTATAAAGCCGGCTGCATTCTTAATTTGAGTTATGTAAATCATATTAATTTCTAATACATTTTATCTTATGTATGTAATCTATGCTTATTTGTATTTCAACGTTACTTGTTTTTAAGGCTCCAACTAATGCATCTGAATGACTGCATCACAATATACTCTGACGTGCATCTATGTGCTCAAGAGTTTAGTGTGGAATCCGTGTAAATACCCACTAACCTACTCCCTATCTACGTATCTTCATG
Source organism: Atrichornis clamosus (assembly GCA_013400975.1). Taxonomy (NCBI): domain Eukaryota; kingdom Metazoa; phylum Chordata; class Aves; order Passeriformes; family Menuridae; genus Atrichornis; species Atrichornis clamosus. The sequence continues at coordinate 156,509 of WBMZ01006788.1, forward strand.
GGAAACCAGATGCACAAGAGGATGCCTCACAGTCTCCCAGAAGAGCAAATATGCATCCTACCAAATCAGGCTTCACCAAGGACATCACGCCCCCTTATCAATTTTTTGGAGGGTTTTGATATGTCAGGTGGATGATCTCAGCTGTTGTAAAGGCACCATTGTCACTGACACTGTGATGCCACCACACAGCTGTGTTTTCTAGGTAGTGCTCGCTGCATTTAGGCATTGAGGGAAGAGTTATAACACCTCAGGTGAGTGAAAAAGCGTCACACCCCGGGTCACATTCATCACAAGACCCTTTCAGTATTATTTCTCAAACTCAGTGATACCTCCATAAAAACCTGTCATATTTTCAATTAAAAGACCAGTTTCTTGTTCCCAGTTCAGTGCAGGCTTAGACAAAAACTTAATTTCTTTGCTTTTGAGACTTGTTTGACCACAGATCCACCAAAACCAAGAGAAAAGGAGATCCAGTCTGTCCCCTCTTGCACAGACACAACAGAATGGTTTATCCAACTGCATTCAGTCACACCTGGGTAGTCTCTCTGAAAGCAATGGGTGGCACAGATGTCACTGTGAGTCTAATTTGACCTGTAAAACCTTAAATACTGGCGATAATGTGCAACAAGAAAAGAAGCCAGCTGGACCTGGAAGCAGTGGCAATTAGAAATAAACATCTTTGCACCAGCAAAATAAACACATTTGATGCAAGAAATCAGTGAGAGACAAACTGATGTTACCCTGACAGCCCTCTTTTCAAGGGAGAATTATACTTTTTTTAAAAAAACTGCTTACAGATTTTCTTGCATGAGAATAATGCAAGTCCAAAACCAAAGGGATTGATGTAACCCATGAACAGCCACAGCTGGAAGACGGAGATCAGAATGAACTGAACAGCAGAGCCTGTATGACAGAGGGAAGAAAAGTGGTGAAAGATTTCAGTTTTAGTCAGAATTGAGTTTGGCAAAAATTCTCTTTCAATTCTGTTCAGTCGTATGCTTGAGTAAGTTATTCACCCAGCCAGTAACATCTGTTCAGGAAAGGGGCCAACTCTAAAATGTGTTTTTTCATCCCACAAAACAAAGCGTAATCTAAGCTATAAATATACATGTTTTTACTATGCTGGATAAAGTATCTCATGAAGAAAAAAAATTCTTTAGTTTAGGACTTTTTTGTTTCTGGAGACATTACTCATCTGATCCTGGATCCTTTACATATTCAGGAGGCTCACTGCTTTCAGCAGGATACTTAGGGCTGCAGGGAGTTTTCTCAGACTCAGAAATGTTCTTGCCCCTTACAAGATCAGAACTGCCTAGGTCCACTCTCTGCTGACACATTTTTCACATCATGCACAGTAAGAGCCATTTAGCTTCTCTGATAAATCATCACAGACAAAAAATCCTCCAAAAGCCCCATTATCCTGTGAAACTAGTGACGAACTCCAAAATAATTCAAAATAAACAGAAAATAAGACATTTTCCACTATGGATTTTTTTTGAGATGCTTGATGAGTTCAGTATATTTTAATGAGATGCATTCAAGCAGACACAAATATACACTTAAAACAAATACTACAGTGCCTCTAAAAAAACCATTTTAAATTGATAGATGACTGTCGGCTTTGCAAAAGCTGACCATGCAGTGGCTTGATAGCACAGAGAGAAAGCAATCTGCAAGTCTGTTTCTTTTGGCAGCAGAAGGACTTGCTAATGGATTCGTCATTTTGTGTTCAGCATGAGCGTCAAACAAAAAAACATTTAGGGCTCTATTCATCTGAGTTTCCGGGTCTACACTTGCCAGCCGTGGAGGCTCTGTGGCTTTGTGCTCCAGAGCTCAGTTCTGACTCATGTCTCTCAAGTTTGGAAACGAAGGCCCCAAAAGACCTGGAAATTGGTGTGTCAGTCCTTGTCCTCCCTCCAGTGCCCTCTGCCTGCAGGGGTGCGGTGCTTGGAGGTCCTTCTGAGCCCACCATCAGTGCAGCCGCTGACCACCTTTTGCTGGTTTACTCATCCTGTAACAAGTTCTTAGGTTGTAGCTGACTGATGGCAACAGGTCTTGAAGTTGATCAGCCATGAAGAGCCACATAAATGAATCCACCAGTTAAGAAGAAAACTGCTAGAAAATTAATTGTAATGAGAAACAGAGAACTGAAAGGGCACTGAAGGAGGAGACTTCCAGCAAGCAGGAAGTAGGGCACCAGAGAAAAAGAAGAGAAAAAAGGATTACTAAAAAGGTATTTGTCTTCCTAGGGAAATGCTTATTGGTGCAGAGGCCATTAAATATGTTTGCACATTACTGTGCGCACATGAAGGAACCAAGGAAAACACTGACACCAATAAACAGATCATGCACCTGGGACACTTCATCCACTTCAAGGCAAGAAGCACCTTGTTCTTCTGCCTTTTCAAAGACATCTGAAAATAAACAATGTGAAACTACAGGAGCTCCTTACTCTTTACTTTTTGTAGGGCACTCACATGGTGTCTAATGTGCTTCAGATGAGCATTTTCTTTTTAATGCATTGGAATCAGCAAGATGGGAATTTTTCTGATGGAGGGATGGAATAAAGAGAAAGGGTCTAACTGGAAATCACTTCACCATTTACTAGAAAATACTTTACTGTACAACAGTAATAGTTCGTGGCAGGGGCTAAAATTACAGCATTACACCGAAATATGTCATTAGGGTTGGTTTGTTGCTGTCATTTTTTCTTTTAAAAAACTGACTCTCTACAGAACAATTTATAAGATATTTCAGACACCCAAAATATTACTTTAACTCTACAGAATCATACTTTAGATGTCTTGTTTCACTGATAGTTTCAACAAGGAATGCACAGAATGTTCAAACCACATATAAGTAGCAGCAATTATTGGTACATTTGAGATGAGCACAGCATGAAGGATAAGTCTAAAGAAAGATTAAGACCCAAATACTAAGGGAGGGAAAAAAAAAAGAAACATGGAGCAAAAAGGCCTGAAAAGCAGGAAGGGACTAGTTGTCTGCAGGAAGCTTGTATTCTTGTGTGAGTGCGAGTGACCCAGTGTAGGCTGGAATGTTATCTCTACGTGATCTACAGAATTTTTCTGTTAACTGTAGCAACTGAAGAAGAGTGAATTAAAGTCTTAAGGAGAAAAAAATCAATAAAGAAAAAAAAAGGAAAATATGACAGAAGAGCCTTTCAATGGCTATATAAAATGTCACCCAAATGATCATGGGGAGAAACCCAAAATTTCTGTGCTTGCAATAGAAATACCTTGCAAAAAAATCCCCCCAAAAACAAAAAGGAGGATACTTTTTCTTTTGTTTTGAACTATGTTTTTAGTGAGTCTACTGCATCACCAGGGCTCACTTATCAGGTCAGAGTAGGCTTTCACTGACACTTCTGGCCCCTAAAGTAAACTTCTGCTTTTTCTTCCTTTAGAATCTTGAGTTTTAACCAAATTTATCTGTTGGAATAGACAATATTTAGCTGGAAACTCCAGTGAAAAAGTCCAAAGGATAATAACTAGCTCCTTGCAGCCTTGTCATGCCATAAAGGTCAGTGGAAAGGTTTACTCCAACCACCCTTTCCTGCATTCAGCTTTATCTTTAACAGACAAGTCCTGCTCTCTGTGCATCTAAGAGTCACCCTTAAATAAACCTTTGTAGGTTCCTTTGGTTTGAGCTGCACTGAACCCTGCTGTTGAGGCTCTTGCTATAAATCTGTAGACCCTAAATAGAGCACCTCTCTTCTGAGAGGCAAGGCTTTGTATACCTGCTGTCTGCAGCCAGCTGGAGTATTTCCCTTTTCCCTCTAGACTTACCTTAACCTTTTCGCCACCAGCTGCATGAAATGTGATATATCTTTCATTACAACATGAAGATTAGTTTTTTCTTAATCAGTAGGAATTTGCCATTTGTGTTCTGCTGGGTGATCAAGGTCCTTTTGCAAACTCAAGGCATATGAAGAAAATGAAGAAGGTCTTAGGTTCACCACAGCAGTTACTACCACAGCAATCACAATAAACAGACCAGTAAGTCCATGTGTCCCCAGCTCTCGTCCCTGCTCGCAAGTTCAGGAAAGGCAAACCTTCCTAAAACTGATCATTTTTCAAGCCTTCAACTGAAAAATCAAAGATTATTGCAGTAGAGTGTACACCTATAAAAACAACATTCCACTTCCTTCTGTCTGCCAAAACACCATGGAAGACCAAGAAGTCCAAGTCCAAAAGGACAGCTAACTTTAGAAAAGCTAAACATGTACATGAGTGTTTGAGGATGGCTGCTGAAACAAGAGCAGCCTTTCTTAAAATAAAGGGAACAGATTTTTAATTCTACTTCTCACGGCTGAGAATACAAGCTACTCAAAAACATAAGACCTGGAACTGCCTCTGTTTGTCATTGAGAGGAAACCAAAAAAAAGAAGTGTCTAAGGAGCTTTAGGAGAAGAAAGGCTTTGTTTTTAATCAGAGCAGAAGAATACATGATATTGCTTATCAGGAATAACCTACCACCCACCACTGTATCTGTTCATGAGGAATGTTTTTATAAAATAAGCAGATTTACAATAAGGTCTATTCTGTATCAACAGAATAATTCCTGTCTATTCAATAACACCAGAATAGCACCACAGATCCACAGATGCCCACTTGTGCCTACAGGGAATTAGCTCATCACCCAGCCTCTATGCTGGGACTTACCTCACTTCTGTGCCCATTTCTAACACAGGTGAAGTACCTTTGCAGCTAGTGCCCAAGGTCATCCATCTGGTAAATGATTCAAGAATAGAATATGACTCTCCGTGCCACTCAATAACCCTTCAGTTTGTGATAATAGAAATTTGCCCAAACAAAAAGAGAAATGTATGAGCAAAAGGTAGACATGAGAAAGCTGGTTTAAAAAGAAAAAGGCGGTGTTAAGTGTGTCTCATGGGACTTTTCAAAACCAACTGTTTAAATACACAACTGCTGTTCAAATTTCATCACTCTACAAAGTTCAGGGGTCAAAAGCAGGCCAAATATGAATCACCAGTCCCTACATTTAACCAGATGCCTGCACTACCAGGTGCTTAAAAATGTTGGGTGTTGGGTTTTTTTACTTAGTTCTTTCTTCTGGAATCTCTAGCACATCAGTATCATAAACTGAGTCAGTTGTCATTTGACATGATAAAAGAAAGAAACATTTATTTGGATATTATAAATAGGTCGATTATTTAATATTGCTACTCACATTCTTTTAAGGTTTGGCTTTGAAATAAAGACACGTTCCCTAAATGCAGCCAGGGTTTACATCTAACATACATCCACATTGGGCATGGGTAAATCTCATCTATTTTCTAAATTTGACGTTAAGGTATTTGAAGGTCACTAAAAAAGGGATAATTATTGTTAGGACTTGACTGTTCCTTGGACCTCAACTGCAGGTGCAGTCATTTAATTTCATGAATTACCAAAGTAAATGTAAGCAGAATTTTTTTTCATTAATCCAACAATTTTACTGACACAAAGTCTCTAAAGAAAAATACTAAGATTTTATAGAGTTGTGAATAAAGAGAGGAAATCTAAAAGATGTTCAGAGAAAAAATTCAAGCTGTTTTCATTAGTATTTGCCATGTCCTGCACGTGGGAATGCTGCCAGCACCTGGTGTGGGAAGCAAAGGTCTAAAAGTAGAGGAGAAGACATTATGAGGGCAAACTGTGCTGGCAGGTGCAGGGTATTCCTTAGAGATGGGTGCTGGGAATGGGACAACAGAAAACGGATGGATGCACCAGGCAGATGGAGGCAATGTCTTAATTACCCACTTTGTTTCAGACGTTGGGAATATTAGTTTGCTGGGAAAAAGAAGTGTTAATTACACTAGTTGCCATAATTGCATGCTGATGGTCAATGGCAGCATCTCACCGCAGGAGTGTGTGTCACACAACCAAGCTGAAGGCTCTCTGGGATTGCTGGCAAGCCCTTTCTCATCCCAAATGCTCTGTTGAACACTTAAGGAACAACACCTCCCCCTCCCGCCCTCGCCCCCAAGTTTAAACCAAGTCAAATGACACCTGTGGAGCATGTCTGGTACAAAGATTTCTCTGGTACTCATATTTCTCCCATGTGAGAGCTAGCAAAGGCGAGGACTACAAGTTACTGCTGGTAAAGAACAGGTTTACCATATATAATATTCAAACAAGTTAGGCAGGTTTTAACATGACCATTTCATATGTCATGACAACTTAAGAGCAAAACAGTCACCAGTGTTACATCAGAATTGAGGAGGTTGATAGATACTGGGCATGAAGGAGCTGTCACACGGAGAAACACAGCTACTGATGATCCAATATCAGGGAGCAGGCTGAGTTGCTATCAGGTCATAAATAAGTAAAAATGACAAGATTTTTAACCCAGCTATGTTTTCCCATAGTGAAAAGTTAAAATCTTAAGTTTGAATGCACATATATTGCATTTATCAGGTACAAAGGAGGTAAAATATTGATAACTTTAGGATGGAAATCAGAAGGCTTCTCAAGGCACTGTGTTTTTGCGATAGCTTCCCAGTGCAAATAGTGCAAGAAATGAGCCTAAGAAGTTCAAAACTGAGATTGATATTTTTAATAGTTTTCCTTGTAAAATTAGGAATTTCCCACTAAAAAGCAATTTGAGGTTTTTTTCTATGGCAATTTTTTCTTTCTAGTTTCCACAGTGAAAAGTAGCAGTTGGCTGCTCTCTTTGGTGATGCCCAGGGCAGCCCAGTAAACCCTTGTGAGCTGAGGGAGAGGTCCTGTCACCCAGTCAGGAGCCCAGAAATCGAGAAACACCAGTTGCACAAGAAAAAAATGAAAGCAGTCCTGATTTTTCCAGCAGACATAATGGTAATCAGGGAGGGAAAGTTTCTTCTGTTTTCTTACACAGTGCTTTGATTCCTGCCTGCTCCATCTAGTATTTGAGGGCTGCCACATGATGGCTTTGCATCTGCTGTACACAAAAGGAGTGGAAGATTCTGTCCCTGTGGGATTACCAGAGTAAAACTGAATTTACAGTCCATAGCAGCTCCTATAGTCAAGCCCAAACCAAATCTCTCCTCCTAAGAGTTGAATTTAGCTGGGACCTCAAGAGCAGGACCCACTTCACAATCCTAGCACTAGTGCCCTATCTCAGATCAACACCTTCAGGGCGTCTTTCCAGTGAATTACTGTTCCTAGATCCCATCACCAGGACAGAAGCTGGAATACACTTTAAATTAAAAGAAGAGTGATGCCTTCTAGCAAGATATGCTGCCTCAGTAAGTCTCCTTCTGTCCCCTGGCAGGAGAAATAATGCCAGCTGCAAAAGAAAGAACTAATAGAGATGAACGACTGGAGTCACACGCAGCCTCCTCAGCTGTCTTTTGAATGGTGAAACATGAACACAACCATTGCACCCTCAGTTGGCTGAGCTGGAGCCTGGCTCTGCCCTGCCTGAACAGAGAGCCCTGCAGGAGCAGAGCAAGGTGGACACAGCCCTCTAAGTAGCCCAGCCACTCACCATTAGTGAAGCCCTTGGTTTCTAAACACTGAGCTGCACCGAATTTGAATGCTCCACTGATGACTGAACTGGTTAGGAATACAACTGAACAGCAGGCTGAATACCCAGCGAGGTATTGTGGGTAATTAGAGATTAATTACAATCCCATAGTTTGTATCATGGTTCAGGGTCAGCACGGGGTCAGTGCACATGGCAAACTTAGAGAGCTGTGACTGGATGGATGACGCCAGCTCGGAGTGGCTCAGCAAAGTGAAGCGTATAGAAATGAGGAGCCAGCGAGGCTGGGGAGTGGACTCACAGCCAGGGCACTGGCGACAGCAGTGACACTGAGTTGTGGGGCCTTGAGGCACTGAGAAAATGTTAACAAGCAGCAGAGAGAATACAGCCGCACTAACTATCCAACTGCAACCCTGACTTTTCCAATTAACCTTTTCCAGGCTTTCTAAGATTTGGGAAATCTGGGGCACTGTCCTGTTGTCAGAGAAAGCTCTTAAAGAAAGAAAAATAGTGAGGAAAGCCGTCAAAAAAAAAAAAAAAAAAAAAGGAAAAGGGAAAGGGAAAAGAACTTCTGCTGTTTAATATGGCTATTAAATTTTTATTTAAGGCTAAATCCAGAAAAATGTTTTCTCAGGCTGCAATGAGATTTTCAGTAGATGGCATTCATGGGAAATGTAGAATATACGCTCGCAGTTCAAAGCCCATTTATCATTAAAACCCTTCCCCTCCCATTGCCAAGAACAATTTGTCATATTTTTATCAACAATCAAGATATGCAAATAGCCTAAGACAGCTGAAAAGGCAAACTCATAACCCCAATATGCAAAATAGAATACTGATAATGTAGTAGGTGGAAGATACAGAACAGAAGCGTTTGGTGGAGAGAGAAATAAATCAATATAAAACTCCCAAGTGGTCATTTTTGGCAGTTAATTATTTGCAGGAAGTTTTTCTCTTTTAAATAAACCAATTTTTTTTTTAGAAGATCATTAAACTAAAAAGCGAGCTTGTGGCATTCAGAGGAGGGTGAAGAGGAGGCTGGTTCTTGCAAGGGCCAGCTGGTATGTAGAGGATATACCCGTTCTCTTGTGTGCCCCCAGCCGTATCCGCAGGTGGCTCCTGCCTCTGGGCCTTACTGAATGAGGATCTGTGTAAACTCCCAAACATATGAACATCAGTTCCTTTCTGTACAACAAGGGAGTATTTTCCCTTCTGCCTGGATTTGATTTCCAGAGGCATCTGTGCATTTGCCCAATTCCTGCCCAGTGCTAGGAAGCATTTCAAATTATTCTTCTTAATTTTGAGGGTGGCAGTAATATTTATGCCATTTCAATAATAGATAAAAGCGTGCTTCATTTACTTTTTCAGCACTGCCTCTCTGGATATGAGGTGCTTCAAAAGTGTAAAGTTCCTGATTGCATTGACAAAGTAATACAGGGTTTTTTTTCATAAGTTACATCCACACATATCAGAGCTTTTAATAGGAAAGCAGGTCTCTAGAATTACCTCTGTTGGCAACTGAAAACAGTGGAGAAATGAAATGAATTGACCTCAGTAATGCAAGAGGCAGCAGCAGAGATGAGATCGTTACCAGTCCTGACTCCTAAACCAACATCCTTGCCACCAAACCCCAACCATAACTATTCATAAGAAGCATCATCATTTTTACCTTACACAATACTTAGCATAACCTTAAGGTTCTTCTTCAAATATCTAAATTAGAGAAATGAGCCTATAAAACCCTCTGACTCCTGAAGGGGGAGAGGTGGCAATGACCAGCGCAGTTGACTTGAGAAGCACAAAAGCAGAAGAGAGAATAAAGAGCAGGTCACCTGCCCAGAGGGTTGGGAAGCCTGAACCTGCCAAGGGAGAGACTGGCCAGTTGGAGGTAGCAGCGCAGCTTTGCAGAAGGAGAAATGTTGGAACAGAGTAGTTTGAAGACCAGAAGTGGCAGAGATAGTAGCCTGTACCTGTCAGCAAAAGTAGCACTTTCCCACCCTTTGAGTTTCATCAGATGAGCATCACGGCTATTCTGTTATATTTATTTATTTCTCCTACACTTTCCCCAGTGACGTGATTTTGTGTTCTTTCATCTCAGGCTTACCCAGCCCCACAGAGCCATTACACTGCAAAATCAAACAGCCATTCTTCTGTGTTTAACATTCTAAAAATTAATAAAAAGTACACAAAGTGCAATCTGAGCTGCTTCCTTTAAAAATGCCTATTTTCCAGCATTGTACAAATATGCTTGGACATTTACACATACTATCCATGGCTCTGGGAATCAGGGGATTTCCTGACACTAAGCACTAACGCTAAGTGCTTAGTGGGAGTGCCTGACCTGCCTGTGCCAAAGGATTAAACCCAATGCCACATTTCTGCTTACGTACAGCACTGAGCTGGGATGGCAGTGAGGGGTGATGGGTTAGAGACTGCTGGAGGGACATCGCTCTCCAGTCCCTGCCAGTATATCCAAAATTAATTTATGATTAAACAGAACTGCATGGCTGAGATGGTGATGCTCCGTCTCCAAAGATCAGTGCAGGTTATCCTTTTGTGTTTTGTTATCATGCCCTTGCATTCAAAGTTCAAACTTAGCAATGTCTGTCTCAGAGTCAGATGTGTGCACACCTTGGGCATACACAGACACAAATGGCACACAAAAATTGTATTTTTTTATCTTACAAGATTGTAAAAGATCAAAAATAAGGACTGACTTGGTCTATAAGTTCAAACCTCCTAGATTTGAGAAGAATAGGTCCATACTAGAGCCTAATAACTTTGCATTGTAGCCAAAGGTGTCTCATTTTCTTTAAAAAACACACAATTATGCATTTCCCTGTGAATGTCTCAGCTCCACAGAATACCAAGAAAATCTGACTTGCAACTCCTAGCAGTTTTAATAGAAGTAATTATTGTCTGTGAATAACAATTCATATGAAATATGTTTACTGTTGTCTTCAGTTTCCCTCTAATGTAGCCAGTGACCTACATTACACCTGTGCAGGAATCCAGCCCTGATTAATTCTTTGTCTCTGGGAACCACCTTGGGAAAGGTGTATTTTTGGCCTCATCCCAGTAGACAGTTGGAGCTGAATGCCATAGTGGATTTAAACATATTCATTGTATACAAACACGAACTCTTTTGACTAATCCACTTCCTTGATTTCAGGGATGGTGAGCCAGGTTGTTCACAATAAAAGAACAGTTCTTGCAAGTGTTTGCCTTCACCCAGAGAGTGATTCTACAGGGGCACAAGAGAATAAAGGTTGCAGAGCATCCACAGAGACCTGCCATTTCTTCTATAGCTCTTTGTTTTTTTCATACAAACTTCTGCAGCTATAACAGAGCAAGCAAAAACATGGACCAAAATATTTGTTCCACTGAAATAAATCACAAAATACCACTGATGCCAGGATTCCTTCCTGATTTTCAAGAAGAATTGAGAATATCCTCAAGCAAAGATTTATCCTGCACTAGAGGCTGACAACGAATTACCAGAATTACTTTTAGCAACAGCAAGAGAATACTGCCTTGGAACCAGATATTTAATGCAGTTCAAGGATGTAAAGCATATTTGTAGAGTAATGGATAACTGCTTGTAATTTTCCACTGATTTTCCATGATTTTCCATAGAGCTGTGCATTTAAAAGAGTATACTGCCTTTTGCAAGCTATCAGCTGATGATAGAGCTGAATTTTCCCTTCATTTCTCTAGCGATATCACTGTTGGCCTTGCAGCCAAACTTGTGGCTGAAACATTTATCATTCCCAGATCAGCACCTAAAAGCCAACAGAACAACATGACAAAAGTGGCCATATGTCATAATTTCAGTGAAACGATCATTGATCTATATCTCCGTAGAAGCTTCCACAGGCGGAGCAGGCTCCTGTGGAGCACAGAGCCTTAAGCCTGTGTTCAGACACAGAAATCTGCAGAGGGAAATCAAAGCCCAAGCTCAGACCAGACTGACTGTACAGCTCATATGGGAGAGCAAAGGCCAAGGAAAGAAGGCACCTCCTATTCTAAGGTCTCAGGTGCAAGCACAAGGAAAATCTTCCTCAACAAAGGAATCAGAAGAACAATTTTATTAAAAGGCAAAGAGGATTAGCTGTGCCACGCCTTGGTAGCTGGAGACAACCGACCAAGCTGGCACGGCACTGCAGAGCACCCTGGCTTTGGGTCCTGACAACTCTCTCCATCTGGGTCTTACACATGGAGATCTCCCAGAACTGGCTGCATGGGATGTTTCCCTTCCACAGACCTCACAATAGACTCTTTTCTGCCTTTGTAACTTGTGTAAAGATTATCATCCCAATGCAGTCTTCTCAGATTAGAACAGAAATTAATTGTTTTGAAACGTGAATTTTTGGATACAATTTGAAATTTCCCAGAGAATGGAAATTCTGATTATTGCTAGGTTCTTTAAGACACTAGCAAAGGGCAGATGTGTTAAAAGGAAGATAAAACAGGCACAGGTAAGGACTGGATAATATAAATCGAGAAAACACACCCAAATGCATGCCTTGGACCCCTTTCTTAAAGGAAAGCTCATTGTATCGGGAAAAGTTGCTTTGGTCTTGAAAGAAAAAGTTAAAAGATTGTTCAGTTGTACAATTCTCTGAGCCCTATTCAGTGTCTTTTTCTAGAGACTTGACTGTTTTGAATTCCTACTCCCATGCAATGTGAACCAGTGTATTTTTATCATGTATACATGATTACATTGATATATTATTAAAACAAGCTAATCACTACTGTGGAAAAAAGTAATATAAATTAATTAATAAATAATTTGAAAGTAAGGAGCATATCCATATTTTACCATCCCTCATTCAACTACCACTAATAAACTTTATTAATCATCACTGTTGACCAGCCAGTGGGTAACCACTGTGTTACTTGAGACTTCCCAGACCATATTTCAGAAATTTAAGAAAGACAACTCATGTTTCATGAAAGTAATTAGACAGGCCCAGTGGCTAATTATCTGGGAACATTGCAAGAATGATTGACTGTCGTTTACTTACTATGAGATGAGGTATATTTTTTCCAGAAATATATCTTGATGTTGCATTTATGCAAAAGATCAGGCAGACACATTCACAGCAAAGCAATTCCGAGCAAGTGGAATTCTTGGTGGAAGCATCTGAATCTGAGTCTATCAAACACTAATAGTAACCTTTATAATCCCGTCATGGCAACCTTGTCATTCAAATTTCCTCACATCCTTGCACCATCCCAACCTTGCTCCTTGGCATTTGCACCATTAATTTCAGCAGGGATAGGTTTCTAATGCAGTAATGCTAAGAGAGGAAAGATCAGGAATGACAGGGTCTTCCAGGAGAAGTCAAAGAGGAGAGAACTGAGGGATTCTCTGTTCCCACTGGTGGGTTAAAGCCCTTTGGCATTGTGATAAAGTTGTGTCTTCAGGGATGTGGCCTTACCATACAGAAACAGAATTGAGTTTAAACTAAAATTTACCTCAACATATTTTGGATTGTAACCACCTCTTCATTCATTCATTCATTTATTCATATAATTTCATTTTATCTAAGTGACATTCTTGATTGAAAGTCAGAAAGGTCTTAAAAATTTGAAGGATTTAGCCAACAGTAAAACAGTCACGTACTTTTCTTAATCAGGTGTGCATTTGTTACAAACTACTGAAACTCAATTTGATCATTTCATATCTAAACCAACTCCCTTTGAAATTTTTTAGTTTTTTAAAAATAATTTCAAAGCAACTTAGTTAGAAGTGCTGGGGAACAGCTTGCTGTCTGATATTACTTTCTACTTCATTTTTGCAGGTGGCATAACAGCACAGAAAAAAATTTCAGACCAAATCACTCTTCCATCTGCTTCTCTCTTTTGTAGGCATTTAAGCAGAACTTTCTTATTTTAATCTTTCTATTTGACTGACATTTTCTGAGTGGGAGAATGACATTCAGTACCAGTTCACAATTCTTTAATGGCCAATTGAGAAATTAAAGAAAAATCATGATCTCTGAAAGAATTCCTGCCCCAATAAGATTAATACTGCAAACACTGATGACTTTCTTATTACCATTTCTGTGTGACAGAAGCATCTAGCGACATTACTTTACAGGCAAAAATCATTGACAGCTGCCAACCTTAATCCCAGTTCAGGCCTGCCCTAGGCAAATCTTACATTCTTATTATTGCGAATTTGATTGAATAAAGGCAAGGTCAGTACTTTCAACATAGTCCCCAGTCAACCCATTTTTCACTTATCATTTTATGTTTGTGCATGAACTACCTACGTTATTAAAAGATGAAAAAGTTTATGGAGAACAGACACTTGTATGGAGCTCTGTGGTTACAATACTGCTATTTGTCGGGGGTAAATTTATTTACTGTTCTTATCAACACACTGCTTTGCTGATGGGCAAATTTACAATCCAAACAGAGAATTTCAGAGTACAGGGAAAGAGGAGGTCACACAAACTTACAGATCCAGAAACCCATCAGCAGCAGGGATTAATTCTCATGGGGGTGAATTTGCACCCCGACTTGATTTAATGCCAGTGGTTAAACTCATATCTAAAACCACAGGTGATGAACACCTTCTTGTAAGATTTTAAAGGAAACAAAAATAAAATCATGTATTTTACTTTTGCATGCACAGTTTTGGGTAACTGCATAGACAGAGAAGTACAATTGTAGTGGACTAATGTTACTATTCTATGCTGATTAAATGGGGATTGTTAATGATAAAAAAATAGAAAAGGGATTATTTTAATTTTATTTATCTTTTTTTAAAGAAAGTTGCACACCTGTTTTTCTATACAAATATTTCTTTTAAAATGGAGTGAATGACTATAAGTTTACAAAATTTACATATTCAATTATCGTGCTTTTCCTCAATGGTCAAATAAATCACTATTTTCTTCAACCTCTCATAGCTGTCATGCCAGTGTCAGTACAAAATCTACTTATCTACTGGCAAATGCTCATGGCAGTTTAGTAAGGTTGAGTGATTCATTTGCACTGTGGTATTCATGTACTATAGATAGGCTTCATAAAACCTTCAATGATTATAGTTAATAAAATGAGCTCCAGTGACAGCAAAATACACTGAAGGTACAATTAGAGACTAGGTACCGGGTGAGTAATGAATATGAAGCTAATTAAAATTCTACTACTCACCAAAAAATGGCTGATAAAATGTGATTCAGTCCTCCTAATAATTCTTTAAAATATTACTGTACATGTAAATAAATCCGTAGGCAGTTCATTACCTACTTTATATAATGGGATAAATTTCAGTCTTTATAAACTTATGGATGTTTTACCCTATTTCTAAAAGCCAGACATAATTTGGCAAAATGGACACTTAACAGAACTCTAAATACCTATTTCTGAATATTTGCTAATCATTTATTCTTCTTATATACGTTAATGCAGCTGAATTAACTGGGCTTGTGATGGGGCAAGTAAATGTAACCCAACAATTTATTGGGCAGGCTTTTGCCATCATTTTCTCTTTGAAAGTCTTGATGGCTATTAAACCCGGACATACAGGTCACATCATGTAGCTCTGAAAAATTTCCCAGACAGGTGAAAAAATCCAGAGATGAAGGTACCTCCTTGCATGGTGGACTCTATCAGAAACATCCTTAGTGGACCTGGGAGGATGATACACTCTATTCTTCCACCTCCTATCTGTTGCTTATGCACAGATACTGACAGGGTCAGTCATAACACGATGGGTAAGTGCTGCAATGCCCTAGCAGCACCTTTTTCAGGCTTGGATGGTCATACTTGTGTTTTCCATTTCAAAATTCATTTCTGTATACATTTTTCAACAATCGCTTAAGTGTTTTCAGAAGTATCCCTTCCACAATTAACGGGGAATTAAATCAGGAAACAAATCAGAAAACTCAGATGTCCATTTGCATCTGAACACTGACTTCTCAAACTGTAGTTTGCTGTGGTACAAATCTAATTCAGAGCAGGGCTGACTCACAGTGTCTGCTCCCACACAGACGTATCTTAGGAAACAAGAAGCACAGGAGTTACAAGATGAAACAGAGCAGCCTGCAGAAGTCTCCAGAAGTCAAGTGGAGTGACTCTATTTCAGGCCTCACTTCAGCAAAAGCTAGCTCAGGTCCTGTTTGAGGCTCATACCCCGGGGTTGGACATTTCATCAGGCAGAAAGGCTGCCTTAGACCTCTGTGCACTGCTGCAGCTGGAGTGCGGGAGTCACATCAGGCACAGCTGTGCATTTCTAATCCTCTCCTAATTAATAATTAGTGCACTACCTGGGACAGGCAGAGGATTACCTTGGAAAACAGGGAACAATGCAAGAAGCATTACTCAAGCAAGCCCAGATGTTACCCACAGTACCTGGAGGGTATACATGCGTGACAGAGTTTTCACAAAATTGTTTCCCAAACACAGCCGCGCTACTGAAAACCCCCCACTTTTCTAAATGATCATGATACTCCCTTGTTTACAGGAATGCAAGCACAGAACATGTGCCCCCTCTGTTCTTAATGAGTGTGACTCAGCAGTCTTTTGTGACCCATCACAGTGATGTCTCGACAACGGTAGGGCTAATTAACCATCATCTTCCCTCAGTGCCAGCACAGTCTTATCACCAGTGATTTTATTTAGTTAGTTGGTTGGAGGTCTGATACCGGACAAAAAAAAGAGACAAGAATCAACGCTAAATAACCTATGGATATTGCTCTTTCCTTCCTATAGACAACTGATGTCACTGGAGAGAGATTAGTCAGGGGCTGTAGTCACAATGACATCAGATATACTTTTAATGGTTTTTAGGTCCTGTACTTTCGACTGTGTACATTAAATTATATTACAATGGAAGCTCTTAAGGCAATTGACGTTTTATTGAACACTGAACAGTTACTTTTGGCAAATGAGGATTGATCCTTTTCTTTGAGATGTACAGATCAGACATATTTTTGTTATGTCACTGTCAATGGTCACACAGTGTCTAAAGCAGATTTAAAGAAAAAGTAGGAAACAGAGTCTGGTCCTGTCGATGGTGTGTACTGTTCTGGAAAATTCCAGTAGCCAATAAAGCTTCAAAGATGTCAGCAAAAGGTATTTGCTAAAGAAGTCAGTCTTAACTTTCTTTGCAATGGCAATGTGGAAGAAGGAAGAAAAAAATCAGCCCACCACGTATTGAATCTCAGAGCACTGACTCAATAGATTTGCCTCTGTTTAGTCTCTGCCTTTGACCTCTTATTCACAGGTATAAAGGCAACCCTGGAGAGTCTGGGGTCAAAGGAGACACAAATGTCTGGACCCACCTCTGCCCTGTAACTTCGGAGTCTTCCAGGATCATCTCCTCATGCAGAATTGGCAAATATTATATACCATGGATTCACAAGTAAATGTTACAGTGTCAAAAGTGAATCTCACCTCTGCAAAACTGTGGAAGGCCAGATTCTGAGAAGGAATTAGGATAGAGTAGGTAGTAAAGCAACTACCAAGAATTTTCTTTCATTCTGTTTGTATCATCTAAGGAAGGGACAAAGAATAAAACCAAATACTGTTCTTTTGCTAGACTAGTTGTTTTTACATACTGCAATACTGTGAAGTGTTTGCTGGGAAAAATATAAATAGAGAAGTTTAATTTCATACGCAAGATTTGTTTAATTTTGCCAAACTGGCAAGAATTACATTATTTGGCCCCAGCCCTTAATTTCTTTCTGAATATACTGTCTCATGATAATTTAAATTTGCCAAGAGCTATTTGGTGAAAACCAAACACTTGAATTTGTGCTCACCTTGCCAGTTGCCCTGCCCTTTGCCAATAACAAAAGGTTTTAAGATAGAAACTGGACTATTTAACCTTCATTAATCATTCATACTGTTCAAACACATCATCCAGTAACTGAAGAGGGGTTAATGGTAGCTAACTTGAGGCTGTTGTCAAAAGTAGGTTTAACTTTCTATGAACTCACTGGACACAAAGAATGCAGCCTGCTCACTATTCTGAATGTCACCAGCTCGCAGCAAACTGATGACTACTAATGGTAATTAAATACCTCTGCAGCTATTTGTACCAATAACAAAGAGTTACTGTCAGAACTTGAATGAGGTCCATCTGCCCATTTTTAAAGAATGTTAACATTCCGCAAGTGATAAAACAGATGGCAACCCAAAAAGGGGAGACAAAATCAACTTCTGTATTACAGTCCCTTTCTGGACCTGCTCTGGATTCCCTAATGTTTCTCCTCAAAGACAGAAGTTTAAGAATAAAACTTGCAATCAGATCTGATTTTCCATGACGGGTTTCCCCACTATTTCCTTTTATCAGAGGCTGCAAATCCTAAGTCCCAGTGAGCTGATGAGGAAGGGCTGTTCTACTGTTGCTCTGTCCATCCTCACTTCACCGTGGACATCTAACTTGGTGTCAGTCAGGTTTGAACAGAGGATGGAAACACAGTTACTTCTCTGTCTTTCTTGGTAGACTGCAAACTGTGCAGGGTTCAATTGTGTGTGTTTGCAAAGACAGGGCAAAGGTTCCTCTAAATTAGTCCAGTACAGTTTTATTGATGTGCTTGACTCTCATGATATTTGTGAGTATGTATGGAAAATAAGTTTTCTTCTCTACACTTTTTAAAATTATACTATTTATTTTTCTAAAATCTATCACCCTCAGATTCACACTCCATTCAGGAGAATTATTTAGACTGAATTCTTCTGGGTTTGTCCAGTTAATTTCATTTGCTGATAGATTAAGTGTTCAACCTTTTAGTGACTCTCTTTATTGATTCGGTAGACAGTTCCCACACAACAGGCAAGGCTTTGATCGGGCTGGGCTGTTACCCACTGCAGAATAAACACTTTGTCCAAGTGTCTCAGCACTTGGTCACAGCAGCTAGGGAGTGATAGGGAAAGCCAAAACTTCTGCACTTATTTACTGTTTTCATCAACTCACTTTCATAACAGACAAATTTATGCAAATCAGAGAAAAGCAGTTGTTTCATCTGCCACATCTCACCTCAGCAGTCCTACGGTGCAGAGGTACCTCAGTAACCAAGTATCTCTCTATTGGTGAAATATTCTCACTCTCTGTAACCATGTTCACATCTAACACCAGAGGTGCTGGCTATGGCCCACCACTGCCACATCTCAATTATAGTTGTGATGCCCAGTCTGAAAAGACACATTTTTATTGTCTCCGTAGGTCACCTTGACAGATTACTGTCTCCATCCAGTATTGTAATGAAAGCACACACTTATTACTACCATTTTACAATTACTGTATCTAACTCCTCAAGGGTTTTTTACCCTTAGCAAATAATACTACTGGCTGCAATTAAATTTTCAGCTTTCAGCCAGAATTAGATACTGTGAAAACACTGGTTTTGATTGCAAGATTTTCCTATTCTATAAGGAAGGAGCAGCACTGCAATTGTTACTTTAGATATTCTTCACATTTCTTAAGCTTCTGCCTCATTATTAAATAATTACTCATACTTTTCATTGCTGTGTTTGAGAAATGGTCAAGAAACTTTTTCTCCTGAATTAAAATGAATAAATTAGAATAATAAATGAAATTATGCTCTGGAGCAGGGAAAACTAGGGACAATTTAGAGATAAAACTCTCATCCTTTGTAGCATCATTTCCAACATCCCAACTCTTGTTCAGATTAAAACCCACAACTTTTCTTAGGTCTTAATTCAGGAAGGCTCCAAGCATGTGCCATATAATAGTCCTGCTGCCCTGGAGAAATGAAGTTCTCTGAGGTCAGTAGAACATTGTGCTCAAAGCCAGCTAGTTTGCTGAACCAGGAACTGATTTGAAGTCTGAAATACTCTGCCTGCATTTTCAGGTACTGCTGGTTTTAAATTATGTGCTTACGTGGTGTCTGTGGTTATTCCTGAGTTACACCTGTACCACACCACAACTCTCTGCACGTGGTCAGATGGGACCTCTACAAGTCCTGGGGTGCCGATGCCCCTCTACACCCACAGCTGCTATACAGATGTGTGCTTCCTTCCACCAAAACCTACAGAACACACATCCGAACTGGGGACAGACTCAACCTCGTTCTGTCTGTCCATTTTGACCACTAGGAGTTCAGCAATCTCCTGAACCTGCTACTACAAGAACGTACTCAAAACACTATCAATTTCATACTGACTTGGATAATTTAACTTCTTTTCCTTAGAAATAAAAAAGTGTATAAAATAAGCAGATCAGAAATTCCATGATCACTCAACGCAAAACCTTTTGGTGTGTCAAATTTGTTTAAAAGCAGCTTCTGGGGACAGCTACATTAATTCTGGCAAATTTAACACTGTATGTCCCCGTCATCCTAACAAACTGGAAGAAATCATGCAGCTAACAGTACTTTTGTATCCACAAAAGCTGTATTAATTTAACTAAACTGACTTCAAGTAAACTGATGCAATTTCCAAGTGTTGATTGCTCTGATGGAAAGAAGGGATGTTCAAGGTGAAGGGAAAATGGACCACTGACTTCACAGACCACTCATTTTACAGCAGACTTTTTTCACTACCATTTATGTTTGGCTGTTGTGCTGCCTAAATTTAATACAGATGTAGAAATATAGAAAGTACTGATATTTTTGGCTTTTCTAGTGATGTGTTCATCCATACGGTCATGCAGATTCTCAGAGAGGAAAGCATCTGTAGGCTAACTGGATTTCACTGACCTTCAAGGGCTAAATTTATAGATTTCATCCTCAACTTTTGCAGAGGACAGCCCCCTCCCTCAACCAGCTCACTGTGCAAAGGTGTTAGACAGGCTGAGAGAGACCCACAACCTGCCAGCACTTCACAGCCCTCGCTGTACTGCACACTGAGACTACCTAGGATTTCGGAGACATAAGCTGGTGAGAGCTCAGACCCCACTACTTCAAAAAAGACCCCCAGGCACTAGAACTAAAGGAGAATAGCACTTCACATGAACTGAAGCACAGCTGACTTTCCACACAAGGAAGAGCAAAATAATTTTTTGAAAAGTTAACTGAACTTTTTGAACATCACCAACGGTTCATCTTTGAGATCACACTGAGCTCCCTGTGAAGATCTGGGCAGCCTCATATCCTGGCTGGCAGCATCGCAGTGAGTCATTACTAAGCAGATAATGATCCAAAAGGAGGAGTGCACCTCTCTGTGCTGACGTAAGGATAGTGAATTGAGATGTCAGATATGAACCATAAGTGTTACACGTCAGGCCTGTCTGAGCCTGCAAGCAGTCGCTCGAGTCAGGTGCACTGTGGGCTTCCTGAGCCCTCTGTGAACACACATCACAAACTGCTCACAGCTTCCCTGGGTGACCCAAGGCTGATGTGTGAAGGAGATGCTGAGGACACTTTGCCCCCGTAAAGGTAAAAATGGCTGGGGGAATCACACCTCTGCAAATTTTAGGGGACTCATCTCTCCCCAGGTCTGCAACATTTCCCTGAAGGAAGTCTAAAAATCAACATTCCAGAAGACTAAAGCTGAAGGCTTACACTGTCACCTCTTCCTAGAGGAATGAATCATATCAACTTTTCACACTGATTTCATTAATTAACCAACTCAAATACTGCATGCAGAGCTGTGAAGCTCTAACAAAGGCGTGCACCAGGCAGACACGAGGCAGCCAAATGAAGTTACAGAACTTCTGCAGTGAATGATTTTTCCCTGTGATTAGATTGATTAATGTGCTGGTAAGGATTTGTTTCATTAGGAACAAACTGCAACAAACTGTTGATATGTCTACAGGATGTGTACTCACGGTGCTCCTGAATGGCTTTTGAAGCTCATTTGTGAAGTTGTCAGGGTCAAAACAGACAAACATTGTGTTTGATATTGTATTTCCTGAGAGAGATTTGCAAATTACATTGTTAATCCATCTCTGAAGGAAAGACACATTTATTGTCTAAGAAAAGTGAACTTGTTAGACAACGTGTTTTTTAATGATAAAGAAGTGCAAGCACACAATATTTTTCTCTAGTGAATGTTGAAACTTGTTCCTCTGCACTGGGAAAAATAAGTAAACACTTTCCCTAAAATAACATTAAGAAGCTCATCATGATCACACAGTTTACAAGAACCTGTACATGTTCACACTGCTTTCTGTCTCACTGTGCTCACAAGGTTGTAGTTTAATCCTTAAATTCTTCAGAACATTATGATGCAATTTACTGCTGTTTAAACTGCACATGACAGTTCAAATAATGTCCCCACACTTAACTAGAGATTGACATATTAAAACCAAAAATCTAACTTGATCCTGTAAAGAAACACCTAAAGTTTATATGACAGGTTCATGTTATTTTCTCTGCTCTTTTGTTCAGCTGTACAGACCTACACAGTGCTAAGGAGCTCCCTGTCACCTTTCTTTCAGTTTGTCCAACTCTTTAGAAATTAAGATATTGTTATTTATCATCACTGATATTGTTATTCTACTGATAGCATATTTGAGGCTGGAGAGTGACTTAAGACAGTCGTTTTGACTGTGTACAGGTCCTGTGTGCATGGAATCATCTTCTCTTTTGCCAACCATTTTACCTGATCTGATAAAAGGTATTATCCATCACTAAACACCCTGTTTCTCTGATGCACTTAGACTAAGAATGCAACATAAATGTAACCCTACAGATAATTTCACTTTCAAAACATCTACTCAAATACCTAAGCTCTTAATGGTGTAATAGACTAGCTCATGGGCATCTCCCCATAGAAGGGCATTATTTGAAGAACATCTTCAAAACATTTGCAAAATAGTTCTGGACATAAAAATAGGTGCTTTATTTCTCGCTGGTGAGATGAGATGCACGTGAGAACTACTAGAGAATGAGCATATTCCATGGTCAAGCATCTCTTGTCATAGTCCCATCACACAGTACACGGACACATTCTATCCACCAGTGTGAAGTTGCACTGGTGCCACTACTGAGCTTACTCATTATCTTCTTTTCTGAACAACTTCCCTGAAACAAAATGGCAGTTTTTCCTCAAAACATACATCCAACTAATACCAGTCATGCAGGAATCAATGCTGAAGGGCAGGTAACACCATAGAGATTTATCAGCTGTGTTTGTACCTCAAGCTCAGAAAGAGCTGACTGTATACATAACGCGAAATAACAGAGGTCATGCACATCACAGGCAACAGCAATAAGAGTTTTCCTGTCTGCTTGTCCTCTCTGCCATTATCAGAGCATTTGAAAATAGCTATGAAATTCTAGCACCCTGAGTTACCCAATGAACTTGCAGAGACATTAGTGGTAGAGTCACATCACCTAACTTGAAGTGCATAATTCAGTCAGATAATCTCAGTTCTCCCTTTTAAATCACAGGCTTCTCCATAGAATAAAGCAAGGCACTGAAGTCCTGCTGTATAGGGTCACCCAGAAACTTCTCTCCTCTGACTGTAAAGGAGATATAAAATGACTAACTCAGCCAGCTGAGAGAGGTGCCTAAAGTTGAGGTATAAATACCTCCCCTAGGATGGGTATTTTTAGAAATGGGTTGCTAGAACTATTAATTCTAAAAATAAAAATTACAGCTTTACAGTTCATATTGCTACTATTTAGTATATAAATTGTTCCCCTTTCACCCACAGGATTTACTGGAGGTTGTTTTGTTTGCTATGGACAAGAATTATCTCTTTCCTAAGTCTGCCCCAAATTTTTCTGCATATTAAGATGAAGAGCTCTTGGGCTGCAGAAAGCCACATTGGGCAGAAGAAATCCAAAGGACCTTGTACAATTTGCAAATAAAGAAATTTACATCTCCTTACACCAGCCAGCACTGAAGAAAACCTAAAAGAGAAACAAATCTGGAGTGATGCGGCCTGTAGAACAGAGACATCTCTGTGTAATGCACAGGTTCACTGATGTGCACTGCAGGAGAGATATGTCAGAGAAAATCCATAAGAAAAGAGTTCTTTTTCCTGTGCCTGTTTCCATTCAGGTTATGAGATAGTGGGGAGCAGGACGTGGAAAGGAGGAAATGCTGTTATCCCACATTACAGACACAAAGCCAAGTGAAAAGTCCACATTACAGGCAGCACTACAGCTTGGAGGCAGAAGCTCTTGGCTCTAAGCATTGGATCGTTCTTTCTCTTCTGGATTCTCCCAGACCTCCATTTGCCCTTGCACAGTCACACTCAATAAATAGCACATGCTAAAACAACCTGTACAAGGCAGGCCTTACAACCTTAGCTTTCTTTGCAGAGCAAATTACCCCGAAAGCAGCAAGAAGAAGAAATCATGTGTCAGGCCTGTTTCTCTGCTGGCTGAAATGGAATAGTAAAACAGGGAAGCATTTCTACATGTCCTTTAAGGAGCCCAGGGGATTACCATGCCTTCTAAACAACACTCTCTCCTGGCAATTTCTCAAGCACAGTGAGCATGACTACTACCCAGTGCTTTGTGCATAAGCTCACACCAAGAAAGCATTGGTCGTGTTTCTGACATGACTAGAGCTTTGGAGGGATCCTTGAATACAGTTATGTCTCTTGTTGGTTAATGAGGGCTTTGAAAAATTGCTCATCTTGGCCAGTACAAAAACAAGCATTCATGGAATGGAAACCTTCCCCCTTTAACTGAAAAGCTCTATGTAAGCAAAAGGTTGCTTCGTGTTTGACACTGTTTAGCTAAGCGTGGCAATGAGTGAAGTCTTCTCCCCCTTTACAGAGCTGGGTATTTAGATGTGTTCTCTTTTGTGCTAAAAATAACAAAGGGAGTATTTGGAAGAAATCAGAATAGATGAGTTGATACATTATTGATAGAAGTTTCAAGCAGCCTGCCACTCTGTTTTGTTATGTGGTTGAAGCTTAATTTTTAATGAAGCAACCTATGAAAATCTGACGGGGTGAAAAACATGACCTCTAAATGATACTGTACACAGAAGTTCCCATCAGACAGCTGAACTGCCCTCTTTCACATCCCATCAGAGATTTACCTCAACTTGACCCTGCGGTTTACAGGCAAGAGAGACAATATCCTGACTCAGACAGGAAAGGTGGCATTAGAGGGATGCACAACTCTGAAAGAGGACTAAACAAACCAGCCTTTTCTCCTATTGTGCGGAGTTTCCATCATGTGCGCACTGACTAATGCTCCATCCTATTAGAAACACACCTCCAATTTGTTGAGAACACGTTTACTGAAACATTGTTTGTACAGAAAAATTCATGGGAATCATACCATTAAGTGCAGCAGGAGCAGAACTTCATGACAAGGAGG
Source organism: Atrichornis clamosus (assembly GCA_013400975.1). Taxonomy (NCBI): domain Eukaryota; kingdom Metazoa; phylum Chordata; class Aves; order Passeriformes; family Menuridae; genus Atrichornis; species Atrichornis clamosus. Next base: position 181,207 of record WBMZ01006788.1, read on the forward strand.
TACACTGAATACCCAGAATAAACTAGCAGAAACAGGTTTTAAAACATATGAGCATAGGAATAACAGAATTCAGTTCTGGAATATTTGTTCTCAGTGATGCAAGAATGGAGAACTTATGCAACTGTTTGGTTTTGGGTTTTTTTGTGTAAGGAGTTAAGTCTTTTTTCTAAAATAACTCTTCCACTGGCATTTTGACTGATTCCTTATTCCCTACATCTGTGATAACATCCTCAAACTGCAATCAGAAAAGCTGCTCTTCCACCTTCTAGATCCATTTGCTGGAATCTAGAAATAAAGTGCATAAAAATAATCCCCTTTCAATTACCTTCTAATCTGATAATGAACCAATCGATATGTGCTTCTGTTTACCAAAATACTAACACTTCCTCTATGAATACTGCCTAATTTATACTTGCTGCCCTGTTCACAAAATATAATCTACTGGCCTGAAGTAAAGTTGCATTGATGATAAAAAGACGACATTCATGGGGTTATATTCAAGAGTTTACTACTCAGAATAAGGAAAGAATTAATGGAAAATGCTTTCATAAAATTAATGATGTGGTCATATGTCAGGGAGATAAGTATAAAAGATTCAGACGTGTGCTCTTCCGATCTAAAGAATTAATGGAAAATGCTTTCATAAAATTAATGATGTGGTCATATGTCAGGGAGATAAGTATAAAAGATTCAGCAACACAGTATGTAAAAAAAGAGAAGCTCTACAACACACCTCACAGAGAATATTAAGTCACGAATACAGAACTTTGTGTAGTAAAAGCCAAATTTTTCCCTGGCATTCATGAATCAACCTTAATGAAGGCACTGAAGTCACACCTGCAGATTCCCAGAGCGAACTGTACCTGCCGAGGTAAACTGTTCTTATTCAGTTCATGTTCTCAGAGACATCATGGGCTGGTATCATGGTGCAAAATTGCTGATTTGTCTTCAATGTAATTTCTAATTCTTGAACCAGCATTTTTTAATTCTTTAAGATATATTCTTGCATTTCTAAATGAAATTATGTCTTTCTATATTGTGCCAATCTTTAGAGAAGAATTAGAAATACTATGGAGCATTCACTGTCACTTCATAAGTGAAATTGTTGAAGTACAATACAAATATACTACAACCCTCCCATATTATAACTCATGAGTGTGAAAATGTATTCCTAATATATTACTCAAAGAGCATAACTTGTTATCAGTAATCACTTCACAACAGAGTATAATCACTTTCACAATGGAAGAACAAGGAAAAGGGGAAAAGAGCTAAAGAAAAGAAGTAGAACAATACTTGTCAAGAAAAATGTCAAAATTAGAACCTTGATCTCCTCTGAGTTATACTACCATAAATCCACGAAAAGCAGAGAGACTTTTGCTAAGTGTTGTATTCAGAAATCACCTGGCTCTCCAAAGCGACCTACATTCAAGTCATGCTTAATCACAAGACCCCTCAGCTTGCCAGACTTCTGAACTCAGCTCCAGCAGGATATCTTTTCTTTCTCCAATTTGTTTTAACTACTACACTTATTTGCCTCTTGGGTTCAGATTCACACACATCTCTTTTTAAATATTAAGCACCAAATCAAACCTCTTGTTTTGCTACCTAGCAGAATGGAAAAATGACCTTGTGATTAAAAGGGCTGGACTAGGATTCAAAACTCTGAGGTTTAATTCCTCACGTCAATACAGGATCCTTGTATGACTTCATAAAAATCACGTACTAAATCTCTTTCCACTTCAATTTCTTGTCATAAAATAGGGATAAATTCTTATGTTATCCCTGTGGCCATGCCGTGAAGCTTTGCACAGCCTCTAGCTGCCCAGTGCAATGGTATCTCAAAGACAGCAGCAGGCTGCAGTGATGACTTAAATTCCCTTCCTGGAAATTGTCCCACATACCTTGCTAGAAAGCTTAGGCCTGCTACAAAATCAGTTAATATGATTCCCTTCAGCCAGAATGAGATCACATTTATAAAATGGGAGCTGAAGGAAGCCCTTCAAGCCCACTGGAACAGGCAGAGCAAGATGTGCCATGCACACGACCATTCACACACAGCCACTGCTCTGCAGTGGTATCATCACTATCACCATTTGTAGTGTCTGCACCCTACTACAAATGTTTTGTTTGTAGCAAGGGACCCCACTATTTGATATGACCTATCGTTAGAGCGTTACAGCAGCACAAGCTGGCTCAAACTCGAAATAAATCTCCCCGGAAATGTCCCCAAAGGGAGAATCTGTATCCCATACAAACCCTACTGCAAGACCTGGGCTGCTCCTGCTTCCTGTGGCCTCTGTTACTGACACAGGGACAGTGTGGGGTGGCATGGACAACTGAACAGGAGCAAGGGTGAACAACACCCCTCCACAAACCTGGGGTCTGGGATTCTCCCCCCTGATGCTTTTAGAGGGTTAACTTTCTCACAATCAGATATTGGGCCAATCTAGAGTTTCAGACCCACAGTCTGTCCAGCAGCTTGAAGCGAGGGAGTTAAGCATGATGCCCCTGATAATTTGTGTGTTTCTCATGCAGTTCTGTTTACCTCAGAGAATAGCTCAGATTCATGTGGTGGCTCATCTGTTTGTTTCCCAGGAGTGTCCTCCTCATCAGGTACAAATGACTTGTTGTTTCCCCGTCCTGTCTGCCTCCTTGGTGACGGATAGATGAGACCCGTTCCCTGTGCTCTGGGACTCTAATGTGATCTGGGTCGCGCTTGTGGCAGGCGGGGGTGGCGCGGGGGGAGAGGAGTGCAGGGAAGGGGCAGTTAACACTATGAGAACTAAAATCTCTTTGTAGCTGAGCGTGTTTGTGTGCATTTCCAACCTACCTGCAATTCCCTGCCAGCTGCTTCACCAGCCCCGACTCAGGGGAACAATGGCTCAGGAGCAGTGCTGGCAAAAAAGAGCGATCTAAAAATAGATCTTTGGAGGGCTAAAATCAGAGGGGCAACATTTAGAGAAAGCATTGTTTTATTGGGTTTAGTAACTGGTATCTTTTGTGCAGAGTGCAAAGTCACTGTGTTTATTGCCTTGGACTCTTTGAGCACTCCTGAAGGCCCAATTCTACCCTCACTTAGAGGCAAATGGAAAGTCACCAGTCCATCCCTTTTACTTATTTACATTTACAGTTATGCAATGTATAGCCCGAGTCACAATCCACTGTTTTGCTTTCTGCCTGCCTGATGACAGAAGATGCAATTGTATTTATAAAGCCAGCCTACACTCCTTTGCATTTTTTCTTTAGCAACTCATTTTTATAGGCAGTCTTAATTTGGCAGTTACACTTCAGCAGGGATCACATGCACATTTTTTCTTTTGATTCACATAGTTTCAGATGCCCTGAACTCCATTCAAATTCAACTCCATGTGCAGCGAAGCCAAGTTTTACCAGGACTATGACTGAAATCATACATTTCTGGGAACATCACAGTTTCAACAGAAAACCTTAAACTGACCCCATTTCTGTAAAATCTGGCTAGAGATTCATCAAAAAAGTTCACAAAGTCCTTAACAAAACCTAAGTAAAAGCTCAGTCTCAGCTCTTAATGATATCCACATGAGTTGTGTTGCTGACAGCAGAGGCAGCGGGATTGGGATCCCAGTTAATTAACCTCAACATTTTACACTGTGCACAGAAAACATTTCACACAATTCTACTTGTCTCAATCAATTGGCTCAATTAATAAAAACAGGTCTGGGAAGATGCTCCCACTGGATTTGGGGCAGCATCTTTCTTTGGCTCGCTTGCATTCTCTACATTCTCTGGAAGGAAATCCTGTTGATTTCGTTTTCGTCTTGCTCTCCCTCTCAATTTGAAAATAGAATCTATGATTTTCCATCATTTCCACTTAGATAGAAATATGTTGTGAAAGGTAATTTTATTGCTGAAAAATAATCTTCCTAATGTCAGCCATTATTTCACTCTCAGTGTGACAACTAGGGTAAGTGTTGGAAATCACTGTATGTTTCAGCTAAAGTATCTTGACAACACAAACGAAGAAGAAAAAGGTAGTCTTTTTGTTAATGAAAACTGCACTGTTATTTTGGTCTATAATGGAGAGATTCATGTAAATGATTGCCTGTTGTTTATACTAAAGAAAAATAGCAAAAAAAAAAAATCAGCAAGCAGGAATAGTGGTTTCTTGCCTTCCTCCTTGAATTTGCTCTTATATTTACTGTAATCAGCCCTTTCACAACATTTTAACTGTGATGTAATGTTCATGATTCCCTTAGTAAAATAAATCAAAATCCATCACCAGATTGAGGCTACCAGCTTTGCAAAAACTAGGGAAACTTTAGCCATGCACTGTTAAGAGTAAACTTTATCCTATTTATAGACTTGTAGGCATTTGGCACATAATATCATACAGTAAAACCATCCTAACCCATACCTTTGCAATTAACACAACCACCTGTATGTCAAGTCAGAGTGGAGGAGTCCTTCCTTTGGGGATTGAGGGACAGATGATATCTCCCACTGCTCTCATCCCTCAGGGCTCTTCTGCAATGCTACATTTCTCCCCTTCCTCCACTGCACCTGCAGACAAAAGAGCTGTCCTACTATGCCAGGAGTGGAAAATCCAAGTTCAGTGACAGGGAGACAGGAAAAGTGTCAATAGAGTTGTATTATTTGATGGGGTTTTGCCCAGCTTGAAAGTTGAATAAAAAAGAAAATTTAAAAATTTTGGTAGCCTCCTCTTTCATACCTAGTGAACAAAACCACTGTTAATTAACTTCCTAAACAGGTTTTCAATTAGCTTTAGCAATCAGGTCTGCAAAGTCCAAACAGCAGAGAGGGCTGTGAGAGAACTGAAACCACAGTGGGCAAAACAGAACCCTGCAGCATCTTCAGTAAATACACTTCAGTGTCTCTGAGCTCTGCCGACTTCCTCTGCCAATTACTGTTCTCAGCAATTTATCCACTTTTTAAAATTCTAGGTCATCAGATCTGCCCTTTGCAATCATGTTACAATCTCTTAAATTTACACTTTGCATTCAACAGAGAATTTCCGATGAAGTTTTTCAGCTTGATTTTCCAACTATCCAGAAATTCCAGTTAGTGCTTCAGCAGATGGAATATGTGAAATTTTTGCTTCTTGGATTTATAGATTGAGATGATGAATGCTGGTATTGCATTTGGGCAAAGCTTACTCACACAAGTAGTCTTTTCTAATGGAAATAGCTTCATTTAAGGGGGAGTGAGCAAAGAATTTGCCGAATTGGATGAGAATTCCCTGAATCTATTCCTGGTACAGATCTAACTTTCTTTTCACTGCCTGATGAAGAAAAACAAGTAAAAACAAATTAAGAAACACTTCTAGAATTTTAAGAGATTGAGGGACACAAATTGACAGACAGCAGTGACTCACTGCATTGCAGTTCTGTAGAACAGCAAGAAGTCCCCAGGCTCTTGATTTCAGGAAAGTGATCCTGAACTGCCTCCTTGGGAGAAGATGAAGCAAACCCCCTCTGGCTTAGCTCCCTAACTAACAAAGCTGCCATATAGATGTATATTCACATAAAAGTTGCCTATAAAGAGCACAGTGTAGGACAATGAAAAGGCAGGAACTCCATATGAAGAGCTTGGACCAGGTCTGTGGCAGCTTGTTGATGAAGGTAAAGCTGTCTTTCACTTTGCTGAAAGACACCATTGTGATGCTGGGGAAAAACACTGAGCAGGTTTATCTGGTGAGGGAGAGAAACTATGATTTCTGCACTGATTCTTCTTAAGTTGTTTCTATAAGGTTTTTTTATCCTTACATGCAAAACAAAAGCAAACCACCTGAAAAAACTTGGTCAGCAATGTGAGAGCATTTCCCATCTCAAACAGCACCGTGAGGAGACAGTCCCTTGTGCCTTATAAAAAGGTTTCCAGTTCTTAAGTTTTACTGAAGCAGTATTAGGCATTAGGCAGGGATCTTGTTAGCCTTTACCTGCTCTTCAGTCTTTTCCCTGTCAAAGTCTTGAACAATAAATTCATTTTTCTATGCTAATTTTAAAAGCAAAGAGGACCCCTTCCTTCAAAGGACCACCCTTCGCAACTGAAGAAAGATGAAAAGCCTGGCAGTACTGAATGCTACTCCTCTTGCACAGAAACGAACATGAAGTGATCTTCCATAAGCTGTCAGAGTCTGCTGATGTCCAGGAGAGTTCCTAAGGCCCTGGAAGTAAAAGTTTGAATCTCTACCTCTGCCCAAACATGTACATGGTTTCTCAGCTCAGGAGTGGTCTAGCAGGGAATTTCCCAAAGAAGTAAGAAGTTATAGCAGAGACAGGTAAAGATCCACAGTTTGCCTCGGGCTATTTTCCAGCACCAACACACTGCCTCTGTAGGGGCACGTATCTAAATCAGGGGAGCCTTCACGACAAGAATGTAACGAGCCACAGGAAACCTCCTCTGAGACGGGATGTTCATGGAGGTCTGAGCCATCCCGTGGTGAACTCCTACAGGGCCCCTCTACCTGCCCGTCCTCCACAGCCTGTCCAAGCTCCTGCCCAGGAATGGAGACCCTCTGGGCACTGACTGCTTGCACACACACAGCTGCCCGCCTGGACCTGGAGCATAGGGAAACATAACCCACCGTGACCCTCTGCAATATGGCCCAAGCACCACAGCATGAAGGAAAGGAAATTCATTACATCCAGTCCTTCAGGCTTCCTGCCCCACTTGTGCTGTAGGCAGCATCCCTGTTCTCATGCCACATGTGCTCCTTCCCTTTCTGCTATCACCAGTTGTTGCAGGCCAAGGAATCAGCCTCAGATGGTGAGGCAATTCAGTCTTCCCACTAACACTTCAGCAGCAGTAGTTTTAGGGCACAGGTACCTCAGAGCAGACTCACAAACCAGAATTTAAAGCTGTAGGCAGAGCAGCACTGACCTGTGCTTGTCCACACAACACAGCCCAATTTCCTTGCTGGGGGAGAGGGAAAGGGATGGTGTCAGTCTGTGAAAAAACACTTGCATGCAACATAGACCAATAGGGTGAAAAGCTCTGAATTTGCACCAGAGGCGATTTCCCAGCAGTTCCAATTCAACTGCTGGGAAGCCAGAGAGCAGGTGGTGAGCAGCAAATGGCCCAAGCACCAGGAACACGGGCAGCACGTGCCACACCACTGCTGCCTTGTGCAAACCAAGTGCTCGCCTCATAGAAACACCCACGTTCTGTCCTCTTCAGCTTTGGGACTATGGTAGGAAAATGGATCAGGAAAACACACAGACTCATTGAATGTTTTGGGTTGGAAGGGACCTCAAAGACCATCTAGTTCCAATCCCCACACCGTGTGCAGGGAGAGAATTATTCTTACTGCATCCTCTGATGTAAATGAGGTTTTAAAGTAAAACATCTTTCTAGAGAACTACAGAAGCTGAGGCCTGACTCTGGTGCACTGTTACATGTGACTAATGTTAACCAGTGGAAACAACCCCACTCTTACCACTAGTGAAAAATGACAAACAAGGATCAATGATTTTTCATGCAAAATTATGGCAGAAATTTAAATATGACTTTGCTCTTGCTTTCTATTAATAGCAAGCTAACAGATTTAGGTGACCCAGTCATTCTTGGGAACTGATTTTAAACCTCACACTCAGGCACTTCTGTGCACCAAATGTTAAACCAGCATGGAGAAGGGCTGATATATTTTCTACAGGAAAGTCTTTAAGTACTTAAGCCAGCTGTAGAAAAGGCTTTCCCAAAAAATACCCACTTTTGAGATTAAGTGGTAATTCTTGAGGTTCCCATTTTAGTCAGAACTATAGTACTAACAATCAGAACAAGCCTTTATAAATTGAACTGACATAGAAATATATGGGCAAATTTTAGGTTTCATATAAAATCAGATAAGGAAGAAGGACAAGGGAAGCAAAGGCCTCAGTACTTTTGAAATTCTGAGGGTATTATGCACCCAACATCACACTCTGAAATGTCCTAATTTTTTTTCAGCTCCTTGGGATTTTTTTAAATAGATTTTGAAAAACAATGGCCTTGTTTACAAATCCTACCAGAGATGGTACTTCCTTCATTTCAGGAGTGTAGCAAAACTTCCAACACCACTCTACCTGCCTGAAACAAAATCTAGTTCTGCTCAAGACCTTTGCACTCTGGAGAGGTACCTCTGGAGCACAGGAGGAACAGGGCATACTTGGCTGTGCAAAGGACTGATCCCAGACTCTGTCAGCTCCAGACAACCTGCTGGTTTTGGCAGTGCTGCATTTGTCAGCAGCCACTCTACCAGGACTCACAAGAAAAAAACAAAATATATCCTAAATATGATGGCCCAAACCCCTAAAATTCTTTGGGGACCCTTTTTAGGGACAAAAAAGGGGGTTTAGGGACAAAGGATTACTATTCACTACTTGTTTATATAAAATCCAATCTCATGTAGTACATACTCATCCATATACAATGGAATGTAAATGCAGGGAGGAACTGGTTTTTTTCATGCTGCATGTTTATGTGTGGGTGGATAATGGGAATAGCAATGAGTTGGCTGGGCTTGGCAATAGAATAGTTTGCAGGTATGGCAAAACCCCTAAAACACAGCAATTACCAAGGTGAGTTTGCTGTTCCTCAGAAGAAATTCTTTATTAGCTACTATTTCAGGAGGGTGTTTGTTCAGCATCCAACAAACAGGGCAGTGATTCGGGATGGGGACACCTGTTACTGCAGTCTTAACCATCAAAAAAGTTGAACTTTGCTCATGGGTGATGTACGACCAGGAAAATCAGCTAATTCTCATAATAAATAATTTATTGCAAATATTATCTCAATTTTATACAGAAGCTTGCCTGATAGCGAAAACTTCTGGTCTTTTCAGAATTTAAAAACTAATTACCACAATTAAAAAAAAAAAAAAGACAGAGGGGTTTTTCTTCAGAATCAACCACTTTATTTGTAGGAAGAATAAAGCTAACAGGTTTGAAGGAAGGAATTTTCACATTCTTTTTAGAAAGTCTATTTATGAGTAAGAAAAACCTACTTTTCAAACCTATACTTAAACCTGAAAAAGGACTGTTGCCTAAAAGTAACCATTTCCCTACTTTCTCATGCTAATGTCCTGTTTATAACAGACACCTTTACTGCCTACCACTATATCAATTTCACTTCCCCAGAGAAAGAAAAACCAGATCCTGTGACTAGTGTGCTGGATTGATAATCTAGCCTAATGCTGACAGATAAATGCACTAATTTTCTTCTGTGGTTGGCTCCACATTGCAGAGTAAATCTGCTTCTAACAACTGTCTCAATAGGCTCTGTAACCTGTCCAAGAGATGATGTCAAGTGCTACAAGGGCCTAGGGCTAGTATGGCAGGTAAGAGTTACCACTGGGATAAAGTTACAGGTGAGGTTTGAATGAGAGGGTTATTTTAAACGAAAGCCTGGATGGAAATACAGATTGCCTTTTAAAAAGTCAAAAAAGTAAAGGAATAAAGAGCAACTTATATAATTTTAGGGGATCTACATCTTCACTATGAAAATCAGCATGTTTTTAGCTAAGGTATTGCAACATCCAGGAAACACAAGGAGTTATTTCCCAGTGCACAGGAAAACGATGTGCCTTGCCCTGCTTTTGTTGGGTTTGGTGGTAGCACAGACTCTGGCTTCCCGTGGAGCACCAGGACTGTGCGTAACTCAGGAGCAGAGTTCAAGCCTCAGCAGCCTTCCCTGAGCGCAGGAGGGTACTGGAGGATACTGGTGCCTGCTCCCACCTCCTGTGTTTCCAGAAGCCTCTGGTGCAGGCAGGTACCAGGGCTGACTCCAGCTGCTGTGCACTCAGGCATTGAGGACTGTGATAAAGGCTCACTGGGCAGACAAACTACAGATGTTGGAAGGAGAACCACAGGACTTCTTTTTTCAAAATTTAATTCCAATGATGGGGGGAAAAAAGCAATGCAAAACAACTCCTTTTTTATCATTTCATGCCAAATATTTGGATCATTTCTAAGAATTTCAGCAGCAATGGCAGAGCCAGAAAGATCTCAGTGTTGCTTTGCTCTTATTGGTTTTCTTGTTGAATTCCAGGATCACTACGCTGGTTGCTACCAATTTATAGCACTTCGACGTTCATTTATCATTTTGACCAAAAGAGCAACTTTGGTGGACATTTATTGATTCCTTCTTTGGAAAAGATCACAAGCAATAGCTTTTTAAATAAAAAGGGTCTTTGGGTTACATGGATAACCCAGGCACTGAGGGATACGTCTCTTACTCTGCTCTTATGTCTAAAATGTTCAATGAGCTCCCACTCCCCTAACCTGAAACAAAAATAAAACCTCATTTTAATCACATCTTTTTCTCCTGATTTTCACTCCCCACCTCCTGACCTTTCCATGTGAAGGGGATCACGCAGAACATTTCAGCTTTTCTTAGGCTAACTTTTGCGCACTTTGAATAGCACTTATATAGGTCAATAGCATCACTTCCCCTTTCGCCCCCCTCCCCATCACAGAAGAAATACAGGATCTAACCTCTTTAATGCATCAGTTAACAGGATGAGTTTTTGTTTGTTTATGGCACATGAATTTTGTTATTTAAATGAAACTAAATATTCAAGAGAGAAACTAACTTTATAGATTCTGCTTTTCAATTTTTTTTTCATACTTGTACAGCACCAAGCTCTGAATAAGACTCCTTAGTGCTATTTCAATATGACTAACAGTAATAGGAGGAGTACTCAGACCACAAACTACAAGATTAACAAAGGTGGATCTATTCTCATTACAGAATATATGGAAAAAATATGCCATATTGATAGTGTGTACTATGGCATGCACAAAATCCCCTGTACATTGTAGGCAAACTATAGTTCACTGATTTCATTGCTACAGAAAAATGCCAAAAACCAGCCAATCCCTGAATGAAGCAGGTCACTGATTTGGTCATATTCCAATATGTTATTGTTATGGTCACAAAGAGATGATAAAATGTGTGTAGGAGGACACAGAGAGAAACTATTCTTTGACAGCAACAAAGGTATAGATATTTTGTACATTTTCTGAAGTTTTCTACAATTAATATAAATTTCTCTTCTTCTTTTCTTCTTCCTGAACATTTCTGAATGCCCCTGTTTCCTGAGCAAAGGAAGCTAAAAGTTTCGGTAACATTTGAGGCTGACTGTTTATCTTTTAATTGTGTATGACTATTCAGTGAACCCAATCCTGCTCCTGTGGAAGTCTAATGAGAACTTGGGTACTAAATTCCCTGGGAACTGGATGAAGCCTCCAACTACTGACTTTGTAAGGCTTCAGCCATGCAAAACCCTGCTGGCACAAGTAACGCGTAAGAGCAAAAATAAAAATTCTGCCTCTTTGAAATGTTTAACCACAGCTCATTTGTTAACACAGTAGTTGAAAGGTGAAAAAACACCCACTGATTCTGAAACGTATGGAAAAACGTATTATTTTTTGGACTACAACGCCTTCGCCAGCTGTTAGCTCTGGAAATATTTAGACATAAATCAATTTTGTCCCAAAACAGAGTCCAAAAGAAAGAATCTTCAGGAAGTGGAACAAAGTCCTGCATTGTGCTCCATGGAATATTTGTCGGGAAGTGTCACTAGAGGGCACTACCACATCGTCCCCAAAGGCAAGAGGACAAAGGACACGAGCGCCCGGCTGCTTAACTTGCACACTCCGCTTTATGGGTTGAGAAACAAATTTTAATCACATCGCAGAAATTATTATTTTTTTAATAGTAGTGGGACTTCAATAATCGGGCATATTATTAAACAGTTAGCCCATGGAGCCTTCACACCATAAAGTTCTGACTCTTTAGGCTGTAGAGCTCATTAAAAATAGTCTGCACTTAGTTAGCAGTTCTCATCAAAACAATTCAAGGAGGCTGTATTTGGGAATTACGCTGCTGAATTAGCACAACAAATAAGGAATAATATGGGGCATAAGGCAAAGGAAACTTACACTTGGGCCGCTTCCTTTCTTTATATTCAGTGCTGCTCACAGGCACCCTGCCCAAATGAGCTCGGGGGCAGAGCTGAAACTGGGAATCACAGCAGGGCAATAGGGAGAGAAATAGAAGGGAACTCTGCTTTTCTCTCAAATAAATGCTACTTGCAACAACTTGTGATAATTGCCTAACTGCATTTATTAAAATAAATGTGCCTCACTGAAGGGAATGGGCAAAAACATTTGAACGTTCCAAGTTTAGGGATTTTTTTAAAAATATTTTTTTTAAGTGTTTTCTTTGATGGGTACGCAATGCTTGTTTCACTCAGTGTTAGAGGATAAATACAAATGAAGGGTTTCTTTCAATGCTTCTGGCTGAGAGAGAGCACAGAGGTCGCTTTCAAGGTGACTAGATTTTTGTTTGAAAATGGTGAGTCCCCTGTTTCTCAAGAAACTCTGCTTTGTAGTCCATTGCTATGCACCTGAAAACTTCCCACTGACTTCCAGGGGAAATTTGGCTGCTCAGGAATGCGGGATTGGGCTCTGGAATGACAATCACATACAGAGAACTTAACAAGGCACAAAAATTTAACCCTTCAAGGGAACCAGAAACAAGCTTAAAGCTACTCATGCATTTATTACCCTGCTTCATATAGAAGACAGCAAGCAATGCATTTGTGATATTTTATAAGGAAAAAAAGCCAGCAAGGTGGTTTGGGGTTTTTTTTAAAACATGTGGTTCATCCAAACATCTAGCTTCTTAAGGCTTCATCTGATCTAAATCCGATTTCTGAAAGCTCTTGAAATTTGGCATCTCGTTTAGGGCACAATCCAACTCCCTTTAACCAGATAAGAATTCAGCCATTTATACTTGCAGTTAGAGGCAAGCCCATGATTATAAAAAGACCCACTAAATTCCTGCACTGTGCTTAGAACTCTGCAAGTACATTAGTGAAAAGCTATTGCTACATTTAATTTTAAAATCAGTTTATTGAAAGTATTAAATCTGACCTGTTTGTGGCATCCATCAGGTGGAATGGTAGCCTACTAAAATGGGGCTGGGAGATAAGCAAAGGTGTTTCTCACTCGGAGGCCTCCTATCAGATCCCAATGGGCATCAACAGAAGTTGCTTATAAGCTGTAGACAAAACGGCACCAAAGCTGTGTGAGAGGGTTGCCTGTGGGGCCAGAATGTCTGAACTCTACCAAGTGCTGCTGAGGAAAACAGCTTCAAGGCCACATGTGATATTTGGGAAGAGAGTCCAGCAGCTGAGAGGCGATCCTGTGGCTCATGGGATGAACACCAAGCTCCATATTATCTCAATATGGCTCTTCATTAAAGAAGCAATAAGAGACTCTTTGGCTATGAAGAAAGTGCAACTGGGGTAATATTAAAAAAAGAAGCCAAGTCCTATGATTTTGACAATTGTGTGTTTTCCTGTTATGAGTTATGGAAACCCAGCTCTGTGCAGACAAGCCTGGGAAGGGATGAGTGAGCAGAATGCAATGTCTTTCCTAATATAAACAGATTATTTTGCATTATGGCAGATTTAGGAATGTAAAATGTTCACTCTGTAGCTAGTTAAAGGCTTACCATAATTGCTCTTGTACTGCTATTTCTACAGGATTCTCTGTCTTGTCCAACTGGTGGATGTTTCTTGGTTTCCAAACTCTGTTTGCAGGGGTTCCTGGAGAAGGAAAGGGAGATCTGAGGACATATCCTCCATAGCTGGTGCCACAGACATTCTGCACTGTTCAACAGTTCATAACTGACTTAATCCAGGCTGAGAACACGCCTTAGAAACACACAGAATCCAAAACATGAAAGGGAGCCTTTGCCTCCTCCCTTTCCAGGTGAGCAGCTGTTCAGAGAGCATAAAAATACGAGACAGGGAAAAACCTAGCCAGGCTGAAGTCAACAGCAAAATCTGACTGTATGTCAGAAGATTTGGAGTTTCACCCAAGACAATACCAGCTGAGCATTGAAAATTGAGTAAATTCCCTTTGCCTGAGCCGCCATCTCTAAACAGAGTCCTCAAGCCCAGTGACTGAGCAAATAAGTTGGGGCCAATATGTCTCTGGAATAAGAAACCCAACAAGTATTTATTATGTCCAAGTGAGATATTCTGCAATCCACGGTCAAAACTCTAGCTTCAAGCAACCCAAGTATTTTGCGTGGAAAGACAGATGTAGGTACCCACATAGTTGCTAATTCATGCATCAATACAAGATCAACCCCAAAAAGCAGAATCCAAGCGCTCCCAAAATTTGGACAAGAATTCTAGTTCGGGCTTACAAGCAGGTCTGCATGTTCAAATGGATAGTCAAAGACAACCTGGCTTCTTTTGTCAGAGAACCACTTTCTTAACTCTGCCAGCAGCGCTTCAGACTGTCTGACATTTCGTGTGGTATCTTTTCTTTTTTAAACACAGAATTAAAGAGAAAAGAAAAAATCCTTAACCCAATATCTTTGGAGTTTTTGTTTTGGTTTTGCAACTTTTCTGTTTCTGAAAAGAGCACCAAGTAGTCTGTTGACAAGAGAAGGAAAAATATATTTAAGTAAGGAAAAACATGCTGCTACAGTAAAACTGTGTCAGATTCTATTAATTCAGTTTTTCATTGTCTGATATTTCCAGGCACAGTGGGCTTTTTGGTAGACCTCTGAGCTCTGTTTTCTAACAGAGGCATAGCACAGGGCCTGTCAGGAAGAGGCAGCGCTCTCATTGTTATACACCTCAAAGAGACAGTATAATCCTCATGCCTTCAGAAGGGCCAGGACTGAACCCCAAAACAACAGCCCTGTCTTCCTTTAAAAGGGTGAGCAAAGCTCAGTCAAAGCCTTGTTAGTGCCATGCCTATGAATTATTCCCTCATCAAGTGGCCGATCACACTACATTAATATCGTGGGCCCATTCTGCTTTGTTAGCAAAACTGAATTCCACTGCGGCACTAATGAAGGACCAGTCCTCATGTAAGACATGATATCTTCAGGATGTGTCTATTCTGCTATGAAATTATTTTCTTTTGTGATGAGTATTATGAGATTACTAACTGGAAAATATTTAAACACAACACAAGGAGGAAAATGTCTTTTTTGGGGAAGTTGCATGAATACACAATAATGTAATTCCAATAAAAGCAAATGTATCTAGTCAATACTAAGCAACTGTCATTGGTGTGTGAGCCAAGGAGGCACCGAGCCTTTTACAAGACACTTCTGCAGTAGTTTGTTCTTTATCTGTAGAGACTGGAGCAAGAAGAGGCTTTGGCAGCCCCTGTTTCTACCCTCAGTGTTTTGCAAAGTCCACCTTAGTAGCATCACGGTTTACCTGTTGGATTAGGTGAAATTGGATCCTTTCCAGCTCAATATCAAATTTCACAGGTAGCAAACCCAAGAATAACAACACGTTCATTGGTATTATTTTGGGAGCATCTCATGGGGCTGAGGGCAAGCCTGGGACTGATCAGGCAGTGCGGGCAATTGCTGCACTTCAAGGAAACACTTTTGGCCCAGTCTCTCCTCCCCCTTCCCGTATCACAATTGAGCACAATGAAATTCAAAATATGCAGGAAAGGAAATCAAGTTATAGCCAGATGTGTTGCACTGAATTAAAATACAGTGAACCACAAAACAAATTTCCTGAAGTTAACTTCTATTTCAGCCTCAATAATATCCATCTACCTGGAGAAATGTTTCTCTAAGACTGCGTGTCCCTCAATAACATCAGCAGTAGTGAAATAAATTATAGACTGTGTGCAGTGTAAAAATGCTGAATCTAATTTGTATCTGTATCTCAGAAAAATCTCTTCTGTTATTTCAAATTTCAGAGCAATGTGAATTCCACCCTGAATACCACAAATGTAAAAAGTGTAACTGGTACCAATCAAAACATCCAGTTCTAATGCCCCTTTGCCCAACTAATTTTGCACAAAATAACCAAGTTCATCCAAAATAAAATTAGTTTCAAAATTGATCCAAAGCTTTCTGAAATCATCAGGATTCTTTTCACAAATTTCAAAGGGTTTTCAGTCTGTTAAACGAGCCTTTAATCAGGCTTAAAATTGCAAGGTTGCTTTAGCATGCAGTTAAGGATTTGGCAACAGGTACACAAAATCCAGTAGGACTTTCTAAGGTCTTCAGTGTTGTCTAAGCCCTTCTCTCATTTAGGTCAGCCAAAGACCTAACACTGAGTGTTTTTAAAAATTCCTCTATGCTGCTTAAATTTAGTCACATTAATCCAGTACTGGATCCAGACTATGCATCTCTTACAGGGCATGATCCCTTCCAATTTACACAGGAGTAATGCCATATGCTTACCGGTCTTGGTGGGATTCCTCAGTGTCCACTTCCACAATATCAAGAATAATTTATAGAAAACCCATATCAAGATGTGTTATTCTTCAGAGAATGCTTGCCTCTATTCTTCCTTACTGATTCTATAATATTCCTTGCTCGGATGCTTTGGGTTCATTATACTCTAAGCCACTTCATTTTCCTTTATTATTTTATCATTATGTGAAGTAAAACTCAATTTTAAATAAGCTTGTGTATTCCACTTCACCAGTGCTGACAGACAAAATGTCACATATTTCTTCTTTTTTGTTAAGAAGTTACTATTCTCTCTCAGTTGCATAATCCTAACACAAAGTAGAGAGTATTTGAGGGTTTGTTTAAAATTATTCACTTTCATTATACTGCTACAAGTGGTGCTGACAGCAAAACCACTTGCTTGCCTAAAATAAAATGAAACATAAAGGATTTCTTTTCTTGCATATGGAAAGTTGTGCAGGTTACCTTACTGCATTTGTTAGTTTTACAGAAGTAATCTCACTACCTCAAATATCACTCCATTTCTATCAACGAAACAACAAGCTTCCAGAATTATTGCATACAATATTTTAAATTTCCACTTGATAGCAAACAGTTCTCTCTTCCATTCATTGCTGATTTTATGATGGATAAATTCTGTTTCTAAGAAAAATTTGTCTTCCTTCTCCTTAGTAATGATCTGCAGGAATTCAGCAAGCAGAATTCAGATGAGCAAAATAACCAAAGAAAGTCCTTTCAAAATTTATAGTTATAATTTGAGAAAATAGTGCTCAACTATTCATCATTTAGAAAGAATGTTTACTTCAGCAGTTGCCCTACTCAGCAACATTAAAATAAAAACACCTCAGCCCTATATATTGCCTGAGGTTGCCAATCTTGCTTCTGCCACCACACCAGTCAAAGAGGAAGAGATCAACACACTGCAATGAAGGGGACAGTATGTAAGTAATTTTTAAGATGTCATGCATGCAGGTCCAGCTGCTCAGCCATTATGGTTGTTAGTATTTGGCCTTTTGCCATCAGCTGACAGCCAAGCACAAAATAAGCCATAAGGGTTAAATCACATCTACTTATAGACCAAACTTGCTGGCCCAAGGCACACTGCAATGGTGGCCAAGAGAAGCAGGAGCACAGGGAATTAGCCTTTTAGTATAACACTTGCAGTAGAAACAGGCCAACCTGATCACAAGGTAATTCCTCTTAACCAGGTGTCCTATAAATTTCTCATGAAACCCAGAATAGTTCTTCTGCAGTGTCACACTCCTGTCATATATTTGATCTATGGCAGGGTTTAAATTTTATTTAAAATGTGTTGCAGAGATAAAATCAATCAGTCAATTCAACAGCCCTCTCTTGGATAAAACCCACTCTCTATGTCTCAAAAGTTAGTTTTTGCAAAGTGAGAACAATTTTAACAAAGATAGAAATTGGGCTAGTGATAACACACACACACATATATAGATTACTTCCTGCATAGGTTGTTTGGCCTTATTTGTTTTTTAATCAGCTGATTTTTTTATGTGGCACTTGAAAATCTGAACAAAATACTTCAAGGAACAAAGGTAATCTGGAGAACATCCCAGCTCCAGACTAGACAGCTGTGGGCTTCAGTGTCAGAGAAAACTCTGTGGCAACATTAGCTGAGGTAGGAGACTTTAGCCACTCTGCAACTAATTTCCTATGGTGTACAGAGGAAACCCTCAGAACTGATAAAAAACAGTGGGTGTTATTTTCTATCAGAAAGCACCTGATCAGAAAGATCTTATCCTGTGCATACTATTTCATATAGTACCTAAACTGGCACTCTCTGCTACCCCTCCTGCAGATGCAGAACAGCACCCAAAGAACTACTGTGATTTTTATAACTAGGGGAGAAGGATGTTTCTTGATCAGGCCACTCTACTTTTCCAGATACTCAATTATATAAGACTATTAAATAGATAAAGAACATTCCGCTTACAATCACAGTTCCAGGTTGCAATAGAAGGAGTAGCAATACGGACATCTGATATCACGCAAGGCACACCCAGGTAACAAGGAGATGTGCTCTTGTGCTTACATGTCTCATTCATCACTTATTGAAGAACGCTCATAGAAGATCACATCGGCTTCTCGTTAACATCAAGAACCAATGAGTTCTCTGAGCCTCACTCTTTCCTCTCCCTCTGCCACACAGCAAGGCAAGGATGCAAACTGATCGTTGATTTTTAGGGCTGAGCAGTGAGTGGCCAGGAAACAGGTCTGAATTAATGCTGCAGTAATTGGAAATCCCAAAAATGAGGCAAGACATTTCTTTCTCTGCACAGCCTGTTCTGCCCTCACACCTAAAGGGCTGGTGTTGGGATGGAAGAAAGGCTGTTTTCTTCTTAGGCCAGCTTGAGGAGAGCTATTTCTTCCAGCAAACCATAATCACTCAGGTGACACCTTCCTTGCAGAAAGAGAAAGGGAGTCCAGATGACTCCAGGAACCAGTGAAACCAGAAAAGCTGCAGTGGACAGTGGAAAACAGTGCAATGACTTTGCTGCAGTAACAGCCAACTACGTCAAGGAGCGGTAAAGGATGAAGAGATCCTATAGGACCAGAGAGGCTTGAGAGCAAGCACTGGTTGAAAGAAAACACATGGGAATGCTAAACCAATTTAGGAAAACATATTCATTTGTTGTTCAAAAGTACATACCCCAGTAAATATGAAGCACTATTATTGTAACTGAAAAATAATGTCCCTTTACTTTATTTCACTATTAAGATACCTAAAACCTTGTAGTCCCAAATAATTCAGAACATAGAGTATAAGTAAATCTTAATTGACAGATTAGGAATGTTTTTGTGGCCATAAAGATGTGAAAGATATAAGTGAATTAAAAGCAACAATATTCAGGCTCTTGGAGAACCTGTTTTCTAAGTATCCACAGGGTCCAGAATCACTGGGACATAAGAGAATAATATGTACAAGGAACAGAGCTGTATTTAATCCTCACGTCTGTGACAGGTGGAGATCGTGAGAGGAATGCTCTTATAAATAAAAGGGACCCATGTTGTTAAGCCTCTCTCGTCACTCCAGGCCAAGTAAATCTCACAAGAGAAATGTGTGTTCTGAAAGTACTGGAGATTATATAAAGATCCAGAGAAAATGCAAAAGCTACACTGACCCAAAAAGACGCAGAGGCAGCAAATAGCACTAATGTTTCTGGGGATCCAAAGACAACTTGTCCTCTCTCATTATAACTGAGTGGGATCGGTTTTTATAAACTTGGGATGTTCATATACAAAGAGGTTATTGCACGACCTCTGATTCATGGTAACTGTCTGTGCATGTGCTCTAAGCTGGTGGCTCAGGTAACTGGAATTAGTTAATTCCTCTCTTTCATTCAGAGCAGAGGGCTAAGCCAACATGAATTACCTCACATTTTTCAGGAGCTAAAAGCATGCACGGAAGATTGCGGTAGATCAGTTGATGTGCAGGAAATGTTTACCACATATAAGTCTTTACTTATGTTTATGTTTTGGGTTCCTCTTTAATGCTGACTGGAGGATATTTTTTTTTATTTGCATCTTTACACAAGTTCAAAAGGAGTCTTTGACACACATACTGGAAAGGAATAATCATAGCTGGTAGATGCTAGCACATTTTTTCCTCTGTAGCACAGACGCAAGGCAAGGTACCTTGCCTTTTAAGCAAAGTTGAATGACAACATACTCAGTTTCTGCTGTCATCTAGGGTGCTCATCATCTGGGCTTCTCTCTGCTTGTGCTCAGCTCTGCTTCACTTCTGGGGTTTGCATTCTACATTCACTGGGTAGATCAAACTTCACCCAGCCATGTCAGACCATCTCCTCAATTCTCATCAGCTTCTCCTATTCCACCAAGGAAGATACTGCAATGCTGCCTCAAATCAAACTGATTTCCAGTGCCAGTTATACCGGACATTGCTGGCAACCACCTTCCAATGCTGAGTCTTTTGGCTGGTGTCTGACAGAGATTGGATGCAAAGGATTATGCTGTGCTCCAGCTTGGGAGATAGGTCCTACCTGCAGGACTCTGTCACCACTTAAAGATTCATTAGCTCTGAATTGTCAGAACAATATTGCTCCATGAAGCAATTTGTAAAAACAAATTTGTAAAACTCAAAATTTAAGAATATTCTCCCCAGGCTGACATAATCATTCAAATGTAGCTTCTCTGTGGTATTTTTCATTTGTGATTCTGAATGTACTGTGTAAAGCTGGGTAAACTGAGCTAAGAAAGAAGGAAGCTGTTTCCCCAATGTTGCACAGAAGGACAGAAGAAAATCCAGAAACCTCACCCTTGAGAACTCAAACCTTGCCCTTTTACATTCAGAGTTACTCTGCCAGGTCCTGCCTACATACCAACAAAATTAATATTTAAAATTATTTACATCTCAGCTGCATGCAGTCCTAAATGAATAAATGGATCATAGAGAAGCTTAAAGACATGAATGCATTCGCTATTTTTACTACCCAGTATAATCTATGAGTTTGAGTTGCAACTTGTTCCTTCCATATTTTTGCCTAAAGAAACATTCAAATGATTCTCTTCTAACATCTATGTAATATAAAGAAAGATTTTCATCGTATCGTCATTTAAAATTAAACCTAGAAAGACAGAACCCAGGGGATTCACTGAACTTCTAGCTCTATATAATTTGTGGGCAACTACAGACAATTACGTTACAAAGCCTAAATATAATATAAAATGTAGCTTGAAGATAACTTAAAATAAACCGAACTTGACTGTGTTGCTGAGCTATTGTGATAAAAAATTAACATGTTTGGGGAAGTCTGATTTGCATTACACAGTGCCTGTAATCAAATTACCTCTAAATGTTATGCCATGTCACACTGTGTTTGAGATGTTGCTGTCAAAAACCCATACATACGCTTTGCAGTTTGACTCAACCTGGCTTCCTTTTAAGCGATCATGTTTGCCTCTGAGCCACTTCAGCCAAACGGTGGTAAAATACAGAGGTTGGCAATTCAATTTCATTCAACCTTTCAAGAAGGAAAGAGCAGATAAGCTTTGCTTGTTCGTGTCAATGATAATATTCAGCGCAGCCTAAATCTAATTCAATAGGTTCGCTCCCGCTCTCTTGTCACATTGTCATTTCCGAACCCAGTCCCCCGCCGCCCCCTCCCCGCTCCAGTTGCAGCAAAACTTTGTGAAGTGCTTAACCCACAGCCACAGCCGCCTTCCCGGTGGATGTGCCGCGGGTCAAGCCCAGCCCTGGGGTTTTTGCACAGGGCCAGGCAGCTCAGGTGGCAGCTGCCGGACACCATGTCCGCTGACCTCATTGCAGCCACAGATGTTTACTGCACTTTGGGCGATTCGCAGAAAGCTGAGCAGTAAAGTAGGCCAGCTTGCGGGAAGGCTGTTACCCACAATTCATGGAAAAATGCCGGATAGTTCCCACTAGGTTGTGGTCGGCTAGGAAACGGCAACTTATTAATCTTGTGTCAGAGGGCCAGCTGCAAGCCTGGCAGTTACCATATTTCACCACCAACTCCGTGTCTGGACAGCCATTGTCTTTTTTTATGAAAAACTCCACAAATCAGCTGCTATTTTCTCCCCTCTACGTGCAGAAACGGCACTTGGGGGCTGAGGTGGCTTTGGCGCATCATCCGCACGGCGGTCAGGTTTGCTAATTCAGAGCGACTGCTTAGTTTCCAACTTTAATGATATTCCCTCAGCATATCACTATGGTTGCCTGGCGACCGGATTTCAGCTAGGCCTCTCATTTGATTCCCACACATCAGACCCTGAAAAGCACTTTTTTTCCTCCCTCCGCTTTTGATTCCGGCTCCTCTGAAACCCTTCCCCCTGCGGTGTCGGTATGGGTGGGCAGCGCGGTGGCAGAACAAGGCCAGGGGTGACGGGAGGCCTGGAGGCTCCTGGTCACACATCAAGGCCTGGAAACAAAGCCGCCAGGAGCCCTTCCTGACAAACACAAATTCCCTTCAGAAAAAGCAAATTTGGTCTTCCCTTCGTAGCGTGGGTGTCATTTTAAGACTTTCTTTAGTCACTTTACTAAATCTGATGCTTTCCATTGTTTTTTGGGCCGTTTCTCACAAAAGGCTTCCTATTATCAACAAGTTGCCATTGGAGTAAGCAAACAGCTTGTGAAGGCCTGAAATAATCTAATAAGCAACGGGCTTGCGTGCGTTATGTACCCACATCCTTATGGGATACAAAGTCTGTTTGGATAAATAATTTTCCACTTTTTGCTCAGTTTCAATTAAAGTACCCTTTTAAAATTAATGGTTTTCCTTAGCTCTGCACCCTTCCCCCTACCATACATACAAACTCACTCTACACAGTCTAGTATAGCCATAGATACATTTTTCATAAACTGCTCTGGTCCAAACAAAAGAATTTTAAAAACATTTTGTTTCTTGGTGCAATTAAGGTCTGATCAGTAAGACGAATACAAGGGCTGGGCTGCACTGACTTTCTTATTCTTCTCTTGGCTACAACTGAAAGTCTTCACAAAGTTAAAGGATTGACTACACTGGGAGCCAGATCAGCTTACACCAGCTCAAGGCTTAGCCCTGAATCTTTAATGTGCTGTGGCAAAAAAAATTGTGTTAGCTATAACAAATGTTTGTTAAACAGTTCTATAAAAACACACGGAATTATTTCAGTAATTAAAAAAATATCCCACTAAAATAACTTATACCAGATGGAGAATCACCAGGTAGATAATAATAACATAAATAATTTTCAAATATTACTGTTGAGGGAAATGTGATCAGCTGGATAATTTACTAAAGGTTCGATATTGAGTACCACAGAAGTAGTTTAAATACAATGTTCTGTTTATTGCTTGCATGGCTTTCAGATCATTCTCTGTACAGCCTCTTGATGGATATGAAAATTCATAGTTATTTGTCACAAAGAACTACTCAAAAGTCTGTTAGTGATGAGCACAGTCACACCCAAATTAATGGCAATGCATCAACAGCGGGAGTAGGTCAAAGCTTGTTAGCCTATACAGACCTGAATTGCCTCATCTTTTGTACTGATTGCAGTCTTGTGTTGTTTAGAGATCTTCAAAAATCCCCAACTCTTCAAGTTGTTTTGATACAGGAGAACCTCAGCTCATTATTTTCTAAAGAAGTTCATAGCCCTTATGTTTGAAGAAAATATGATTTTTTGTTACAAACCAAAAAAACCCCAGACAGCTGAGTTCCTTATACTTAGAGGTTTTCATTTTGAGATTTGCTGATTTTTCATAAAGCTTCCACATTGCAGGGAGAGATACACTGTTTCTCCATATATTACCTGGCAGTCCTGACTATCCACAATGAGCGACATTGAGCTTTAACTTGTCCCAATCACAGCCCAGGTTAAGAGTGTATTGGGCATGGACAATCCAGACACTGACCAACCAAGACTAGAGAGCTCAGTGGTGCTCTGCAGTACCATTTGAGTATTGCGTGGTGAAATTAAAAAAAAAAAAATTAGGACAACCATAATATGAAGTCATGTTAGTTTACAAAACAAGAATGATGCAGTGGGATTTCAGAGTATGAAGTTTCTCTCCTTCCCTCTGCCCACAACTGGTCCCCCATGTGTCAGTAAAGTGATCTTACTACAACATGGGGAGGACTTTTCAAAGGGCTGTGTCACAAGGGACCGTCATTCCATGGTCCAGGCTGAAGAGCAGAGAGCTCTTGACATAACTTCTCTGCACCACTGCAGTTGAAACACCTTTCCAATCCTCATGGAATATAGAGCTATCTCCTAGAGTCCAGCCTGTGTCCTAAACACTAGGGTCACCTCACGTGTTTGCACTACCTGTTACAAGAGTATGCTACGCCCCATTTGTTGCTGGTTACATCATCATTTGAGATTCTCAGCTCAGGAGAAATTCAGTTCCAGAAATAGGACTTGCAATTGGAAGTAGTCACATCCCAGAAAATCTATTGGGAACAAAGGCTACCACCTAGGAAACATGGGATATACATTGCCAGACCTCCAAGGCTATGTAGAAAAGTTTTAAAGGCTAGTAATGTATTTGCATTCAGTGTGTCAAATTAATTTTCCAAGGAGTTGTAGATGTATAATACAGGGAGTTTATTTCATGTCAGTGATGCTCATGAGAGTTATCATCACTGAATGCTAACACCTGCAAGACAGAAAATTCTAGTGCATGAGTAAATTGTTTTGCAGATCTACACTGAGGCAAACTGAGCTCAGTTACATCAATAGCAACAATATCAGGGAAGGATCCTCATTTTCCCACTGGTAGGAAGGAGAATTCTGCCCACTGTAGAGTATTTCATAGGAAGTTAATGAAAAAAAAATCAGCATATTGGAACACTTTAAAATATAGATTAGTCTAGCTCTAATTAAATATACCTCAAATGCACTTTGGGAAATGTACGCTCACATGAATCTAGAAAGGATTTAGATGTGTAGTTCCTGTTACTATCTGCAAATTTCTTTGTTGAAAGAACAGAAGTTTGATTTTGTATTACACCTAAATGTAGGATTTCTAACCTTTCCCTCTCTCTCCCCTAACCAAGAGCAGGTGTCAGATCTATATCCTTTACTTAGCAACAACTAAGTTTTCACAAGTTAAGAGCTTTAAACTCTTCCTTTTTTTTTAATCAATCATTTGCATTAACTGTTATCACTGAAGATCCACTACCCGCTGCAACATTTCTCACTTACTTATTAAGTTGTTAAGGAAGTTGTTTTGTACAGTACACTCCTGACATGTTAAAAAAGAATGTTTTCAGATTAGTGTTCAAGCTTCACTTTGCTGAAAGTTTTAATTAATACATTAAACACATTGTAGCTGTGCAGGTGGGTAAAGGAGATATCTATTTATATATTCTATTGATTCAGTTATTCCAATGTTTAGTAGCATTATGCTATACATACATAAAGAACATGGTGGCCTTTGGGAACTGCTTCCATATTGTTTAATCTAAATTGAAATACACACACAAAATCCCATCTGCAATAATGGGATGTATACACCACATTAAATTATCCTTCCCCTTCCTCTGGAAGTATTTCCAAGAACGAAAGGTAAATGTTCAATACTGCTTTGCTGCTGAAAGGCAGGCTCTTGGTGCACTCTGGAAATAGGATTGCCCTCTAGTTACCTCACAACCTTCCAGCCCTGGGCAGAACACCCAAAACTGGTAAATTTGACAAATAAGTGTTTTATCTGAAAGCTTTATTCTCTTGTATTGCAAAAAACTAAGACATTAGCATTAACTTCAGTTTTTAAAAATTCTTTTATGGCAACACATTATGGTTCTGGCTCTGGGTTTCATGACAGGTCAGAAGTTTGGTATGGAAAGCATACTGGGGACTGTGATAGCAGACTCTGGATTTTCCTTATCTTTTATTTAATTGTATGGTTTCCAGTGAACTCTAGGGACTGGATTTGATAACCTGGGAAAGCTCGTCTGTTTTCCGCGATCCTAAATGAAAGGCAGTGAACACGGCTACAGTTAAAGTGGATAAGAGACTGAATGAGTATACAGAATTTCATTCTTTACCCAAGGAATCTATTAGTTGTTTAAAAAGCCTCATACTGATATACAAAACCCATAATTGAGTCTTTTAACAAAAATGTAATCAGAATTTTAATAGTAAAATGGAGATCATCAGCTCCAGAGTTGCTCCTTCAAAAATAAAAAGGAAAAGTAGTTCTGGGCATACTATCTGTGTATAAGTATGTGTTTCTATGCATGGTATTTTTAGACCCTGAGATTTTAGAAAAAAACTTTTGTGTTGATTGAGCAATAGGAAATAAAACTGACTTAATATGGAAGGTGCACAGCATGCCCAGAATCAGGCAGTCAGAGGGAAGGGACTGGAGAAGTAGTACATCATCTTTTTTGCATCAAAATTCTTGTGTTTTAGTAAGCAAGACAGGTTAAGAAACTCTTTGCCTAAAACATGACTTTTACTTTAATGTGATTCGTTATAGGTCACAGAAAGTTTGGCCTGTTTTCCACTGATTTGAGATCCAACCAATAATGAATCAGAAGCAGAACCAAGAATAGATCTAAGGAGTTCTGAATCACAAGCCACCTCTTTTTCAAAACACCCACTCCCTCCCAATCAGACAGACGTCCCTTGTTTCTAAATAAATGCATTTAGTTACAAAATGGATTTATTTATTTTTAGCAAAAATTGCTCATAGTGACAAAATTTTCCATCCAGTTAATGACAAAATACATTCTGTTGCATAAGATTTGCACTCGTGCATAAAATTGCCTCTCTTGCCATAATTAATGTATAGATTGAAATTATAAGACATCTAGAGGTGCTGATGTATCACACCCCCATTTCTCTTCTCCACTTTTCTTTCAGCCTTTTAGTACATGACAGAATATCTGAATACTATGGAAAGTCACATATACACAGAGAAATGCATTTTTATTACTTCGAAATGCAAAACCCAGTTGCCCACATGAACCCAGTGCAACTCTGTCACCCTCCCGTGGCAGAACCAGCAGTGACAGAGTCAGCTACACCGCTGAGCTAACAGAGCTTTACCTCTTGGTTCAGAACATTTAGGGACTTGCCTATCAAGAGTACCAGCTTTGCTACAACCAACCTTCAGCAAAGCATCTACCTTATGCAAGCAAATGAAAAATAATCCTGAAATGGTTCCTATTCCTTACATCACCACAGATATCTCAAGTCAGAAATCTTTCATCTGAATGTGTTGTTAAATTAAGATCTGTGAGAGATGCACAGAATTAAAATGAGGATAAAATTACCTCACTGTGATTTAATTATCTCAATTATCTGAGTGGAATAGTGCACTGGCTTCTACAATGCAGAACCACCTCCAATGAACAAACTACAATCAATAAAATAAATAGCTAGTCAAATCACTGCATAAAATTTGAAAATAAATTAATCCCAGAGATAAAAGGCACTTTAATTTCCTGTCCTCCACTACCCCCTTTTCACTTGCATCTCTAGAGTAAGAAAGGAAAATATCTTATCTTGGCAAAAACCTAAAGTTCCATGCTAAATAATATATGAATATTTAAAGAACAACTTTACTGTAAAAGAAATCCCTTGGGAAAAGCATCCCTTCCTAACTGCCAGTTGCAAGAGTTTGGAGCATCTGGGAACATTTTCACTGAACCTCCAGACATACAGAAAGCCTCCTCAGTGTCTCTGCTCTTTTCTGAAATGTTTCCAAAAGAAAATAATCTTTATGCTTCACAGACAATCTGAAAATATGTTTGCCGCTGACAAAAGACTCACACACACCTTTTGTTTTGTTTTGTTTTTGTGGCAAGCATTGAGTCATGGAGAGAAAATTGCTTGCCTCAAATTTGAGCCAGAGCCCAGTCAGTATCAGACCTCTGTCTGTTCATTCTCTGGTCCTGTGTTTTAGCCATGAGACCGTCCCTTTCCTGGCACTCATTAGAAGACTGGAATGTGCTTGTGGTCAAAATTTTCCCAATCAAGTGCAAAGATATGAAAAAAAAGAGGAAGAAATGTAAACAATGTTTTCTTTTCAACGTCATTACATTAGGCACATTAGAGAAGCCAAGAATAGATTTGAAAATGAAGGTGGGAAGCAACTGATGGTAGCAGCAAAAGTTGCATTGATCCAACAGGTCTGTGGACATTTTCTGATTTAACATATTTTCATGTAAGCCATAGGCTTCCAGAGCCTGCTATAATTCCTAGTGACTGCTCTGTCACTGTATGAAGTGAATGAATGCTAAAAATAACACACATTCAATACTGTGGCTACCCAGTGTGGATTTCATTCAGCCTGGGTTTGTGTATAATTCCTGTTCCGCCTTCACAGCACCAACAAGCAGAGGAACTGTAACAATGGTCTATTTTTGTGTAGTGTGGATCTAGAATGCAGATTAAATCTATTTAATACACAGCCTAGTCTTGATCTGCTCAAAGAGTGACCTTAAGACAATGAAATTTCATCTGATACAACTTGGTCTAAAATATGTAATTACAAAGGGAACACAAGCCATGGTACAGTACCAGAATACAGCCATGAGGAGATAAGCTTTCCCAGTAAAGGTATCTTACCACAGAAGCAAAGCTTTCACTTTCAAGATAGACCATGAGCAAACAAAAACTTGAGTCAACATATTTCTCAGGGAATGTTTATCCTTTATGCCAAAATCCATCTCACCAGATAGTGTCCCCGTGAAAGCTTTTGGTTAAAACCAATCTCTAAACTAAGGCTTTTGATCTATTATTTAGTAAACAATTAAATCTGAAAGAGATTAATAGGAAACAATATATATTAGGATAAAACTGTTTCATTAATTACACAGAACCAAATTTGCTGTCATCTCTTACACAATATGTACGTGGTCACAGGGAGGCTGACAATGCATCAAACAGACAAAATCCCTAAATGAGCAGACATTGCTAGAGGCAGAAAAGAGAGTTCCTGCATCCTTTATGTGTGACTGGGAGAACAAGTGTTTCTGTAGGAAAACATGCAGGGGGAACTGGAGTACAGTGCTATGCAGGAGGGAGGTGGCCCTAAGACACTGTGCAGAAGAGAGACCCACACAGAGCGTAAAATGCAGGATTTGGCCAAGTCAGGGCACAGGGCCAGGGGAAAGGCTACTTCATGGATCCTAACTACATTCCCTGGTAGGACCTCAGGAGCTACTTCACCAGGATTGCCTGGATTCAACTTCTACACCCTATAGAAAATGTACTAGCAGAGGAGTGTGCAAACCTGGCCCCAACAGAGATGCTGGGCAGAACTACTCAGGTCTCAGCAGAGGTTCCTTTGGGACTCTGTGTTAACCATTAGCAGAAAACAGCCTGATGGCACAAGCCAGTCATGCCCAAGGGTCAGCATCTCTTCCCAATCTGCCATCAGCTTGATGCACATAGGAGATAAACACTCAGGAGCACCCCTGTCAGTGAAATGATGAATTGCCTTCTTTTGGAAATTCTGAGGCTTGGACGGCAGGGTGTGTTAGTTTTGGGTTATTGTTGGTTTTTGTTTGTTTGTTTGGGTGGGTTTTTTTGGGGTGGGGTTCTTTAGTGGAGGGTGGTAAGGGTGGGTGTCAAGAAAAAAATGAAATACAAACAGCAGCTCTGGAGAGTTTGCTACAGCTTATAAGGACAGTAAGTAGACTTTGAAACTACACTCCCCCCAATTCCACAAGAAGCAGAGCACAGATGGTGGATCCTCTCAAGGCAGCACTGAGGTATAGAATTTTTAAGGATATGAGTAGTCCCATTTTAGACTTATGCTCTTTTTAGAAATAAGACTGCATTAACCCTCTTCAATGGATCAAATTTGAAATACAAAATGGGAACATGAACATAGCTGAGGGTACAACTTGAAATTGTAGAAAATCACTGTGCAGAAGTTTGGAAGACAAGTTTGAAGCTGCTCTGCTCCAGTGGCTGAGACGAGCGATTACGTTTATGAAAAGGAATTATCTACCTTATTAAACTTTTGCAAGCTTCTGTTGTCTGTGGGTCATCTGACTGGTACTCAGCAAATAGTGCTGAGGTTTTCTTTTTCCTACTTTGTAAATAATGAATGAATAAGAACTTACTATGGAGTGCCAGCTTAATTTTAAGGGGCATTATCAGAGGTCTAGTAATATCAGAGTCTGAGAGGGTTTTATAGATGAAGACTTGCACACCCATTTCAGAACCAGGTTCATATTCTAGACATTTTTGTCTAAGTTTAACACATATTAAGTACTAATTCACCTTGTGTGCTGTGGTAGAAGTCAATGGGAGTTCTGCCACTGATTTAAAGAGAAACAAAACTGGGTAGACAAGCTACTGCTAATACAATAAGAGAAAATATAAAACAAAACCCCCAATATTTGCTAGCTTAGTTAATGGTATTTGTGTTTATAACTGTTAGCCTTTAGAAAACAGATCCCAGAACAGAAGAACAAATTCTCTATAAAGTAAGTTAAAAAAAAATTTAGTTTATCATTTAAACAATTAAAAGTAACTATTCAAAACACATTTTTCTTTGTGCACTAGAATGCTTGCGTGGGTAGAGTCCCTCTCTCTTTTAAAGTAAATATGTAAGCACCGATTTCAAAATTACTATCTAAAGCTCTTGGGCAAGCAGAACAACAGTTTTCTGCAGTGGGACTACCTCGATATATGACAACTGAGACTTGATCCACAGTTCTGTATCTAATCCTTGCGTGTGTTCCTACAGCCTCCATCTCCATCAGCTTGGTTGTGTGTGCACCAATCCCCCGGTTTGTCTGGGTTTCTTCCACATGCCAGGCGCACAAACAAGCCGAGGGCGCAGGCCCCGCACTGTGACAATGCACTCTTGTCACAGAAGCTGCCACAGACCCTAAACTTCGTGCTAGCAGCTCTGTCTGCAGTGGGGCTGTTCCCCGGCTGTCCCCAGGCAGCTCTACCTCGAGATGCCGATGGACTGATGTAAGCATTTGAAATGAGCTTGCTGGGAGTGCCTAGATTAGCTGTGTTGCCAGGCTCTCGCCACTCTAACCCCCTTTTCCACTTCAGTGGGCTGAGCTTTTGACACTCTGAAAAGCACCATTTAAAATTAATTAAAGCTCCTTATTTTGTACCAAATCTCACTGCTACCAACTCTGTTTATTATGTTTTATGCAGGGTGGGGGGTACTAGTCAGCAAGGTGTTCTGGGCTGGGGTACCAAAACTCATGGATGAGGAGATATTTGCAAGGCAAACAGGATATGAACAATGTTTCCACAAATCACAGCTTTTGCACAAATTACTGAACTATTCTGGTGTAATCCACATGTCACACTGCAAGGCAAGGCAAACTTCCTGGCAACAGCTTTTTATGGAGGTTTATTCTGTTATTTTTACTACTGCTCACAACATCATAGAGTTTTATTGTGGCATACACAAGTGATTTTTTACAAATAGTTTCTATGAACTGCCACAAAATAGGTTAACACACGTATGAGCAGGCCAACTATTTTTGACTCTATGTGGTACAGCTGATTTATGAATATTTTTGAACAACTGGAGGCAAATATTGTCTTTTGGTTTTCTTCTCTGAAAGATCTGCCCATCTGATAAAAACCAATAAAGGAATCTAAACATTCTTTTACTGCATGTTTGAACTGTTACCTTCAAGATAGCGTAATGCAGTCATGTAAATTTGTGCATACAAAATTTTATTAGATGGCTGCTCATTGTGAAGGAGATCACAACAGTGAACTAATCCAGCACATGAAGTGTTCTTTAACACTTAATATTTGGCAAACATCAAATTTCTGAGCTATCCACCAAAATGTAAATGGCATACTTGATATTCAAACTAACAGCAGGTTGTCCCATACAAAATAGTGTTCTTTAAACGTTAGTCATTGATTGTATAGCACTCGGCACTTCCACCATGTTTTTAAATATGATGTTGACAAACACTGAGGAGCAAAAATGTAACACAAAAGGTGCAAAGTAAAATGATATAAAAGCAACAGTTACAAGCAACCACTGCATTCAGAGCGCAGGGGCATGAAACCTGATGTAGCTGCTGTATTCAAGATCCAGCGAGCTCAGAGGATGCCCAGCTAGTTAAAACAATTAGTCTGACACATCATTACTCATACTGGAACGGCTTCACTCTACATTGCTTTAGACAGGGCAGTAGCATAATAGGCTCTTCAGAGTTTTACAGCAAAAAAAATCTCCTGGATTCAAAACCGTTTACAATTCTGTGAAATCCTCCTTTCTGAACAAAACTAGAAAGAACGGAATTTTTGGATGGAATTTGAGTTTTACACAGGCATGACTGCAGAAGCATAAACATTAACAATTGCTGGGGATTTCTGAAAGCTGTACTTTTTTTGTAGATCTTGCTTTCTCAGTTAGTTGCAGAGTAAAAACCAATTTATCTACTAGAGAAAATGTGTCAGAATTTAGCCCTAAATCTAATACATGTTAACTTTTCTGCTGCACAGTCTCAATTTTAATTCAACTGTATGCTTATGTCAATTCCCTATTGGGAGTACAGATTAGGCAAGGGAAAAAAACCCCAATGTTATGTAGAGAGAATTTTTTTTTTTAATACTTATGCAAATTAGGAAAGTTTTCTTTCAAGAGGAAGACTAAACATCTGTAAACATCTTTATATCTGTAAATATCATAGTATTTACATAAAAATAAGTAAATATCCCTTCATTTAAGATATACAGGATTCCTCTCTGCTTCCAAGCATCCCAACTTGTACAAATGTACTTGCGCTAAGTTAAACTTGCTTCATTGTCCTGGCTCTTTTGCAGACACTTGTAACCTGTGCTGTGAGGTAGAAAATGCTTCCCAGAGCACAGTTTTATGTACCAGCACAAACTAATAGCAACACAAGACATAAAGCAGTAGAGAATAACGCACTGAACATTACAGTCCCTTAAGAAGGGGTCTCCAGAACATAAATGCTTCTATAAGTTTCCTTTTTAACCAAGAGAAGTTTTCTCATACACCTCTCAGAGAGCTGAATCAGGTTAATGACAAATATTTCTACTTGGCATACACAAGGGCAAAGGGTCCTAAGAGGTCTCATTGGAGATTAACAGGAGTTTAGAAGCACTGGCACAGTACAGACTGAGACCTCAAGTCAGTTCTGTTGCAAATCCAAGTGATTAAGGTAAATAAATTGCAAACAAAATGTGTCTGCGTTGGTTACTAGTCTCCCATAGACCCTGCACCAGCATCTCCCGGCCCTGTGCTGCCCACTGTTGGAACATCACAACAAACCAACCTGGGAGTGGATCTCCAATTAAAGGATCTCTCATTCTCTATTATCAGGATTATTTTTAATCTGGCAAGATCTGTGTCTGAGCACGCTGCCTTCTCACCCACAACACACACTCCCAAACTGCTGGGCCGATGGGATGGAGGGACAAGCCTGGATCCAGAATAGGTGGCCAACAGTTTTGTGAGCAGACATCTCCTAGGGAAAAAAAGCTACTTGCCCAAATACTTTTGATTACACAGAAACTCTCAGAGCATATGAAATCCAAAGTCCAGCCAGCCTTGTATCTTGTCCAAGAGTTATGCTGATTTTCATGTCTTTAAATATACATCTTGTGCAATGCCAGGCATGTTTTGTGATAATTAGGTAAGCAGTCCACAATTATTATCAGAAAAATGCAACTGCTGGGAGCCCAGTGTTTGCTCTGCGAACATTTGTGTTGAGAGTTCATTTGCAAATGTGCTTGTGGAGCCTGAAAATAAAGTGGGAGCCAAATGAATTTTGAAAACTAACCTGGAAATGCCACCCAGGGTCTTCAAATCCAGTTTCCTGGTATTATCACAAAAATCTCTTACATAAACCAGTCAAGATGCATTTAAAAACATGTATTAGCCCATTTTCCCCATGGGGAAAAGTCATTCTGATGGTGAGTGGCTTATAATGCTAAGCCTGAGCGGTAATGACCATTTTCTGCTCGTTTCTTGTCATGGCAGCACCAGTTCTTCAGTACACCTCCATTTTGCTTATCTTTCTCATAAGACAGAAAATGTCCCTCCTCAAGAGAGAAAATAATTCATTAAAAAAGAAGTTATAAAAGATTATAGATTAAGTTTGGATTAATACTAGAATTTTTTGAAGCTATGCTGAGAAACTTCCTTGGAAAATAATATAGGCCCCTATGCCAAGGATTTAATCCTATCTTATTCAGATTTCCATCAGTTTTTGTGTGTTTGTTAAATATAAAGAATGGGATTTAACTCTCCCATAAATTTTATCTGCTCTTCTCAGAGCAAGAGGTGTCCATAGGGTCCCTTTTACTCTCTAGCTAAAAGGACAAAACCATGAGTTCTCAAATAAGAACAGGATCAAAATCAAGAAATCCCTCTTAACAGTCAGATACATGTATCTTTGCCAAGGATATTTTTATATTAAGTAAAACAAAAAGAAACCTCACTCCACCAGTGACTTATACTTTTTCATCACTACACTCACCAGTAATCATCTATCACTTATCACTGCATGTTTCTACCTTTCCATATCTGAAGGCTGAAGTATATGAACTGAAGCTGTAAATGAATCTCTACCTGTTATTGATCTATTTATAAATTGTCCTTTGGTTGTTGCATCCTACTGACACGACAAACTTTCTTCCCCCCACTCACCCAGAGTAGCACAAATACGTATTTAAACAAAAGCAAAACATTATCAGTGCACATTCTCTTTTCTTGTCAGAATGGAATTGACAAAAGAATAATCCCTTGTTGAGAGTTTTCTCTCTTTCTCCTCTCTTTTTTCTCCCTGCTTAAAAGACTATGAACATCTGCTTCCCTTGTTTTCCTAAACAAGTCTTTGAAAAACATCAATTCATCCTGCAGGCTTTAGGAAGTTTACTGATCCTATCGGCTTAATAGCACACTGCTACACTCAAAAGAAGGCTCTAGAGCTCTCGACTGTTACGACCCTTTTTAAAGCATGGCAAAGACATCAGGCACTCTAGCACATCCTTAGTAGTATATGACAAGTTAAATAACAAGATAATCATGAATTACCAAGACCAGTAAGGATTTTTTTCACCTCAGCGTTACATTTTACTTATTTATTTACATCATCAGAAGGAAATGATTGCTCAGCATCCAGCTGGGCCTTCAGTTGTGCTGTTCAAAGGGAAATCCTTTCAAATGCCAATACAAAGATCAAGGGTTAAGGTCCCAATTCTGCTCCTCTTGCAGATGCTGGAATTTGCTTATTTCAGGAGATTTTGGCCCATCAAAAAAAAGAATATAATAACAAAATTTCTAATTCTCCTAGGAACAGAAATGCCTAACCTCTGCATTTTGGATTTGCTCTGAATAATGGAATTTGGTTTTCTCCTGCAAATGACAATGAATGGTTTGGTTGGTTTACTGGAGAAGGGAGCAACATAACAAAAGCACAACATTTGTGTTCCTCTTTCTGTCCAGGATCTTAGGCTGCATGCTACTCACCTTGCATCTTGTTTTTCTGCCTAAATCCTCCCATAAAGCTAAGATGGGTTCTCACTGTGGGAGAGACAGCCACATGGGAGCTGCAGGAAGACAGGTACCATATTTCAACCCTTCCTATCTGCTGTTAAGAACGAGAAAATTGAAAAGATAATTGTTTTCAGTGAGTGTGGTTTGACAGGTGTGTCTCCTCTTACACGGAGGTGAATGTGTTCATTTGCCATGAGTTCACAGCAGGTCTTTGTGGAGCAGCTTGTTCTTAAATAAGACAAAATGAGTCTTCACCTGCATCAGTAAGGGATGGCATTGATAAGCCTAAAGGAAAATATTCTGATTTTTTTTAATTTCATAAACAATCATAAACAGACACTGGTGTGAAATAACATCATCCAGCTGATCGGTTAAACTGCCAACAGTAAATGGAAAATATACCTCCACCAAATATCGGTGTTCAGTCCAGATGGGCCAAGTGATATTTCATTTCTATTGGAAAGCTCCACTAAATTCAGTATTTTCATTAAGTTTACGTAGCTACTGTTGTAAATGACTCAGAGTCAGATCATACAGATGCAACAATTAAAGTATCACTAAAGAAGTTAGGAACATCAGTGCCTTAGACATTTGGATACACAGATCTCCCTCAGCTTCTCAGTCTGATTTTTATTTCAACTTCCTTCTGCTCTGGAATAAGGTAAATTAGGACATTTGACTATTAATTTTATAAAGAAAAGTACAGAATATTTTAGTGGAGGTAAGTCTCTTTGTTGGGTAGATCCTGAACTTGTTGTCATTTCTGTTCCAATGCTGCGCTGGCTCCATCATTTCCATACCAGTAGGTATGGAAAGAACAAGTCTGCGTAACTTCCTGACTGAGGGCTGTGTGGCTGACTAATAATTGCATATCCCTGTCCCTCAGAACACTTGGAAAGTCTTTGCGGAGTTTTAAGCCTACAGTTCAGTAAAACTGACAGCATGTGAAGAGTCACCGATTCCACGGGATACCGAGGTTTGCTAGAGAGATGTAACATTTTCTACCAAATACCTTTATTTGGTCCCAATGGATGTTGATATTTGTTGTACTCATTGGTGTTTGGTACATACTACATAGTGCTATTTCAATAAATGATTGATTAACTGACACACTGACAGGATGGGGAAGACAAGAATCAGATCACTTCAAATCAAAATTTCCCCATTTTCCCATGAGGCCACAGTTATTTTACACCAAATTTAGATCAATGTTAGACAACATGTTTTATAATTTCAAATACAAAACCCAAAACTAAGTCAAAGCCTCTTCAAACTGTTAAATATGTTGTAAAAATAAATGTTGATTGCAATCCTATTTTATTAATTCTTTTCAAAGCAAAGAGCAGTGAAAATACAATATAAATTTGTAAATAATTTCAATTAAATGAGATCGACTGGTTTTAGCAAATAGAACACATTTTGTTTCACTCTAGAATTTGCAGGGCTGAAGCATATTTTGTGAGATTTTCATAAAAGGAAGCAGTTAATGAGAGATCTAGAAAGGACTTGGAGTTTGGTTTTTCACTCCGTCTTAGGCACTGGCTGTAAGAAGCTTTTGCAGCCAGTGTTTCTAACTAAACATGTTTCCTGTGCAATTACAGGTACATGGATAGACAAGAAGCATTAATGTGGCAATCTGATAGCAAAGTCCAGCAATGTGTCTGCACATCTCACTTCACAGTCATACACACAATTATGACTGCCTGGTTTTAGCCAACTTATTTTGTTTTAAAGAGGTTCCTCAGGCTGCAGTCCATGGCATTTTTGGGTCAGGATGCCTTTTTGGCAAATGGGGAAGTTCAATATCACTTTTCTCTGATGGGTGGTATTATGAACTAAAAATACACCAATACTTGCAAGTAAGGTAAAACTCAAGAGTTAATTACTTTCCAAATTAAAAGCCTTTATTAGTTTTCCTCATCACAGGTTGCATTTATGAAGAGCACTGTGGAATTGAAATAATATGAACAAACAGCTTTTGAAAGAGAAAGGAAAACACACATTTTCAAAACACATATATAGCATAACATTGTGTACAGTCCTTCTTTATGACCTCTCTTTACACAACTTCAGTGATTTGAAAATTAAGATTCTTGATGAGTCAAACTGAAGCGAATGCCAAAACTATTCAATATCAGTGAAATGCAGTTTAGAGTCAATAGGATTGGCCGTCTAATGACGATTAAGTATGCTATAAATTTAAATCTTTGAACTACTTGTTGAGATTTATTCAGGCAGACAAACAAAGATAACAAAAGTCTTTTGTGTGTTTGTCACTCATTTCCGTTGCTCTGTTGTTGCAGTGTCAAATAATGTCAGTTATTTAAGCACAATTAATGTAATTTTAAATTCTCAACAAATTAAATTATAAAGACTAGCAGTCCAAGGAGGACCCTGCCCATTTTTCTTGTACATTTTCTTTTTTCTCCCAGTTTTGTGGCAAATTTTAAATCAATGGAAGGTTAATCTCAACCTTGATTCCTAGAGAAACAGCCCATTTTGATACAAAGTTAATTTTATTTTCATTAAGTTATTTCTCCCTGGTTTTGACCGAGTGAACTAAATCTTGAAGCATAATTCAGGATAATGTAATAATTTTTAGAACATTTGAAAAAGCCAGAGAGGGAGAGGTCATATATTCCAAATGACTCTCACTTGTGCCAGGATTATTTGTGTTCATTTATGATTGTACACGTTCATTCAGTGAAGGGGTAGTTACCTTTTTTAATCCAGTACTTGGCTGGTTGTTAATTTCTTTTTAACAGAGTTGGAAGGCAGCATTTTAAAACAATACCACAGTGTAAGTGACCCATGAAGGAAAACTGGAGGCTTGATAAGGAAAGATACAGTTGTTTTTATCTCCTTAATAAAAGAATGTTAAGTCCTTCATTTAGAAATATTGAAAATTAATAGAAGACAAAAAGATCACCTATTTCTAGGCTTACTTAATTAGACAGGGATGGGGAAAGTTATTCTGTAAAAGCAACTTAAATCTGGTCATCTCAAAGAAGCAAAATTACCACCCATTGTGCTAAAATTATATTGAATTTTATATAATTTAGGAGGAAGGGGGTGAGATATTTTACATTTTGTGAGATCATACCTCAAGATTTAGTACAGCATCTAAAATTTCTTTGCAAGTAATAAAGACAATGATCCATTGTGTATTTCTATTACTAATTATTCTGTAAAGATTGTCTGTTCCAAAAGATAATTAGAAAAGGTGAAATTTGATTCCATTAAACAGAAGTCAGTTGGGACATAATGAAATTTTGTTGTGAAGTAGTAGACTCACTTTGAAGCCAAATAAAAAGCTTTTACATTACTGGAATGAATAAGATTGTAAAAGCTCACACCTTTTTTCTCTCTTTATTCCTGCACAGGTAGCATTTAAAAATAATTAGGCTAAGACTGAATTATACTTGCCAGAAGTTTCGGTTCTCTGTTATTTCAGGAAAAAGGGATGTCTTGTGCTTTTTACACAGATCAGTCCTTAGCATTTGTTTCACAGAAGTCAACTGATCGGGCACAGAATGCGAGAAACCAAAGTGATCTATACCTATACAGCACCAAACCTCCCTGATTCCACAACTCAACCTTCCAGATACTACTGGGAAAACAAATAACCCCAGTGCTGTCCAAAGAAGTCCCATACAAGGCTCTCCCCAGGCCAGTTCTGAGTCTGAGGACAAAATTAGACTGGTTCCAGGTCTTGATCCTTTTTCCAAACTCCCTAACCATAACCAGCTTGGCCAAGTGATGATTTAGCAGTGTGGATCCCTGACTACCCAAAAATAGCCTGAGGTCCAGTGCAGAGCTGGAGAAGTTCACCACTTTGCCCAGACACCAGAGAAGCCAGCACTGCTGCATGAAAGGTGTGTTTGAAGTTATGGCTGTGACTGGGTTCAGGTCTTTATTGTCTCATTTGTAGGTCATATGAACTTACTTAATGGCACAGGCCTTATTGTAAAGAAAAGAATGACCTGAATACATTAGTAACCCATTTCTTTGAGGCTAACCACTAAACACAATGCTCCAGTAGATAATACGCTTGGGAAAACTCTTTGGGAAAATACATGAAGCTGCTTGAAACCAACTTGCTTCAGTTCACTGGACCAAGTCCAAACATTACAGGCTTGAGTTCGGCTGACTGGAACATAGAGTTGCTCCTGCAGTGGGATGAAACCTTTCACACCACACTTGTCATGTCCTGTGACAGTCCTTTACAAGAGCCTGAGCCCTGCACACCCATCCTGGGAAGAAAGGCTGAGAAAGAAGAATAAATTAAGAACTGCCTGGCCAAGGGGAGCATGAAGATGCAGGAAAGGAACAGAAGCAAATTTCTAAACCAGACTCCTAAAGATCATGCTCAGCTTCAACGTTACTTTTACCTGCCTTTACATCCCCAAATTAGATGTGTGATTGCTATAAGTAAAACAGAGGGCTTAGGAAATATTGCAAAAGAGGGCATTTTCATATCAGATTTTAGGAACATCACACCTGCTTATTCAGCTTGTATGGACACTGACAAATATCTGAGCACATCCCAACATCCTTGTGGAGAAAGGAAATGTTGTGATTAGCAGCTTATAGCAGGGAAACCAAAATACTGAGAGACCAAGAGAGCTGCCCAAAGTTCCATTGATGAGGCTGTGCGTTTCTTGATTCCAGGTAAGTGTCCTGAGGACAGGGCAACTTTCCTCTCAAGGATCACACTTTTGTATGAGGCAATTACTGGTTCTGCAAAAAAAATCCCAAAAAACCGAGCAGCTCTTTTCCTCACAGCATGCTGAATGAATGTGGGTTTATTTTTCAAGACCAATTCCCATTTTTACAGAAAGTGCCATTGCTAAATTCTGAACTAGAAAAGAATTTCATCGTACTGCAACCTAATGACAGTGGATGTTAAGAACACATGTGGCTTTTTGGAGCTTTGTGGAACATTCCCATGAAGAGATACTTAGCAAGTGCAGCTTTGTGTACATTTCACAGAACTCTGCCAGCATTACTGACTTTTACCCAGGTCTGAGCCTTACTCTAGACTGAAGTCACAAAGAAGGGATTAGTAGGGCTACACTGAGGCTGTCTGTCACATAGATAACTAATTAACTGCTGATTGGACACTGCTAAATCCTCATTTCCTTTGCATTTTACACACCCTCCCCACAAAAAAACTAGTTCTCATCTAGTAGAAAAATAAAAATTGCAGTCCAGTGTAGTAATGAAATAAGTCTCTTCTGAACAAAAGTTGTTATATCAATAAGTGACAACAGCATGTTAATGTTTCATCCTCTTGAAACTAATTGCCATGCTCACTTCATTGCTTCTAAATATGAACCAAAAATGTAAAATTACAGTAAAAACCCAAGCTGATCTTCAACAAAACGTCTTTCACTGCCTTCTTCATGCAGTAAGTTTGAAATCTATATGCTACCTGTTGCCTCAACTCGGTAGCATAGGTGTAAATCTAGAACAAGCTGGAGTAAGACAAGAGATGCAAACACAGCGGAGGTATGGCAGAGAAAAGAAATAGGTTTATTCACATTTCAACTTGCATGTTTTGCATAAATGTATGGTTTATACCAGGTTCAAGGCAACCAGAACTACTCTTCCTTTTTGCAGAAGCAAGTTTGCACCAAAGAGGGGGTGTTGGGAGATTCCTCCCCACAGGTAAAGTGACAACTCAGTAATCGTCCTTTGATATATTTCGAGTAACTGCCTTGTCTCAAGGCACGTAAGCACTTACTACATGACTTGAATTTAGCTCTTTTCCATTTCCTGAATGTCAGTTTATTATTTTTCATGTATTTTCTAGGTGCTGATTTGAATAAATAGAAGAAAAAATTATATCCTTCCACATTTTTGGAAATATAATTTTCTTGAAGGTCAAAATATAACAGAAGAAAATTAAGGAAGTGTGTGGCTATTAAAAATGTTTACTTTAACTGTCTACACTGCTAAGCACTTCAATCAGAACTAGTAATTTTTTCTTTTAGAAATACCAAGCTATAAATTTATTTCCCAGCTGCAACAAGAAATTGCTGATACATAATATGTCTGATTTTCCAAAATAATAAGCAGCTACCTGGAGGTTCTGCATGCCCTACACCCCTTCTGTGCATAAGACCAAGCCCTTTTCTATGTGAACACACATCAAATGTTTACATCACCCAAGTGAAAGAGAATTTCAGAGAAGAGAATGGGAAAGTAACAATTTGAAGGACACATCGCAAGTGACAGTGTCAATCACCAATAAAGGCAAATTGCTGTTGGATAAAGGAAAGTTTCTCCACTTGACAGAAGAGAATGTACCCCTTGGTCTGAATCACAGAGCAAATTGGTTTTGCCACACAGAGTCACACTTTCTGCAGAGCCGTTGGTTCTCCAGCTGAAGATTGTTACTGAACTTAAATAGATAATGGAAGTTACAGGAGAAAATAGATAGGCATTAAATAGGAGTATAAGGCCCAAACAGCAAGGAAGGTAATTCAAACTGAATGCAATGATTGGAGATGGACTAAGTGGAAAATTTGTTCCCATTTTTTTCATTATTTATCTCCTCTCCACACTACCGGATATCACAAATGGTTCCCAAAGCCCAAATTACAAAATTAATTCCTTATTATATCAGGAGTATTTCTACATTAGCTGTGAAGTATATATGA
Organism: Atrichornis clamosus; assembly: GCA_013400975.1. Lineage (NCBI taxonomy): Eukaryota > Metazoa > Chordata > Aves > Passeriformes > Menuridae > Atrichornis > Atrichornis clamosus. Next base: position 223,075 of record WBMZ01006788.1, read on the forward strand.
AAGGTGCTCACAAATCATGGCTCACATAGCCAATTATCCTAGGGCTGGCAGTCATTCCAGGGATGCCAGAGACATACCAAAACCTACACAGCACCTCAGCAAGATAATTTCTGAACTGCACCCCTCATAGTAGATTGCAGTTAATGCCAAATGCAAGCATATAAATGCCTGAAATGAAGGTGGAGGAGTGAGAGAGAAGGGAGGGAGCAGTGAGAAAATATCAGCTGCCTTCAGAAATTAGGTATTACATGAAATAAAAGAGCTCAAGACAGAAGGTCAGGTACCCTCTGTTATTAAGAACAAGCAGATTTAGTCATGGTTCCGAGGCACTCATTAAACTGAAATTCAATAGTCATTATTTTATTACCAACTCAAACCTTCCAATGGATACTCCAGTCCTACCACTGTCAGTTTGTTGGGAGCACTGAGAAGATGCCTCCTGCAATCTGCAGAGACGTGAAGGGTGTGATAGGGGGAACTCAGGAGCAGGCTGCATTTTCTTTGTGTTTCCCTGATCTAAGAGTTTGGTCCTCAAAGAGCGAAGTAAAGCAAAAGTGTTTGAATAAGGAATATATTCTAGTCAATGAGATACCCAACATCTGTATGGCACCTTTATGTGACAGTGCTGTATGTCTCAGGATTGTGCACAGAGCTTGTTTCTGTGGATCTTTGGGGTATTTTTGCATAACCTCTTTTTTGTTAATTCTTACCTCTTATCTTGCTTGTTACCCAGCTTCACTCCATCAACACTGCCTGCGTGAGAAGGAGGTCTGAGGAATGGACTGAAGAAGCCAAGCTCCCTGCCATTACTCTTTCTCCTCCAGAAACAGCAAAGGTGAAATTCTGGCTTTGTTGCAATAAATAGAACACACACCAAAATCCTGAAGGTCAGAATTTCACTGTCAGGCTGTGATCTGTAACATTAATGCAGCCTCCCTATATACATACCCTTCAGAGGACAGGCGTTTGCAGGTGGATTAACAAAGACCAGTGCCAAAGGCAGGAAGGGGAAAGGCTTTCCAAAACGTGTCCCCAGGGAATGTGATTCCCCTCTACAGACATCCTCTTCACCTCCAGTCTGTTATACTTTGTCCTCAAACCCCATTCCTTACCTAAGCAGACAATCCTGCACAGTAAGGACTTCATGAACTTTTAGTATTTATTTTGTGATTCTAAGATTCTTACCAGTCTCCCAAGGCTGATGTTTCCAAAGAAAAGTACAAATTGACCCTTAAGTACAAAGTCTGCAATGAGAATTACATTTCTCAAACTTTGAGCACATGCTATGGGTTTCTAGTGTACATCTTATAATAGGTGGGGTAAATCACTGCTAAAGAGGAAATTATCCCTGTTAAACAACAAATTATCCCTGTTAAACAATTATCCCAGTTAAACAAAAATTATTCCTGTTAAACAACAGGAAGGGGATCACTTTTTTGGTGGTTACTTGGTTTGGGGTTTTTATACATTCTCCATTATTTTTAAAGAGCCTTTCCTTTTGCAAACACAAGCATTCACTGATCAGTACCACTATCTCTTTGGTTTTGGTGTACATTAAGAAAATTAAATGAAATATTCTTAGAAAGACATCTGTGCCTGGGGTGACTCACATTTGATCAATCCCTATGAACTGTTCTTTTCTGAGGATGTGCAATTATTTGCTCAGTTAGGTTTAAACTTCGTATTTATCTAATCACCCCCCTGCAAAGCTTTGATCTGAGTTTCCAAAACTCATTTTTCTAACCACGTTAGCTACATATTTTAAGTCTTATTGTCTAATCAACTTCAGCCTGTAAAACATACAATGTTCTACTTAATGCATCCTATTTGGAAATCAAGCTGCTGCATGGATTTTGAGATCCCTCATTTTGCAACCCCGTGAGCCATTTGGAAGCATCGTTAATGTCATTATTCCAGGGGAGAAGGAGAGAACTGGCAGCAGAGTGAGCCCTCTACACGGCTGTCAGCTTTGCCCTGCTAACATTTGCAGAGTGACTCAGAGGTGAATCACAGGTTTCTGCAGGTGTACACCAGGGAGAGCTGGATGATTTCCATGTCACAGTGGTTGCAAATGTTTACTTCATTAGTTCATGGGGTTACTCAGCAGTCCTAGCCAACTCAATTTCTCAATCTTACTGTATGGCAGTTTTTAAAAAAAAGGAGAGTAGATAGCAGCTTTGAAATTAGAAACATAAGACCAACTGTCAATTTGTAATTAGAAAATCTGAGCAATGATGGAATGTGAATAGATTTGTGTGTAGCTGTCATTAAACACACATTATGAAATATTTCAAAGTGTATCCAGTGTTAGGTCTATTATGCTCTTTGCTATAGCTGTAAAGGATATTTACTATATCCTTCTTCACAGCAATACACCCTGCACCAGGAATGGAGATCTCTATCCACTGAAAATTCATTTGCCATAAGAAACTTACAGCGATGTCTCTACTTAGGAACTAATTCAATAGCTTCTTCCAAGTGTCCAGATGTTTCACAACAAGCCTTTGCATGCATGAGAGTAGTCACTTGGGATTTACGATGGCATTTCCCACCCACTGCTCCTGGTGTGGCTGCAGATTAAACTCGCATAGCCGCGTCTTCTCCTTACGCTTCAAGTTTACAAATGACCCAGCTGCCATAGGTAGGAAGAAATTCCTGTATGCAGGACACCAGGTAGCTGTGTGAACCTCTCTACCTTCAATTTCTCTAAACTAGGTTCCATAAATCACTTATCTACCCATTTTATTAGTCTGTTTCAGTTATTTTAAATTTTATCATCTTTTGACCTCACGCTAACTTGCTCCCCACAAGATTGTGTCATTGGCAAATGTTATCACTTTACTTCATGTTCCTACTTTAATGTTCTTAGTGTATAAAGCGAGCAAAATCAAGTTCCCCCAGGACTGATCCTTGACCTGTGCCCTACTATAAGTGACCTCCAGCTGGCATGAACTCCCAAATGTTTTCACTCACATGAACTATTTGTTCTTAAATGTAGAAACGTTTCTCCCATGGTTAAGGAAAAGCCTTTCCTCACCTTTCCATAATTTTACCTTGTAGACTATTTTCCGTAGTTACCATACCCAAAGGATTCTGGAAATCCTGGTGGGATTATCTCTCTGGTACAAAACCAGTAACAGGTTACAACCAAGTCAGCTCATTCCTGTAATTAAAACTGATCAAGCTGTCTGACACTCATTAGAAATGCAGACAGTGAGACCTAATTTTCCCTTAAACAAGCTTGACCAGTTCTAGAGAGGAAAAAATTGAAGACTAGGGAGTGAAAATGGAGCTAAGAGACACACAAAAGCTGAAAGTTCTGTTTATCCCAGATTTCCTTTACATTTTATGAAAAGAGCTGACATTTTCTAAAGATCTCATTAGAAGCTACCCAGCCAGAGAGCAGAGTGCTATGTCAGCTATGCACTCAGTGCACAACTATATCAATGACACACTTCCTTAAGGATGCACTTTTAATCTCCGAAATACTTCTCTACCCAAACTATGAGCTTTTGAAAATAATGGAAAATAACAATGCAAGCTTGTGAGAAAAGAGACACTTAAATCACATATTCTAAGTGCATCTCCATAACCCAATATTCAGTTCTGTCTGCTCACATTGAAACTGCAAATGAAATCCAGGGAGTCACTGTGGAGTCAGAGTATTTCAACACAAAATTGGCCATGTAGTGTTTACTAATGGATCTAGCTGGATTGTTCTGGCCAAGGGTCCTACCAGGTGTCATCTACATAGGAAAAACCTCCACAAACACTGGCAGTTACAGCAGAGTGGTCTTGGTAACCCTGATGGTCCTTTCCAATGCTCCCTTCCCAAAAGAACAGACTGTGCCCTAAAGCCCCGGGTGAGCAGCAAGAGCAGAGCTGACAGTTGGCACAGACAGATGGAAGCTGGAGGTGGCAGGATCTCACAGCAGGAGGCTCAGCATTCCTCACCAGGCACCACTGGGCTCTGCAGCACCAGCCAGATTGTGCTCTAGGCAGCACAAAGTTTCCTGGACTAAAATACAAGGGCTGTGTTAAAGTTACCAAGGGAAAATCCAGGGAAGGAAGGCCTCCCGTTCTCCTCCTCAGCAGCAAACAGCAGTGTCACAGCTAATCCAGGTGTCCGGGAGCTCCTCTGCCCCAGCAGCCAGGAAAGGGCAAGGAGAGAGTGGCTCCAGGGATCCTGCATTACAGGGTGGAATAGTGGGGTGAGGACACTGTACAGAAACTGTACATGGACCTGGTCTTTGATTTCATGCATTTTTTTAGTGCTTTGTGTTTCAGATCCCATGAAAAGCATGACAGTCAGGTGAAGCAGGTACTGCATATGATGCAGGTTCACAGTCATATTTATTAACAGCTCCCCTTAAGTCTATCTTGTTTCTGACTTAGCAGATAAAACAGCATCCCACCAAGGCAATGACTGCATAAATACCCATTTTCACTCAGCAGCAACCATCTAAACATACAGCTGAAGACAGATTTTTAAATCCCTTTAGAAAGACATAGTCTCTTAATCAAGTTACCATCCTAAAATTGGCACCAAATTACTTCCAGATCTTAAATGCAGATGACAGTGGCAAGAGGGGAAAGAAATGCATTTCTAAACAGAGTGTGAAGCCGAAATTATGAGAATACTGTGCTAAGCTGTAAATCACATGGCCCTGCAAACCAATTGTTTAGATGTGCTTTCTTTAAACACTATTAGCATGTTATGCTATACTTACTTAAGTAAACTATAAAAATGCTCTTGAAACTAGCATTAGCTATTATGAATCTGTTTCTGCCATGAACACACTGCCCCCAGGGTAAAGGAGCACTACAACTTACTACAGCTATAAATATCCTGGTTTTCACATAGCCTGATTGAAAATGATGTAGGTGTGCTTGGCATTTAACTTGGGGAAGTCGTGTCAGCTCCCCTCCCTTCCTCCTCCCCATGCTAACAATGCTGTTTGGCAGCTTTTTCTTTTTATCTAACCACAGATCTTTGCCAAAACTTGAATCTGCTCCTGACAGATTAACTGCCACCATAAAAGAACTGGCTTTTTTTTTTTTTTTTCCTGTGGATTCTGATTGAAAGGATAAGTTTGAAGGACAATCTTCTCAAATGGCCTGGTCTTCTCTCAGGCCTGGAGTTGGGAAATGAGGACCAATACAGTTGGAGAGGCTTTAGTTAGTCAGTAACCACACTTTGAATTCAATTATTTGAACAGTACAACAGACTGTGAGACCAGATTCCCAGCTGTTTTTTAACTTATGTTGTCACTTGCACCTGTGCAAAGTGGGCACAAAATACTTCTAATTTGGCAGTAGGGAATTAGACCCCATATTTACATTTGCTTCCTGATTCCTGACTTTATTCATCAGCCAGCATGTGGTACACAAGCTGATGAATTATTGTTTAGCTTGTTTTGAAAACACATCACTTGCAAACATACTTTAAAAAGATCTGCAATAATTAGCCGCATTTTATTTTCTATGCTAACTGCACCTTTTCGTGCCTTTTTGTATATACATGCATATACAAGTACATTTATGTTCAGTTAAATTTAGTTCCTTATGATTAATTTAAGGTCAAAATCAGGCCTGAGTGAACACAACTGTAAAGGTGAGGATTTCAATGGAATTCAATATACTTATACCAGGTCTTAATTCTGGCTTTTTCCTTAAGAAACATTTCAGATTTCCAGTGTACAGAGGACATTTTAAGTATTAAATATTTTGCATTCACTACATATAGACAAGACTACAGCTAACTCTACCCTTACGTCTGGACCAAACTATGTTAAATTATCTTGCATTTTCTATGGATTAAGGGGCATGCACACTGTTATTTATATACTGACATCCAGGAACCTGACTGGGTACCAGAACCCTTCGCTGTGTCCAGCACAACAAGCAGGGTCCTGTTCCTCCCTGCACCAGACATTTTGCCTCTGCCATAGAATACAAGGAAAATTATTCTCTATATATGATATTTGGATATTCACAGCAAAAGTCTATTTTTCTCTCAGTTTCTGTATAAAGAAAAATTATCTTTCAAGTAGTTACATAACTGGCTGCTTCCAGTCTCTGTGCTTTACAGTTCATAAGTCTGGTTGGTATAATTTTTCCCCTCATTAAAAGGGGTTTTACCCCTTGCCTTCAGGGGATGCTGGAATGTCACTATCTCCAGACCATGGCAGCTTCTGGGGGTTGACTTTTGTCCCATTAGACTCGCTTCAGGGCAAGACTCAGAAAGGCAGAGGAATTCCCAAACTTCATGAGAGGGTGCTTGAGCCAGCCGGCATCTCAATCACCTTTGTTTGCCACCCTGAGGCTTCCACTGTCCCAGGAGAGCATCTCAGCAGCAGGGTTGGTGGCAGCACACTCCAACAGCACTCCTGTATGTCCTCCAAAGGAGGGATCCACTGGGCTCACACTGCTTCCCATCAGGAGCAGTTTCCTCTGCGCAGAGCGCTCGGGCCAACACTCCGCTGAATGAAGGAGGCTGAGAATCTGGCCTGTCAAAATGAGCTCTGTATAACCAAAGGCACCTCAGCGCTTTACCCACATTCATGCTTATCCTTCCCACAAACATCACCCCTCCCCTCACGTCAGGCACCTCTCCTACACTCCATCAGCAGCAACATCAAAGCCCCTCAGGATCAGGGATCTGTATTTTCTTTGAAGCCTCACAAACAGCAATAGCACCGTTTAAATAATAACAGAGCAGTGATTCTACAACAAGAGGGATCAGCCTTAACAACTCATACCATAAGTGGTGCTGAGAGTCCACTGCAGGATCTTAACATCAGCTCTGCTGATGCAGACAATGAAACTAACTTCAGGCTGGTGAAAGATTGATAAGAAACATTCATCTGGGTTAATATCTGTAGGCTGGGGGTCAGATCATCATTGATATATCAGTCACAACACTTGGGATATTGGTGCCAGAAAAATACAGAACTGTAATAATGCACAGGAGGTAAGAAATATATGAGGCCGTTTAGACTCAGACCTCTTCTCTTGAAATGATATTCCATGCAAAAATTTTATAAAGTGTCACACCAACATAGGGAAAGCATTTGCCCACCCTAATTTACAGAATAACTAGCACTGAAATTTTAATTATATCTTAATTTGGGAATGAGGTATATAAATCTGAAATATTATGAATGCAACAATAATCTGCCAGAAGTCCACTTTGTTTTCATGCGATGACTTCTGGTGCACAGGTGCTCCAGCTGCACTGCTGGCTGGATGCTCCCAAGGCTGTGTTGGTGTGACCTGGGAACAAAAGCACTGCCATCTATTAGTTTTCTAACCTGACTGGACAGGATTGGGGGATACTATACCAGCAGCTGAGGAGGTGAGAGAAGGCAGATACCCATACGGCTGTGGAGAGATGGCTGCTGCATCGGAATTATGGGTAGAAAAAAAGATTTGCACACAACTGTATAAATTCATGTTAGAATCTGTTCCAAATGGTGTGTATATATGTGTACACATATGAAGTTCCATAAAAATTGTGTGCTGTCTCAGAGAAATACTACCATAATCTAGAAGAGAGTGGGGGAAAGCTTTTATCATCTTCTAAGATTTTAGCCATTCTCCAGGGCAAAAATCACTCCTAACATTGTCTAAAAGGTGACATTATTGCAAAGCTAAGGACACGCTTAAAAATCCTTGAAGGAGTTTGCTTGAAATACTTTGAACTACACTCTGTTTTTTGTTTTGTTTAAGTTGGGATGGACAATTGACTATTGTGCAAAGGTAGATTGCATTCACAGCTCGATATTTGTAAAGCAATTTAAAGGTCACTTTAACAATTCCAGTAATAGTGAACATTAGTGATTCTGCAAAGAAACAGACATTGCAAGATAAACCAGAGTGTTCTGAAAGTAACTGCTATTCTTTCTTCTCTGTGTTCCTGAACTACTCTGTCCTTGTCATATCCCATCACCTTCCAGCAGCATTGTAAGGGCTGTGACTGCATGCATTGCATCGGGTGGACTTGTTTCTTTATTTTCTTCAAAATTGCTATTAGGTGATGATCTCACCCTGTCTAAAATCAACAAAATCATGGCAATTTAATGCAATTTAATACTTGTACACAGAGGGCTATCAATACAGTAAACCTCCAGACTACTTCACATATTTATTAGACATGTAAAAATGTCTGAACCTACCTGACATTTTTAAGAGTAGAGTTTTTTGTGGTTTGTGGTGTGGGTTCCTTTGAACTGAACAACCCCTCACTATAATTCTGGGAAAAGACACTGGAATGATAACATAGCCTTTGCTTTAATCCTTTATAAAATAAATGTAAAAAAGTCTTACAGTCATCCTCTTAAATGTAGTTGGTACTTCTGACAGTGATACTTAGACTGAAAGTTTCTGCAAGTATAGTTGCATAAATATATTTCTAATTACTCAGCTTTTATACAGCCTCTGGTTTCCAGAAAGAATAAGAAATGTGACATATGATCAGGACTGCAAATGTTTCTTCAAAGTTGGATTAATTAACATCATCTCAAAACCAGAAAGAACAAAGCTACCAGGTATGTGGAACATTAATCACATCACTAGTAATTAGTGCTAGAATACAGAAATAAAAAGACAAAATGAGGCCATAAGAAATTAGTGTCATCCAACTACAATTTACCAGAAATACTGTAAGAAGAAAGCTTGAAAAGACACAATCACATTTTTAAAATGGATAGAAGGATGGGTAGGGTAAGCCTGTCTGTCTGGGCCAGATCAACAGAATAGGAATGCTTGAGGAAAAACTGCAGTGATAGATGGGAAAATTGCAACATGTGTGATTCAAATATGTTATGATAACAACACCATACAGGTATCAGAGGGCAATGCATAGAGCAGCAACAAAAACGTGTGAGGTACATGGTAAGTTTTAACTCATGCAGTTATGGGCCTTAGAAATGACAAGATCTGTAACAGACCAAAACACAGGGACAGGCCCAAGGGACCTGGGACTGGTAACCACTGAGATGGATGTAAGACAATCAGGTTTGTGCTCAGAAGGTAAAGTTTGAGCGTCTGCAGAACAACATCACTTTGGAGGCTCGCCCTCAGATAAAAATCTACTGTCTATTCCAGAAGCACTAAGGTATCTCACCCACTCAGCATAGGAACAATGAATACGCTGCCAAATGTCACTCATGGCACAGTCCAACTATACCAGAGCAAGCAAACACCTGGGAGAGAACTGCAGACTGTATAGAAACCACGTTCACGGCTGTAGTTTGTCCAAAATGACCCCAAAAATACTCAAAAATGGAGATAGGAAAATAACCATCATGTATCAAAGCATCACGGGCATATCTTCAGTCTTCTGATGTTTGCTCCTACCTTTGACAAACATTCTGCTGCACCTTGTGTCTTTTTGCTCTTTTTAAGCTGACAGGCCTGTTGCTGACAAGTGGTAGAGGTGATCTACTGAAAAAAATCTGACCTCTGGCAGATCTAGAAGAAAATTATTTTATCCTGAAGAACTAATTTATAGATTCTCATCTCATTTCTCACACCACTGCTTGTTTTGATATGTGCTTTCCTATATGGCCAGGCAGGTTCTCAGTCTGAATTGTAAATGTCAAGGCAATAATTAGGGACCACAAGTAAAGAAGCAAGAACTCACTGCAATAGGTGAGTCCTTTTTGAACTTCTCACAAGGGCATACACATCCTGGATATTCCTACACAATGATCCTAACCTCAGCAAGTCCAGTAATACCCAAGCATGTGAACTGTGAACAGATTTTTCGAAGCACAAGAGAACCTTTCAGGTTCTCAAATAGTTCACAGCCTGATCTCTACAAACCTATTCCTATGAATGAATGTTATCTCAATGCATATAAATAGATTTCAACTTACAGAGCGATTGTAAAGCTGTTTGCTCTGCATTGTTTGTTGTACTTCGTTACTCACCTAAATCCTGTGCATCTGAGCACAGTTTACAGCTGCTACTGCCTCATGCCATTCCTTGGAAAGTGGTGAGCATTCCCAGCTGTACAGAGCAAGGAGACAGGGCTTAGGATGAACAACTAGCCAAACTGCTCTCTGTAGGCCAGTGATATGGAAACAGGAATAAAGCCAATCTCTTTTGCTAGGATGAGACCATCTTTTTCCTCCCTGCAGAGGTTTAATTTCCAACAAAAGTCTGGCTTTTCATCATTTAGACTCTGATTCAAGAAAGCCCCAAAGTTTACTGAGCAACAGTGGAATGATATCCTTAAACATCTGGCTGAATCAGCGCTTCTGTGTCTATATTGTAACACAGCTTTTATCAAAGAACCTAAAAATAAAATCCCCACAAGTTAAAAAGATCTATTCTTCACTTGTGTCTTATTGGTTTTCAGTAGATAACTGCTTGGTTCCAAAACTAATTTAAAAGAAAAAAGGCTAAGATACAATCAGTGTAAAAGCAATTAGCCAAATTATTTAATGGATTAATATAAATTACATTGTTTAATTACAAGATCAAACAAAATAATGCTGATTTCAATTAGAGCAATTCAAACCAGTGGTGAAGTAAGGAAACCAACTGATTTTTTTTAATGCTGCCATCCAACTCTCTCCAAAACAAGGTTGCGTTGACTACATGAAGACATAAAATCTACAGCAATGAGAAGTCACTATACGGATACTCTTGAATATAATAATATAATTTTTCAGCTATTCAGTCATTTGGATTTTACTAACAAAACTTGCAATAATCATAATAAGGTACATAGAGACATGGGGTGAGAGAGAGAGAGAGAGAGAGAGAAGTGGAGAAAGATGTAATCCCAGATCAGACACAAAGACAGTCCTCTTCTTGTATATACTTCTGCCACTTAGATTTAAAAGTCTATATTACTGTTGGGTCTTGTAACCAGCCCTCCTCACTGACCCTTCTTCCTACACTTCTTTCCCCACACTGCACTGTCCTCCTCATGGTCCTATTACACAGCACAAGGGTACTCATTTTCAGGTACTGTCCACCAAGCCTGATATCTCAACCTCTCACTGCTTGTCTTATCCATCCTGGTGTTCATTCTTCTCCAGTTTCTGTATCAATTAATCTCTTCTCCCCTGACCTGCTCTTATTGGCACTGACCTCTGTAACTGTGCTATGTAGTGTATCTCTTTGCATGAAAAATGCTACTAAGTGAGGTCTTTTATTAAGGCTTATTCTTCATGAGGGGAAATATCAAATTTCCTGCAGCCTAAACTAGCACAGTCCATCAGGAAGGTGCATGTCCCCATCTGATGTGCCCCACTGGTGCTCCCATGCCCATGAGGAATTCACACAACAGCAGGCTGCCAAACTACCAGCCAAACGAAAGTCGAGTGAGCTGTTTCTTCTTGCCCTTGTCCAGATGCCCTTCCCTGCTGTGGGTCTGTTCACCTCTTCTCCCGCCTGAATGGAACCATCACTGGTCACACACAACCTGTGTGCCAGCCCTGCTTCTCTCCCAGGCCACCCGGTGCAGCTGCAGTGAGGAGCAGCAGCAAGGCGGGCAGCCGGGGTTCAGGGCTCCTCCCCTGCTCCCCCTCTCACCAAGGGCTGTCTCTGCCCTCTAAGCAAAAGTACTGCAAGAGCCATCCAGACCCGAGCCACAGAAACCTCATGAGGAGCGTGACTCTGCCTGCACCCAGAACAAGGGATTCTGTGTTTCGGCTGTGCAGAAAGAAGCATCTGACTTTGATCAGTGTTTTGTGCCGCTTTGAAGCGCTCTGCAGAGCCCCGGTCCTTGGCCTGGCACAGCTTGCTTCCTACCCTTTCAACATTGCAGCACTGGTTGTTCCATCACAACCTGTCCTCCCACCCATTAACTAGGGGTGCAAAAGAAATCCCAGTGCAACCCAGGCTAAAAATGAACGTGCCCATCATAAGAGGAAGCTTAAATCATTACCAGCCTAATGCATTTGTGGAAAAGAACAACTGTAGGACCTGAAGTATCATACATACATAATGAACAGCATGACCTTCACTGTGGTCCTACTTGCTGCAATCGAGGATATCATCTCAGAAATCTCACATTTTCTGCCCCAACAAACTTCAAAAATAAGAGACAAAATAAAACATGGGGAAAAGAAGAAGGAGAGCAAAGAGCTGCTGTGGCCAAGCTGATGGAGGCCACCAGAGCTGGATCCAGGGCTCTGACAGCCAGCTCCCAACTGCTTGGCACTGACATCACAAAGCACACAGGCTTAAGTTGGGTTTTCCTCTACAGATAACAGCAAACCAGATTAAAAAATGGAACTAACTCTCTACTGAGCATTTTTGTTCACCAGGATGCAACAAAATGCCAAACAGTACAACATGTTTTCACACTGCTTTCTAACATATTCAAAGAAATACCTTCCTCTAAAGCCACCATTTGTACGAGGATAGCAGATTGATGGCAGTGTCACTTTGACAAGGGCTGGCACTGCTGTTCAGGTGAGCACTGGTTTCACTCCTCATTTTAAAGGCATTTGTGATTTTTGAATAGGTCTTGGGGCCTATCAGGGTTGGTTCATCAGAACTTTGTTTTATACAGTAAGTTTTAGGCTTGTTCATGGGCTGCATATAAAACAAATTCAAAAGGTGTTTAAAATGTAAATGAATCGTTTGACACCAGGAGTTAGTGGAAATATTTTTCCAGTCAGCTTGTGGCTTGAAAACTTCATATTAAGCTTGTTAAGCTTGTGTAAAATATAATCAATTAAATATATTTAAAACAAAAAACTCTCCAATCTAAATCATCATTTCCCCTTTATCCAGTGCTCGTTATTTTGGCTTCTGTTTGAGGGGGAGCAGAGGGGTTGGGGGCAGTGGTGTGGGTGTGTGAGAGGGAAACCAGAAAAAGAGCAAGGAAAACATCTCCAGCCAGACTAAGCCAACAGCAATTATGCTAACTTGCTCCTGTGGATCTGTACGTTATGTTGGTTTTGCTCCAGTTTGTATCCACAACAATGTGAGGATGTTGCTTTACAGAAATCCCTGCACAGCCAGGACCAGGGGAATGCTGCTGGTTTCAGTTCCTGAGCTCTGCAGGCAAAAAAAATCTCAAACTTGAGCTCGCTGCAGCTCTAATTAAAAATAAAGTACAGATGACTCATTTCACTGCTTATTGTTAATGGTTAAGCTACTGGAAGAAGCCCTACTGGAGCTGCTCCGGACCCAGCAGACTCATGTGCTGGTCTAGCAGGGAGCACACTTTGTCGAGAGCAGGAGTGCTGGTCACAGGTTAACAGGGACCATTTAGGGCCCTATAGCCAGAAAAATTATTTGCAATATATCAAAACAGAGATCTACGCTGAGGAGGGAAGGGGGAAATAAACACACACATACAGTGTAATTGCAGTCATTTCTTCTTGCATGGGACGATATTTTCACCCACTGCTTCCAGCCCAGAGGTGAAGGACTGTTTCCACTGCAGTGAAAATTGAACGCAACACCAGTGGGGTGGCAGAGATGTCTATTTTTGTGCCATGCTCAACTCCAAACAAGCAGGACTTACTGGATCTGATACTTTTACTGTAACCCTTTTATCTCAGCTGCTAAACTCAGAGGAAATTATATTTAATGCAGGTATGTTCCTAATATTTCACCAGTATATATCACAGTGGATACTGCTTTTGCTGGCACTCCTTATTTCAGCTTCCTATCAAAAGCTGAAAAAGTTATACCATTATCAAAGGTATAAAAGCATGGTTTTCTATTACATCTACAGTGCAGTTACCTGAGCCAACAGCAAGTGAGCTTGTTCCACATATCAGAAACAACAAACCAGCAGTAGTACAGGCATCCACACATGTCAATCTACCCTCTCTAGTGACTCAGGAATAGCTCTCAGGAAAGGCAACTCTACAGTGAACAGTCAAAGTCAGCTCATTTACTCTTAGCTTCACCCTCTCTATGCTGCACTACACCATCTACAGTGCAGACCTTCCTCATCACACACAGATACCACCTCATCCTGTCTGGAATGCATATAACTACGCTGGAGCGAACATTTTGAGGTTTCTTTCTGTCATAATGACATTGATAAATGAGTTTACTGTAAATAAAGTTTCCTTCATGTATCTGGTTTCTTTAGGTATTCATTCATCTGGAGTGATTCGTGTTTTATACATCAAGAACTCTTTATTTTAAAAATTCCGAAGAACAATAATTCAGTACCTGACATTTCATCACTGTCATACTTCAATGTTATGATCTGCTATTAGCAAATGTATTAGTCCATTTATATTTTATATTCTACTTCTCCTAAGGGTTTTAAAGATATTTTGGTAACACTGTCCCTTCATAGATGGTATTGCTCGAGAGAGAAAACATTTCCAACAAGATCAAGAGTTACAGAGTGGGCTATCTATAGCAGAACCTATTGTATTAACAAGACAAGATTTGTTTTAAGTTCAATGGAGAAAAGACAGCTTTGAATTTGAGAAGTTAAAGGGTGTTGCATTACCTAGGCACAATAGGGTAAGTTAATGATGAAGTTTCAGTTTTAACTTGGAAACTGCTGGGTTTTGTAGGCTTCAGCCTGTCGCTAATAGGTATATTTTAACGAGATACATGGGGATTTAGGGGAACAACTCCCATTATTGTTAATGGGATTCACACAGCTAAATCCCTGTGCTGGAAATGTTTCTTGTAATATGTCTTTAATACAGCCTCTGTGTGTGTGCACACACATGTATGTGTGTTAATGGTTAAATGTATAAATAGGAACATTAGACTTCCAAGTGTTACTGTTTCATTCCATAATGTATAACTAAAGTGGAAGCAAAATACAGGTCCTGAAAGTGTGGGGTTTTGTCAGCAGTGGGTAAACCTCTCTGAATGTTTGGCAGGAACGGGGACATCACATCAGTCACACACCCGTGGGCTCATAGGAGTGAGGTCTGCATCCCTCATGTCCTTCGCTGTGCATTAAGGCAGGGTGGCGTTTGTGCAGTCACTCTTCTACTTCCAAATGGATCCCTGGCAGAGGAGGGCTGTTAAAAATCTGGTCAGTGGTACCTGGGAGCAATGTGTATTGAACTGGAGAGGGAATCCATGAAATGGCTGTGCCCTGCTGGTCTGGTGTTGGCCAGCTGCAGGCTCCGTAGGTAGCAATCTGTGTGGAACTTGGAACGCTCCTGGGAGAAAGCTTGGCCTGTACACCGGAGAGCTGGCTCACCTGCACATGGCTACTACAGCAAATGAATTGCAACTGCTCTGTAAAGAGTTTTCTGAATAAAGGAGAGTTTAATTTTAGAAACATGAAGTACTCTCATATTATTACCCACCAGGTGGTAGGCGATACATGCAGGAAGCAGTCAGCCTAAAAGAGACGCCACGAGAAAAGAAGCATGATTATCTGAGGGGCCAAGCAGCACCTTGAAACAGAGCAAACACACTGCATCAAAAGGAGTGACCACCAGGATGCTGGATTTTCAGAAGTACACCTAAGGGCACGGCAGAACTGAGACTTGAATCAGTACAGAGAGCTGAACATTGAGGGATGAAAAGAAAAACAGAAAGTTAAAACTTTTCCTTACCATTTAATCAGTGAAAAAGAATTAGGAACAAGTAAAACTCAGGTATCAAAAATAACATCTAAAACACTAGATAGAATTTCATGAGAAGCATCAACCAACACAGAATGAGACTATGCAGAGGGGATAGGGCTTACAGGTGGAGAAAAAGGAGAGCAGAAATTTTACACTGAAAGCAGTGGTATGCACCTGTAAAGAGTCACAGGAAAAAGAAGTGTTATCCAGTGGAAATATCCAGACAACACGGACAGCTGAACAGGCCCCCACATTTTGAAGGCAATGACAAGTACTAGTGCATGAGGAGGACATACTTTCTAAAAGAGATAATAAATACAGTTTTCATGACATAGAATATGGAAGGCAAAAGAAAGACAATGTATGCCCTTAGTGAAGGTGGAAAATAGAACCCTGTGACCCAGTTGCAGAGATATCAAAGAAAGATTATGCAGATGAACATGCACTGATTATGGTTATAGAGGTTTCCAGTGATAATTAAGACATCTACTGAGGTCTGTAACCCATCTTAAAAAAATACCAGATTGTGTGACCCAAAGAAAAGGCTACTGCCCATGCTGCTGCCCTATTTATGACTATTACATGATCAGTGACCACCTTGCTTTCACATGTATGAAACAAGTGGTAATTTAACTCCTGAAGCACTGATAAGCATCAATCTTAAGACTAAACAATGGGGTCAACAGAAGAACATGCACCATCATACAGAGGAGTCAAACAAAAGAAACAGTATTTCTGGTTTAGAGTGACTTCTGTCCCACTTGTGAACATGGGACTATCAAACAGTGACCAGGCTGAAAGACATGAAAGACATTTAGTCATTTATAGAGAGATCCATCTCTCAGGCACTCTGAATGCCTCTCTGAAGCAAGTACACTCTTGTTACCTCCAGAGAACTTAAAATGTAAATTGAATCTAGACTAAGAGAATGTTTTTATCACTATTTATGCAGCAAGTAGCAGTGGCATCTGTCCTGAGAGATGCTTCTGATGGTTGGTGTGATACAAACAATTTAAAAATTAAATGTTTTAATATAAACCAGGTATCTGCTGCCCTTAAAGTTTGCCATTATCCCTCCAACTTGTCTGGCTTTTAATGTTGAAAGTGAGGAAAGGTCATTCATTGTGGTTCTAAACCCAGCAGAGTGGGACTCAAGCCTAGACCTGCCATAACACTCAGGTAAGTGACCCAGCCTCTTGGATAAAATAATCCCACTTCACCACTGGTGTTCTCCTATTCCACATAATTTGTTAAATACGAACTGAGTAAGGAAAGAAGTTACTCTACAGCGTGATGATCAGGGCGGGGACACAGAAAGAGACACGTGAAATTCCTGACTCCAAACACAGCCATTTGAGCTGGAGCTCCAGTGCTGGCTGGGTGTGCTGGCCAGAGCCTGTCCTGTGGGAGCAGCAACGGCTGCAGGGCCTTGTCAGTGCCACCTGCCAACGATTTCAGCAATATTACTGGAGCAAGTGTTCTCCAGAAGCCTAAATTTACCTTGATAATGCATGCACTAAGTATAAAGATTTACAGAATGTATTCAGACCTGTCTAAAGCAATCACCAAAGTGAAGGCATTTTGACCCTTCAAAGTAAAAAAGATTCCCTCTTATTTTACTTTGCTGGTTCCTTCTGCAAACTTCAATTTTGATTTGAATGCCATATTCATTTTGATAACTGATCACTCTTCTACTTCCATATCTCACTGCCAAATGGGACTCACCTGTTATCTCTGATTGCAGGCAATTCGAACTTAAAGCAAGCCTGTCTATCAACTACTGTTTTAACAGCTGATTAATTAGGGCTACAGGGATCCTGTGGAGAGCTTTATCTGAAGAGCGGCTTAACCATTAGTAGAAGAAACTTCCTTGTACACTCCTAGCTCAGATAACAAAGTAAGATAATAGTTCACAATCCTCCTCCAGCTAATACAAATAGAGGCACTCCCTCTTATCCTAACACATGAGTCAAACAAATCCCCATGATACAGTACTATAGTGCCGAATTCTCCAATGTTCCTGAAAATGAATATCAGACAACATGACACATTGTTAACCAAAGTGTTGCTAACAAGGATAAGTTGCCTGTCTCTCTTTCTTTCCCCTTCTTTTTATTATTTTTTTTAAACTAACATCAAAAGTAGCCAGTTCCTAAAGAAATATCAGGGTGCACAGTGGTCCTGTACCCATTCTGGGCTACCCCTGCCAAATAATGAATCCTGTCTTTGCCTTGCAATGCTTTAACTCACTCCTTAGTATTTTTTCAGATGGTGATTGGTGATCTATAAGAAATTCACAACTTTTTCAGTGTTTATTCCTGTAAATTCATTTTCATCCATGTTCTGGCATCCTGCTTGTGAATTGCCCTTGTCTTTTCCTATGAATTTGGAACCCATACAGGTCTCTGTAAGGCATCAATATGCAGAGCTCAGTTGTGCAAGGTAGTGCTATGCTCCTGAAGCCAAAGCATAAGTTGGCCTCAACAGTGATCAAACAAATTAATGTGAAGAAAGGCCTGTCAAGTATGAATGACACACTGGATCTGTGACAACCTGCATCTCAGGAATTCTTTAAATCCTTAGCTTCCAGAATGTGGCTTCCCTAAAAATCCACTACTGGCCATTCTTCCTCAAAGCAATTATCTGGGAAAGCAGGCTTTTTCCAAAACAGACCCATAGACTTATATAGACTCAACATCCTGCTGCTTTCTACAGAGCTTTAATTCTAGTTAAAATACAAACAAACAAGAAAACACACACTCCCCAATTTCTTTCCCCCATCCAGAAAAAGTCAACCAAAATCCAAGAAGCAAGAAACAAAAAGGCTATAACCCTGAAAAAGCTTTTCTTTTTCTTTTGCTTTTAATAGCCTCCATGAAGAACACAGCATTTGCCCATTTCTGAAATTGCAGCCCATCAGCAATAAAAGCAGGGTTTCCAGCAAGCTCAATGAAAAATCTCATTGGCCATGGCTACAAAATCATCTCTCATTATCTCATTATCAGTTCAGATTTCAATGCAGGTTTTTTATGGTAGTTTTCCAAATTCCATCTGCATTGACTGAGTTTCAACTGGCTGAAATAAGTTGATGTTTCTTCAGGATGCCTTCCCACTTAACTGAATCTACCCACTGCACTTGCAGATGTCACTCATTCTCTAGGTAGGTAGGCAGCTATTTTGCAGGCTTTTACAGATAAGAGAAGGCACCATAAGTTTTGAAGGTACTGCAATATTTGCCAAAAAACTTAAATAGTGATTTATGATATATTTATCATTCAATCTTTACCATCAAGAAGATGTTGCTACGTCATAAAGAAGAGATAGTCAAGGAGTGCATTTCCTGCAGAAGTCTATTTTACAGCACAGAACTGAACAGAAAAGAGAAGGAACAAATGCATCCATATTCTTAATAAGACATATATTTTCTTGAAAGTACTTCATACTGAATGTCAGGACTTTTGATGTACTCCTTGCATGTTTTACCAATTAAATGAATGCCATATTAATCTTTTCTAAACAACCTTGCAATATCTGTGTGTTTGAATGATTTCTCAAGAAGAAGATTAGGGATTTTAATGCCTGATTCACATACATTACTGAAGGCATTACCCTGGCAAGTTGAAGCAAGTGTAGAAATGCCAGCAAGGCTGCAGGAAGGCGGCGGGTTCAGACCTCACGCTCAGAGGCCCCGTACACCACCACTGTGATTCACTTGTTACTTTCACAAGCACAGATTTATTTTTCTTTCCCACATAAAACAATGATGCATAAGGCACCAGCAAAGCTCAAATTCCAGAGAACCTAATTTCTGCCTAAGATCCCAGTCTGGTGTTTCCCACAGTTAGGCACCTCTGGCCAGAGGTGCTCAGTAGGGAGCACCACACTCATAGGGTTCTGGACAGCATCTAAATTTCTGCAGATCCCATGGGGCCAAATCCTGTCCTTATGGGTCAACACAACCTTAACCTAGATCATCCTCCAAGCCATGCACTGGAAGATGCAGTTAAATTATATTTTACCTGATTTGTATCCATTATATACTTCAGTGAAACACTGAGGTTCAGCTGGACTAAAATGCTATTCCTTTCTGTTTTTTGAGGGAAAAGACCTTGCATATATTTTAGTGCTCTGGAGAACTCCTTTTGCCAGAATCTGTGCCAGGGACTAATGACATATGGTATCCTTCCTAGATTTGCAAGTTGAAAAGAGAAGGAGAAGACCCCTTTCATTACAGCACAATAGCACGCCTGCGATAGTTCAATAGCTGTAATGAAACATGACAACCCAGATCTGCTCCCAGTGATGTTTCCAGCCCGTGTCTGAATTGCACACTTTGGAACATGTGTCAAGTCACGACTAAATGCAAAATTCCTATACATTTGGGGGGATAAGGGTAATCTTAATTTTTGTATTTTGTAATGATCAGCCAATTTCAAATCACCAGTTTCCACAAAATGTCATATATTTTTACTTGTTCTAAAATAAACATATTTTTTACATTATTGTCTTGGGATGCTTAAAAACATTTCCCTGAGCCCTGGCCCTGTAATCTGTGGCAAAGATCATTACATTTAAATAAAGAGTAGAACATGCAGTCACAGATGAAGGGTAAAAAGCAAGAGAAAAAAAAAAGATTAAAAAAAAAGGCAGTATGCACGTGTCTCCTGTCCAACTGTAGGAAGTCTGAGTTCAGATCTGGCTACTGAAAATTGTCTTTAGGTGTGTTTCTTATGCATGTAAAATGCAAATATATATGATATACTACAGCTATAGAGTATACATATGTATCAGATACCAAAATGCAAATCTAGATCCTCTTCTCGTTATCTTAAATTTAGATCTGGTTCACCTGAGTGGCACAGCAACGTGGATTTACAGTACTTTCCTTATACCAGCCAAGGCTTTTGTCTGTGTGTGACTAGTTTGTTTTACATAGAATCACTTGCCTCGATATTTAAATATCATGACCTAGGTCAACAAAAAGTCACAAAATTTTCTTACTACTCCTACTTCTTTCTACTCTTACTACAGTGACAGATTCTCTTTGGTTAATGCCTACCTGGACACTACAGAGATGAAAAATTCACCCTTTCCATTAAATGAAAACTCAGACTGTCATGTTAACACATGACTCCAGAAGTTATGACTTGAAGAGAAAAATTAATATTTCAATAAACTCAGAGAAAAATTACCCACAGCCAATGACACTGACTGTGCACCCACTGCAGGCCTCATATAGGGAAAAATCCATCTCAAAGCTCAAGAAACGTAAGAGATAAATCCTGCAGAAACAGAGCAGGGTGGTATGTGAAGCAAACTCTTTCAGCCTGGCTCCCAAAACACTGGGCTGGAGCACAGATTTGGGTGCTTTCTGGTTAAGAAGTGAAAATACTAAACAAACAAACAAACAAACAACCCCCCTATAGATTAACAGGACTGCTGTAAGTTAACACATTTCACATTGCCTGCAAGCGACGGGGTTCTTCCAAGCAGACGGTACACACAGAGTGGACAGAGTCCAAATTCAACCCTTTGCCAGTCTTCATCTTCACTGTTAACTTTAATTAACAAAACAAAAGCTTCATCTAGTATTCCTCAAAAGTTGATTTTTCTTTAAAAAAAAAAAATCTCTTTGCCCTCATTTTTTTCCTCTCTGCACTCAAACCTTCTTAATACTCCTGTGGTGGCACTAATAGGATTCCATTATCTGACACATGGTGAGTCATCACAAAGAAACAGAAAACCTTGCTTCCCTATGCAGGAGTCAAGTACCTGCTCCTTTGTCAGGTCTCAGCAAAAAGGTCTCTCTTCAGCTTAATTCCTCTCTTTACTGCCATGTTATAAAAATAGGGGTGCTTGAAAATGAGTATATAAATCGAGGTTGCACAAACAGTCGGCAAAAGTCACATAAACAGAAAATATAAAGCTGGTTGTTTTTTTCATTGCAAAGTCCACACCGGTTGGTCAAGGGTTCAAGGACATTAGTAATTTTTCCAAACAAACTAGCATATGTTTTGATATTGTCTTAGGCCTGGATCTGTGATTTGAGTGTAAAAGGAAGAGAGCCTTGAACAATTTGGCTTTGCACTTACGCTGTAAAATGTACTTAAAGCTGAACACGGAAAGTGAAATTAGACAGGAATTATTCAATTTAGAAATAACTTGTACAAACCCATTGAAATGCAAGCTCTGGAAAATGCAAACAAACTACATATCATTTTAACCATTATTGTACTAATAGGGTCAAATTCTAATCTCAGTGACCTGAGTGCATCTGCTTTGATCTCTCAAAGGGTTGTACACATCTGCCTGAGAATGGTCTCAATAATTATATGTTAGCTGTGAGCAAAATCAGTCACAGTGAAAACAAACACCTGTGCTGTTCTCAATTGACGGCTCACACATTCAAAAGTATTTTACATCTTTTAGTTTGGATTCTAAACTTCCTGCAAATTTGGAGTGATACTGCTGAAGACAATGGGGATTTCTATTGTTGTAATGAAGGACAGAGTCTGTCCACAGAGATATATTTTTAATAAAATCTTCAAACAGTCATTTTAAGTGAATTTCACAATGTCTTTACTCAAAAATGAGCTGTTCACTAACTGAAAGCAACAACCAAAAGGAAAAGTTAAGGGATAAAAAAAAAGGTTGAAACTGTAGGGACTGGGATATTTAATCATTGATAACACTGACTGAACTGTAAAGAGGCTCAAAAGAAGGTGTATGTGAATGGAGATGTCAGATTAGCTTTCCTACTGGTTGGGATTTCAATAACCGACAGTAGATAAGATACAATTAGTATTCATATATTGAGGCCAGAGATTTGGAGCCAGTTTTCAAAGTATTGTCTAGCCTTGAAAAAGTATGAGCTGCTTTATTAAATTTTAACAAAATATATATTTTAATAAAATGCACTTGACTTCACAAGAGAAGGAAAAGTGCTGGATGATTGTCTTAATGTTTCAAACACCAGAAAACCAGCTGAGAAGCAAATGATTTTTGAGAGTCCTGGAAACTGCACGACTGATCTATCAAGACTTCCACTGTACTTGAAAGGTCCATGGGTCACAACCGCAGGAAGTCACATTTTGAGACCCAGCTATGAAGTTATTCGAATGGCCCGAAGATATATCCCACATCAAATGGCTGACCTCCTGCACTTGCATACTGCAGGTCAGCTTACATTTTTTAGCCAGAGGCCCTTGCTGATTCCCTTTCATAATATGCTGGAACAAAGAAACACACTCTCAACTTTCTGGGAAGTCTCCCTGGGTTACCTAGAACTCAGCTGGGCAGAACCGAGCACAGCATCTCGTGCAAACGAGTTCACCCCATTCAAATGAAGGCACTAACACAGTACATGCAAATGTTGCTTCCCAGGTTTCTTTTTGCAGATCCCTGAAAACAACTTCTCCAAGTGGAATTTCTGACTGCCTTTAACAACTTCTGTCCCAAACTTTGCATCGCAAAAGCACTTCAATTATTTGACTTTGAAGAAGTAAAGTGATGACTTGCATAAGCACGTTCCTAAAAAGGTCTCAGGGCATCCTTTAGTCCTTTGCAGGAGGTCTAAAATGGTCTTACCAGCAGAGCTTGCAGTAACACAGTCAGCTTTCTACAGAAAAACAATCCAACATGTAAAAATTCTGATAAAATATTGAACTCTGCCACTATATGTCATATGCCCCACAGAGTAAATCAATTAGAAGTAATTATCTTGATTCAAATCTTAGAGTTTCATTCACTTTTAAAATTTCTTTGGTCTCTTCGGAAATGTTCACTACAGTGAAAAATTATACTGAAAGTTTATGCAACATATATATGATGAAAAATTCTAGAGTTCTTTTTAAAAATCTGTGGAACTACTACTGCTGCCTTGCACTTGTGCACGATATCACTGCTGCATCACTGTTTTAGCTACAGTAACATGGGGGAACTACAGTCTCCAGTCTAACGCACACACAACGTTGGATGCTTGCCGGGCACCGGATTCCACAACGTACAGAAATATCACAAGTGGTTTAAAACATACATTTTATAGTATTATTCATCGATATTATTCGTTAGTGTTCTCCTGTATTAATTTCAGTCTGCATTAAACAGTTATCTTATTGCCTCTAAAAAGAAAACATGATAAACTATGCGATTCTGTTAACTGCTCAGAAAAGAACAGTACAATATTTCAACAAAGGCACAAAACGTAAATATGTAAAGATCATGTTCCCAAAGCTTTCAAAAGCCCACAGCCTGGTAGATATTCTGTTTAGTAGAAAGAATAAACTTTCCTTATTTTTTTACTATTTTTTGTTTGTTTGGCATAAGATTATGTTGTCTCTATCTAATATTTTAAGCTTCACAGTTTAGTATTCATATTTTAGGGCCATCTAGTCTCCTGCCTAAGTCACATTTAAAAAAAAAAGCAAATAATAAAAGGGAAGAATTTATCTATAGAGGCACTGTCAACAAATAAAACAGAAAAGAAACTAAAAAAGACACAAACCCAAAAGACCAGAGCACCTGTAAATACTAAAATACCATCAGACAAAACTGGTTTTTTGGGCACTAAAACATTGCCTCATAAAGAGAAACAAAACCAATATATAAGAAAATTATTTGGATTTAATTTTAACTTCATCTACTCTGTATGAAAATTAGGTAAATTGCTACAGAATTGCAAAGACACTACAGCATGGAAAAGCTTGTCTTTCCTCTATTTCATATAAATGGACTGATACGAAGATAAACTGTATTGTCTCTGAATTTATGCCATTTACTTTTCTCTTACATAAAGAAGTTATGAGCAAATTTAATCTCTCCCCTCTGGCTCTTAACAAGGCCATGTACAGTGAAACCAGCACTCCAGAAGCACAGATATTTGTAACCAGGTTCTCATTTCATCCCACTGGAAAACTTTTAAGTTCACTTTTCAAATGTAAATTCTTCAGTTTGGGATTTGTGTTCTGTTTTTTCTTTCTCCAAGCATAAGTCAAAAAAGTTGTAACACTTCACTTCAGGAGACCCTGGTTTACCCAGTTCCCTGGGCTGCTTCCAGCCTCAGGGACCCCGCAGCACCTTCACAAAGGATACGGTAGCTGACTTAAGAGGTGACTTCATCCCTCTCTGAGGCTCATCATCCCGACAGTGAAAAAGCGCCAACTTCCATGAGAGCAAAATGAAGCACTACACAGGGCCCCCGGGTTCCCAGCAAGGAAGGACACCTGCCAAATACGCCTGTAAGTGGAGTCCAAGCATCGGGAAGATTTTCCAATTCAAGTCACTGACCCATCACCTTCATTTTCTTGGAAAGTGTTTGCTTTCCAAATGCTGCTTGAAAATATCAGGTTTTTACCATCAAAGGCTGACATCCCACGAAAAGAATTACTTGGAAAAAAGTTGCAAATGCGCAGGTTTAGCAAAGACAATTTGGTGGCAGGGTAGTGCTGCTCACAAACACCTTGTCCCTGAGGAGACACCGGGCAGCTCCCAGCAAAAGCAATGCATTTTCTACCACGGGGACATCCCCCACTGAGCAACCAGGGAGCCACACCACTGGAACTACTTGCGTATATCAAAAAAGAACATTTTTTTTCTGATTATTTCAAGCTTGAAAAAACAGAAAAAGAAAAAAATCAGCCTGCACTCACACCTACACTCACAGCTAGAAAAAAGAATTGAGAAGAACTGTCTGTATGTGTGTACACATACACGTTAGCTATTAAAAATATGGGTGTGCTCAGCAGCCGAATAGACCTCTTCTATTTGGACTATTTTTTAAATACAATTCCCAAAGCTTAGTCCACATCATTAATGCTGTGAAAAGTGAGGCTACTGTGTGGCTTCAAAGCATAATCTTTTTTCAGAAGAGTAGACATCTGCCGCATTCATTTTACTGCAGAGGTTTTTATAGAAAGAAATTAAATAGGAGAGAGACATGTAGGGGGAAGGGGTTTTTTAATGTACAGGAAAGAGTTCTGCCCTCACGTTATTATAATAGCCATCAGTAAAAGAGCACTGGGACAGGCAAGCTGGGCTTAGCTCTCCACTTTGGTGGGTCAGAGGAGCTTCTTCAGGAGAGTTGTTTAGGTGCTCTGGCCAGGCTGCTACCCTGGGAACCACCACAGTGCTTCTCTCCCCTCCCACAGTGCCTCTGTGCCTGAAAAGTCTGGGTTAGAGAAAGCTGTTAACCAAAAACATTTTCCCTAACAAGTTTCATACGGGGAGAAGTGGACTTGGGAGCAATCACATGCATAGGGAGGCTGGTGATCTGAGAAGAATAATACACAGGTAGCCAAGAGGTTGCAAAGAGCAGCAACATTTTTGGTTATCTTCCTCAACAATCCAGACAAGGCACACAGCTTCAGCTTCACTCTGCTTGTCTTTCTCCTCTCCACGGCAGCCTGTTGCCCCCTAGTTAGACCCTGAGTCCTTCAGGGCAGGCTGTTCGCCATCCCAGCACCCGAGGAGGGCTCAGCCAGGTGCCCAGTGCAGCTACAGCAGCTCCACAACAGTAAGGGCAGCGTTAGGGCCTCAGCCCTCTGCTCTGCTGCCATGAGGCACCTCCTGTGGATGTCACCAGGATTTTCATGCTCAGGATGTAGCTGTTACTTAGCCAAGGCAGATATATGCCTATCAAAGTATCTGAGCTACTGTGCTTAGAGTCACTGACAGACTTCTATTGTTCTGCTGATTACAAACTGACATGCAGGAGGGAAGACACTGCAGCTGCCCATGCATAAAAGGGGATTTTCTCAGGGATGCACTGACAAGACATCCTTCCATTGCTTTTCCCCACACATCATTTGTCACTCAGCTCTATTACACAAGTCTGCTGTAGCTGTGGTTTCCAAAAACAACATTCCAGAAGACTGCATCATCCTGGACTAGAAAGCAAAAATGAGTGCATGGTTTTCCTTAGCCCTGAATTTCAATGTGTGTATATAGGAAGGTGATGATTATTGATTTCAGAGTCATATAATATTATCAGCAATCTGAAAAACATGTGGGAAGGTAGAACCAAGGTTGCTTTTCAGGAGAGACAACTGATACAGTTGGTGCAGACCAGGAAAGGATGACCAAGGCAGCCAGACCAGGCAGCAGTGGCAGCTGCAGCAGGGAAAGGGACACATTAAACCTCAGGGAATACAAACTGATGGTGAGACCAGCAAAATACTGACACTGAGTATTTCAGAGCCTCCACTACCACAGGGCTTCCAGAGGAGTATGGATAAGCAGCAGCCAGGAATGACATAGAGTTGTCTACTTTGAGGCTGATGGACAAACCAGATGTCTTCAACATAACCATGCTACTACTCCACATCATCACACCTTAGATTCATGTCCTTGCTTTCCATCAAGTGCCATATCCAGACTCCTCATGCTCACAAAGACACACTGCTAACCTGGAGAAATTTAACCTATTGCAGACACCTGGGTCTCAGGGGAAGTAAGATACAGAACATTTTGTTGCTTTAAGTGTTTTGATGTTAGCAAGATATGCTTTAAAATAACTCATTTCAGGAGAAAGATATTTACCAGTATGCTGTGACTGTGATTTCTGTACCAAAAAAATCAATCCCTTGGATTATTTTGCCTCCTTGAGAACAGTTTCTGCTCAATCATCTATCCCATGATAGATGATGTAATCTCTTAAATCAACAATAAGATGGTGAGATTCAAACTCAGCTTTAACCTGATTCATAATGTTTGAAAGGCACAAAACTGACAGCACAAATACTCTGAGTTCAGAAAGTTGAGGTACAGAGCAATGACAGAAAAAAATTCTAAAAATTAAGCTGCACAAGAAGTTGCAACACAACCACTGCTCCAGCTCTAATAAAGAAACATGATGAGTTAAAGTACACCATGCTACCATGAAAATATTACCCCAAAGTTAAGAATATTCTTGAATTAACCAATATTGTCCTCAAAACAAAAAATAATTACAGTATATACATTTATACCAGGTAAATACTGATTTTCTTTACCATCTTGTCTCCACAATAAGGCTCAGATTTCCAGATTCTTTACTATGACTCTTATGGACAGATTTCCAAACCAGGTGTGTGTTAGTTAAGTAGGATGAGCTATATTGAAAAGTTGGTGCTTATTATGTGATATTTAAATGACAATCTCTTGAAATAGAAAAAAAGGGGATGTGCTTTTCTATTAGAACTCAAAGGGAGCATTAACAATCCATTGATCTGCCTCACTATCACTTTCTGTGTTAAAGTCTCTAGTGCCTGCTCTAGAATAGCATGCCACTTTTTTAGTCAAGCAACATCCCTTTAATTTTCTTTTTAATCTTTTGCATCAAAACAAAACCTGCATCTTATTGTAAGTAATATAATTTATTTATACTTGATATCATTTGAAAAAGTGATGACACCAACAGCTCAAGCATGAAGTATTTTTAATTCTTCAGATGAAGTGACAGATGATTATCAAATAACATTTATTTAATATTTAAATAATAAGTAAAAAAAACCTGTTGCTTTTAAAAAGTATGTGAAACACAAAATAAAATTCTTTATTCGGTCTATCTTCTGCGGTTTGGAGGATACCTGGGGTGACAGGTCACACAGTCAGAGCAACTTAGGCAATCAGTCCATCCCTGTGTGTGAAACATTTCTGAGATGTATTGCTTGTTTCTTGCCAAGACTCTTACCAGTCCCTGTTTTCATCACTTGCCTTGTGTTTATCCATCTCCTAACTCATTACTCTCCCTGACAAGCCCTTTCTTGCTCAATAATTTGCTTTTTTCCCCCCACCTGCTACCATCTACTAGTGATAAAAATTTTCTAAACATACAGTAAGTTGGGTTTTGTTACTCAATCTGCTTTTTAAACATTTGCAGTTTGCTCAGGTGTGCCAACGTTAAAATTAAAAAAAATACAAACATCTAGTACAGTAATTCTGAATGTTGGCATCATTACTTGAATGGGGTCACCCACAGGATGAAAATGCAATGGAAAGAGAAAGAGGAGAAATTGTGTAAAAATCTAAAATGCCATCTAAAGTAGGAAAACTTGGAAATTACCTAGGTACCATAATCTTCATGTTCAAACATAACCCACATGGCCAAAACACCCACATCCTCATTTTCAAGTTGTGTGTTGGCTTTTTTTCAATTATGTTGTTCAACATTGGCCAGACAGAGTAAAACATTTTCACCAGGAAAATCCTAATGTCATGACAGTTGGATCTAAAAGGTTCTTTTCTGAGGCCTATTCAAACTTTTGGCACACTCTCCAGTTCTGTCAGGTCTCTCATGTATCCACAGAGATTTTTTCAAGTTTGTTTCTTGGTTACAGAATTTAGCAATCATGCTGCTTCTTCAGTGGCACCATGGTATGAACAGAGTGTGGGGTTTTGTTTTTGCAGAGAAGGACTGGGTGGGGAACTGGTTTTGGTTAATAGAAGGATTTGGCTGGGAGCCTTTTGCTTTGGCTTTTTTCCAGCAGAAAAAATGCCATTTGTGATCTGACAACAGGGTTTCTCTTTACCAATTTGGCTCCTCCCATAAGTAACAATAAACCATGATTGCTTTATATCCAGAGAAGTTCCAAGGAAATTTTCTCTTCACTAATGAGTGGGAGGTTACAGCACGTGTGAATGCAGGAAATTCAATCTACTGGAGACGTGGTTAAGATTATCCAATTTGTAGTTGAAAATTAAATTAATATATGGGTGATTTAATAAAATTTTATGCAAATATTCATCCTCTAGGAAAAAGGAGATATTTAATAACTTTTTTATGTGCCAGAACTGATGAGATTTTGGTTACAACCAATTTTTTAAGCCTCACAGATTCCAGAATTGTCTCTTTTACTAAGGCCAAAGACACAGAACAACACTATCTTTCTCTTACTTCAGCCCTTGTAGCTAGAATAAGTCAGAGGTCAACAGAATGCTGATAAATATAATATTTATTTTAATATACATCTATTATTAACCTCCTCCCCTTTTAGAAAAAATTACAGATGAATTTCCGATTTATGTAAACACTTCCTTTGATCTCCATGCACACAATGCCTGTTGTTTGGAATGAGGATTAACATTATCTAAATGTAAAAGTGATATTTTATTGTAAAAATCCATTGAATAAGTGCCATCACTTGACTACAGCAGTTTGAAGCAACAGTTTAACAGGAAACAGGAAAGGACCAGTTTAAGCCAGTGGAACTTGATTTTTCTGTTGTTCTTTCTCTTGGTGATCAGTTCTAAAAGACCAGTTTGCACAAACTTCTATATCACTTGTCCACCCAGTTTACAGATGTAGCGATCTATAAAAACCCCAGAAATGTAAGAAACAAAAAACCAAAACCAATCCTCACCTCCTTCAAAATCCACAAAAAAGTGGGGCAAGAAAAGAAATTAAACACATTACTAAAACATTTTCTCTCAGAATAAATAAGAATGTTTAGAGAAATATTCACAATCATGTTACTTCTGCTACACCTCATTTTTAAAACACCCTCTCTGACTGCCTAAGATCCTTTGACAGAAATGTTTATTTCAACACTTACTGCATCAGACAAGAGAAATCCCTACATATGGTGAACCTTCATCCTTTACAACAAATTTAGTAGTGGACCTTAATACTGTGCCACTATTAAAAACACTGTGATTGTGCATTAGAAGGTCATGCTCATTTTCTAAGCTTTCCCTGTAGAAAACATGCACTTCTACTATATCTGCACTGTAACTTGAGGGCTGCATTCACTACAATTTTCTGAGCTGTGTGGCTATAATCTTCCTTTTTGTTTACTTGTCAACAATATTAATGCTTTCTATTTTCAGCACTTTACTCTCATCCTACTCTGAAGATATGTCAAGAGGCAAAAAAGTACACTCAGTACTTGAATATGTAATGCAGCTTCATCTTTAACTCTAGGCATATTTGTCATTATTCAGAGGTTAAGAATTTATACTTATTTCATAAGTATATCATAAATATACACCAACTAAATTATACATGGTACATTTCATACATTTACGTAGAAAATAAAATTTACTATCAAGAAGTGAATGAACATTAAAAATATTTCCCAGCTATTAGATTCTTTCCACAATTTTTTCCCAAGCCTTAAAGGATCCCCAAATTTGGTACTGCTAAACCAGGTAATCACAAAAATGCTGAAAGATAACTCTGATAAAGAACATCTATTGTAGGACATAAATAATACCAAAGCCCATTAGCGTGATAGGTGGTTGTATTGTTCTCTCTATAAGCCTGAAAATATTTCACATGGGCTAAGTTAAAAGTTTCCATTAATCACTGTCAGCAACAGAAGCCAATTCCCATAACAGATTATTAATTTTTGCTCTAGTCCACTCTGTTCATGAATGTAGCATTTCATGACACTAGTCAGGAAAAAATTACTAACTTCAGATCCAAGATTTTTGCCGTACTCCTTCACAACATCACTATTTCACTATTGGCAATACAATCAATAACTCAGAAATGCCAGCAGTCCTTCTTTGGCAAGGTCCTCTTCTTTACTAGATCTTTGTCAAAGAGTATTAAAACAAGTTGAACTCTTGGCAACATCTTTTGGAACTCTAGGGAATTTTAGCACTTCCCAATCAAAGCGTCCAGATATCTGACACACCATAATGCTTCAGGGCTATTTCTTGAACTGTGATACCTCACAGAACATGATACTGGCATTTGGTCACAATGTCTTTTTTTGATATTTAAGATTGACACTTGCTGCAATTACCCTTTCTGCAAGATTCTGCTCCAGAGATGCGCAGCCTCTCAAATTACTGACAGCCCTGCCACAAACCTGACTTTGTTCTCTTAACCAACTACTCCCCATGGCATTTCATTAAAGGGACATTTTGACTGAAAGCAGTCCTGCCAAATACCTTTCTTCTCATAAATTGGTTTGTCATTCCACTTCTGGCTGTCTTTGTTGAATGACATGCAGATTTGGAGGTAATCCAATTAACAAGTGAAGCAATTAATATCACAAACTATCTTCATGCTAACTTTGAGATAAAGGGTTAAACATTTTCCAGTGACATGAGATCTAAACAGTATATTAACAATTCTTACGTTTATGCAGCCTCTTCCACCACAGCTCTCTTTCAGCATCTTAAAAACTGTGAGTTGTTGCCAGTCATTGTTTCTCATGGAACTCCCCCGGGAACTCAACAGGATTTTTGCATCTACACTCTGGTCAAAACTTATTTGTATGGAAGACAGAAATAATACCCTCATCTGCCTTAGAATGAAGCATCAGTTTAACAAGTTACAGAAACTAGAAGGGACCAGATTAATACAATGGGACTTAATTTTTCTCGTATTCTTTCTCTTGGTGATCAGTTCTGAAATACCAGTTTGCACAAATCTCTATCATTTTTTGAAATATTACTACTTCATCTCTTGAGAAGAGTAGAGGATATTATGGAGATATATTGCTGAGTTCATTAACAGTCCAGTGTGTTTAATATCAGAATTTCTCTATATTCTGAAAGAATGGTTCAAACAACAAAGCAAGTTTCCTCCCACTGACTTTTCCGGAAGCCAAAGTCAAGGAAACACTAGTTGTAATAATTTTACAAAAGAAAGATTTTTGATTATTGAAATGTCTTCCCAGGGCAATTTTGTGCCTTCCTTGCTGCTATGATAAGCATCAGGGGAGAAAAAAAAAAATTCAGCTCCTTACAGAGGAGAAACTGTGTCATACCCACCTTTTAAAAGTGAGTCTTCCAGGATCAAAGCAGAACACAGTAAAAGCTTTAGAAAAACTGTGCTGTTTTACATCAGGGCTGAATTTAGCTCCACATCTTTGGCTAAGACTTTAAAAGGTAGCAAAAGAGAATGAAAAACAAGGACAACACAAGGTCATGATAAAGGAATGAAAATAACTGATGAAAACTTGCCTTTTATTTTTCCTTCATATATTCAAAAATTGTTGTTTAGTTAGTCAAAATGCTAATTTTACCTATATGGCAAGAAACAAGGACTATAATAAGGCGGTGGCTTAACAGAACTGTGTGTTTGAGGAGAGACTGAAGGACAAACTCAAGAAAATCAGCTAAACAAATAAAAAGGAATCATTAAAC
Source organism: Atrichornis clamosus (assembly GCA_013400975.1). NCBI lineage: Eukaryota > Metazoa > Chordata > Aves > Passeriformes > Menuridae > Atrichornis > Atrichornis clamosus. Next base: position 255,687 of record WBMZ01006788.1, read on the forward strand.
CAGCTGACTGCCCTAACTGTGGCTCCACTCACTTCTGTCCTAGATAATCACTTCTAGATGTGTTATTTTCCATTTGTCCCAGTTGGCATTCAGTGTGTTTGCATAGTTAATTTCTTGGCAAATATATTAAAGATGCTTTGGGGGGTTGCTTATTTCTATCACAAATTCCAACCTCTATAGTATCAGCAGCACACAAAACAAATTACTGCATCCCAGGATATGGACTTACGCTTGACCACTTGATGCCAGTTGACACACTTGTTAAAGTACTCAGTAGGTCTCCAGTGACCTATTGTATGTCCTGAAAGGCATTCCTGCTGACAATCAGCCTGCATTTCATCCCATTGCCAAAAGGGATGGGCAAAGTATGGTTTATTTACCAGAGAGATGTTCTCTCACATTCGCATTTTCCTAGAACAAATATCATATCTGTACTTCTTAACATTCAATATTTGGACTTGACTATTTCCTTTCGTTCCAACTGAATTTCCATTCAGGCCTGGAAATGCCAAACCCCAGCTTGGTCTCATGAACAGCTGTGAGTGGGATCAGAAATTACACTGCTTGAAACCTCGTAAAGGCAGAAAAACACTTTTCTGAGATTTGCAGTTCAATAGTTTCATACTAAAGGAACTTGTAAAAGCACCCCTGAGCATAAGTGCCAACCCAGCCGAGAAAAATATCACAACTCCCCATCAAAACCCAAATAAGAAAAATTTCTTACTGAACGTCCTGCTTCTAGAGCTAAAGGGAAGCCTTGGACTGGTTGTGGAAATTTCCTTGCACGGTCTTTCTGCTGTCTCTAAACTTCAAGCCTTCTTATAAGCTTTTCAACACTTACAAGAATATTATGAAAAACAAAGACAGAGAAGAATTGTTGTTCTTGGATTACTTGGACATAAATTCTAGTCAAGATTATTAGTTGGCTTATCCAGACTATTTTTACAAACCCCTGCTAAAACAATATCCCTCACTTTGAAATCTAGTTGCAGTCAAAGAGTAATACTCATCCAAAAACATCCAGAGGTCCTCAATCTTTTTCTAGTCATTCTCATCCTTCTACCGGAAAATGAGGTCTAAAAGGCACAGTACTACTCTTCAGCTACAGATTATTTAAACTGCGAAAGTGCTTGAAAGCTGTTTCCAAGCATCTTGTGTCGTCTTCACACCTGTAGTGCCTTCATCACTGTAAAGCACTGTAAGACTCCTGTAAAATGGCGAGTGGTAGAATTTGTAGAGGCATTTATGTGTCTTTGACTATATCACACCTTTCCTCTCTATTTCTTTGTGTAATCTTTGTCTAATATGCATGTTCTAGATCTAACTGCGTATGGCTGCTTGCCCACAGGACTGCCCTTGTGGCAATGCATTTCAGTGGGCTATGCCCCCAGAAAAAGTAAAAATCTAAACACACAACCATTCTGAAGGGACAAAGACATCAGACATATACAACCTGAGTTGCAGAACACTTAGCACCAATATATGTTAAAAAAAAATGAACTCCAGTTCACTTGCAGACAAATCCTACTGCCTTGGCGCAGTTAGTCTGACAGCTAGAGCAGTACTACGACAGAGCATAAATCAGATTTTAATCATTTCATCCCTTTTTTCGGAGGAGCACAGCTGGTAGGATCAGAGCACACCAACCGGGACGTGCCATTTGATCACTTCTATTTCCTAAAGCTTGAGGTTTAAAGGGAACCTTAGACCATTGGCTATGTCTGAGTTAGTAAATTCTTTAACACTGAGGCCATTCGAGGAAGAGCAGCCCACATCCACACTACTGATGGCCCTCTGAAACAGGAGGGCCATGGCCAGAGTTCTGATTGGTATTGGTTCTTGGCTTGTGCCACCTCCAGACCTTGTGGATGAGTATAATTTGTCATGAGGCAGAGGCACGTTATTTTAACACAGTAGAGAGAGTCATGTACCAGTACTCAAACAATAGCACGGAAATAGCCTCAAGGAATCTCTTCCCAATTTCCATATGCCATTATATTTCATACAGTTACCACAGAACTGGACATATCAACCAGAAACAAAATATAAATACCATTTCTAAAAATCTAAACTGGACATATCAACCAGAAACAAAATATAAATACCATTTCTAAAAATCTAATTGTTTCTCCTTTTGCTTTACTGATTGAGGTCTTTGAGGTAGTTACAGCATGGCATTTTATTCTGCCTTAAAAAACCATGGGCTCTTTATCCAGCTTTCAATATCTTTTGGGACGCAGAACCCTGAACTACAGGTACCAGCCTATCATCAACCCAACCGATATTCAGTACCTAGAGCAAAACCCCTTGTATTTAATTGCTCACACTCTATGAGCAATTACCTACCACAGAGCAGGATTCACAGCTAGGAGGGAACAGAACAGTTTAATGATGAGGAAACATCAGAAATGGTTCCTAATAATTTTTGCTCTGTCTTCAGAAAGAAACAGCCCAACACCAGTCTTCCATTATTTAGCCCAGGATGGGTTACTGATGTATCAGCTTGATTTTATCACTGTAATCCTGAGCACTGACAAAACATTAACAATCTTCCTGAATTCTGGAACTCCGTCAGTATTCCAGCATATAAGCACAGGCTATTTTGGGAATCTCTTTTATGCTGAACAAAGACAGAATTACCACTGCTTTTCTGTGTACCAAACAGATGTTTTTCCTCATCTCTGTCCAGTAACAGAGCTATGCCATGGAGTTGCTCTTCATAAAAAAAAAACCAAACCAATACACATTTTTAACTTTCTCATTGTCCTTTCACATGGCTTTATCCTGGATGCTCTAGTGGCTGTTATCAACTTTCTATATACTTTATAACTTTTGAACTTCTGAACATATCAATTGTTGTTAGTGTCCCTTTTCCTATTTATTATAAATTGCTTTTTTATTTCTAATCTCTGCTTTTACTTCAACAGTGAGGCAGAAAAGGCATTTAGGCTTTTTTCTTGGCTGTAGAGTCATGGATTTTTGGACTATCTAATGTACCTGTACTTTATAAAAACCTTCAGTTTTCAGTCACACTTCTCATGCTCTTATGTCTTTGCAGAAATTATATCACATTTTTCCCCTTTTTGCTGTATATACAGTTTGCTAGAGGTTTTAGCAGTTTTCCTCACAGGTTCATTTCATATGGATAAATAGCTTCAGGCTTGGAGTGGTTGCTCTGGAGGTGTTATTTGTATGTTCTCAGAATAACCTGACTGGTACCAGTAGTTCCTGTTACTCATCTCCAGTGCAAGCAGGGCCACCAGCTCGGCGTCTCATCACCCTCTACCCTCAGAACTGTCTGGTTTACTGCCAAGCTGTCACAAACCCTGCTGACTACCTGAGATCAGGCTAACGTAGGACTGCCTGTAAGCACAGTTATGTGTGGTAATATTCCGTCAATGTCTCACCTTTGAAACAAAACAAGTCATGCTAATGTCAAACTTGAATCACTGATCAAGAGTAGACTCTCTCTGCACCTCTACAAGTTATGAGGCACCGTAGAATCATAGAATGGTCTGGGTTGGAAGGGACATGGAATCATCAGAGTGTCGTAGAATGGCTTGGGTGGGTAGGGGCCTTAAGGATGATCTAGCTCCAACCACATTGACACTGGCAGGGAATATCCAGCAACATTCTCTCTAAATTCAAGATAGAGAAAAGTCCAAAGAAAAACTGTGTTCTCTGGAGCTCAGGATAGGTTATGTTTCCAAACAACTCCTTTCTCTTCAAGACAGATTCAGCTTTTGAGCATGTTTGAGCAGAAGTGTTGATGGAGAGCACCCTGAAATCCAGATCTGAGTTTTGAATCCTGAGACCTTCAATTTTAAAGACACTTAGAGGAAAATGGACAATTATTGATTTTATGAGGCCCTTGGGAAAAGTTCAGAAAGTGTGAGGTCATATTTGAAAATTGTTTGCAAACAAAAAAAGGTGCCTTAAATTGCATCTTCAGTTCAGAGAAATAATAGGCTTCAGCAGAGTTAAGATGCTAGGACTTTTCGAAGTGTCACTGAAAAAAAATAATGGAAAATGCTCAAAATGTTGGTACATCCTTGTAGCTCAGAGTGCAGTATATGACTATTGTCACTTCTATGCACTAATTACAGAGAATGGAAAAGGGCAACAATAAATAAAAACCAGATGGGGAAATGTCATCCAGTTAATTCAACTCTGTATCCTTCTAATTCACAGGAAACATTTTATTTCTGGGTCACAATGGCTAGTGCTACAGCACATTTTTTATGCTGGGAGTTTTTACAGCAGAGGGAGTTCTTACATTACATCTTTTCCTGATGCTTTCTGACACAGATTTTCTTTCCCCTATAGAAGAGGTTGTGTAGCATATGCACACAAACCTAGAGAAGTAGGATAACTTTATTGACTTTGCAACTTAGGAAGTACCAGGTTTACAGGTACATGTTCATGGCTCATGTTGGTCTTACTACATCCATCATGAGCACCCAATAAGGGAGAGAAGCAATACATTTAGTACAGAATCACATCACTAAAGTCTGCTTGAGATTCACAAGGGGAGCAACTGAAAAGTGCTCAGCAGCCAAGTATCCTGCAGCCCTCACCTCTTGACTGTTGGATTTAACAACTTAAACAACTTCATCTTATTATCATGCTTTGTATGAAATCAGCTCACAGCTTTGTATATGAAAGACATGTAAAATTACCAAAAATACATATTTTGTGTATAACACACACAAACCTTTCATTGTTGCTCAAACTTCAAATCTTGCAGCTGATTACCAGGACTAAAAGCTGTTATGACACTGGGTGGAATGATCCATGCACAGCCATCCCTTCATCACATTAACACAGAGCATCAACCTCCACTCCTCCACCACTAAATCTGCCCTGTTTTACTGTGATTTACAAGGTTGTCTACCAAGGAACAGGAGAGGTGAAGAGTCCAACCCACATTTCATCCCACATGGTGCTCCTGTTGTTCTCTCTGAAGGGCAATGTGCCAAGTCTCAGATGGGACGGGAAAGGCCAGTCAAGTTCCAGCCTTTCCACTGCAGCTTGCACAGACTCCAGTACACCTTGCCCTGCTCTAGGGCTGATGGTCATGGCTTTTTGGACAATTAGCATTTATGTGTTGCTCTATCAGGGGCTTCCCCAGAGAGTGAGAGATAGAAATGGTAAGTGAGGACTTTTAAAAGTCAGGAACTTGGCCTAAGTTGACCAGAATCTCAAAGAGCAAGTAAAAGGCTCTAGTTTAGCTTGGCAACTTTGTCCCCGATGAATCTGAAAAAACTGTTGCAAAAAAAATGGACAGACTTAAGTTGAGGATTTTTTTTTTTCCCCAATAAACTTGTCCATATCAAACATATACATTTTAACATGGTTAAAATATGTTGAAATTCCATGCAGTTCAGAAGATGCATCCAGTTGCCTATAGATAATTAACACAATATTAGCCTTTTTAATTTAGCAAAAGTAGAAGGAGTGGTAAGTAATTTTTCAGTGTCAGAAACTCTGGTTCACATGTATGTACAAGGAAAAGAGTACAAAAATGCAGCTATAACAACATTATTATCATCATCATATTTGACACTAGTCTTTTTAGAGCATTGTTTCAGAACCTGAGAATTCACAGTCCATTTACAATCATTAAGGAATTGAGGGTTATAACATACCTGCTGGAGTTAAATATTGGGAAAGGATATGCACCTGACCAGGACAGAGAACAGCTCTATGGAAGCAGCATAAGCAGGTAACTTTTCAATCAAATTCTCATACTCTTGTATTCTAGCCAGCATGGCCCACCTTCCTTTCAAAAATGTACTAGTGGGATATTCTGGAGAGGAAGGGCATGTGCTTTGCTAGACTGTATGCTGTGAATATTACATTTTCTCTGCCTGCCTCTAGAGAAATGGAAAACAAAATTTAATTTGGGAGTTGTGTAGGGTATTTTTAATTTTATATCTTCCTTAGAAAAAAAAAATGTGATAGGAATTGAGAGGTTGAATTTAAATGCCAAAAGTTCTGTTAAGAAGAGCTACTAACAAGAGAAATCTGAAATCTGAAACTATTTTGAGCACAGTAGCTTCCCTATTTTGTTTCTACAAAACATCTCATTCCTTCTGTCCTCAAGCCTTATAAATTCTGGACTTGGATCAAGCACAGCAGAATTGCAGATCTACTAGCTTATGATCCAATAAAAAAAATCAACCCCCAAGACCCCTCCAAAATGACTTGCTCATTCTCCAAATTCCCTTTTCGATGGCAAAAGTAGATTATATTTAGCCTAGGTTCCATTAAAAATTGCCTGTCTTTAAACAAGGTGCTGGTTTTTATCCTTTCTGTCTTCAGTTATATAAGACTTCACTGCTGTCTTCACTATGATAACACTCCAACAGTCTAAAAAATACATTTCAGGTGTTCAACATGAAGGAGGTTGTGTGAGTTTAACCTTCCTTGGGATCCTTGTGAGCTTTTTGTATTTAATACTTGTTTTATCTGAAGCCTGTGGAGGTTCTAAAATATTAGAAGACACACTTTCTGAGAACTACCTTTCTAGTAGCCTGAAGATATAGCCTTGATGTTGGGCAACAAAGTTATTCTCTGTAATCCCCTTGATGTTGTAAATGAAAAAGAGGATGGAGCTAACATCATCTGAACTTTGGGCAAACCATTTGCTCAAAAGCACCATCAAAGAACCAAGCCCTGCCAAAAAGAGGGGAAAAAAAAAACCTTAAAAAAAAAAATCCCAAAGCATACACAAAATGAAATTGGTGCAAATTAACTTCATTGTATTTGGAGACCCATACAAAACAAAACCCACCACAGTCTATAAAGGAAAGTCAGAGAAGACAAGGATTGAAGTTGTAGCTTCACAGTAGCTATCTTTTAACAGCTTTCCTTTTTCCAACACTTTAACCTAAAAAAAAACTTCCTATTGTTATGCCCCTATTCAACCTCCATTCGAAGTCATTCACTATGCATTAATTACCACTTTCTTCAATGCACCGGGAAGCTCCCAAACATGCTCCTGTTTTCAAAGAGGCACACTTCCATGGCTCAGCTTTTTATATGCAGAGCCTGCTGAATTTTTTTTCCTCTGCATACTTTGAGATTCCCCTAAATTTTGCATACTGTAACTGTTCAGAAAGGGAGGGGTGAAAAGACAAAAGGCAGATTTCATGCTTCCAGAACAGTTGTTTGCATCTCTTTCATTTTTCTTTCCAGCTGTGAGAGGCAGCAGAAGGTTCTTTAGCAGGTGTCCTGCTTGCCCTATGGTAATTTTTAACTTTCCTTTACTTTCTTTTATGTCTGTTGCATTCGTAGAGGTATTTTCTCTCCTTCTGCTTTATTGCTGTTTTTCCTTTCTTTTTTTTTTCCTTCCTTTAAAAAAAATCTGAATTTCCCCTATTATGTCATTCTGTTCAGCTGTGAACTCAGATTATAAAAGTGAACAAGGGATAAATGTTCAAAAGTCCCAATATATAAATTAAATCTCAGCTGTTTCCTATTCATTCCACAGACTTTCATCACTGCTAAAGCTCACAAGTGGCACACAGACACAACTGACAACATGACAGACAAAACCATCTCTGATATCAAACCCCAGCATCCATACCCTAATCTTAAATCATATAACCTCTCTCCTGTTAGCCTGTCCCAGTCTCTGCATATCAGTTGTTGTAAGGACTCCCATGGCCTGAACGTGTGAATGAAATTAAGCATTCACATTACTCTTTGCAAGGTTACACAAAAAGAAGTAGTTCTCATTTAAATGATCAAAGGTATATTTTTCTTTAAAGCAAAAGAAGTATTTTCCAGGGAAAAAACTGATTTTGATTCCCTGTACTAATTTTAGTTTTATTTGCAAAGCCTCTACCCTTAAGAAAATATTATGAAAACAGAAGTAATATAAAGGAAATGTGAGAGAATTAAGTGAAGCACAGAGAACTATGAACCTTTTTTAGAAATTCAAACACCTCCATGAGAGGGAGTTGTTTTTAGATTTTAAAAAAGAAACTCACTGCAAAGCACAGGCCTACATGTTTCCCGTGTTATATGCTCCATTCTTAGTTTGCAAACATACACTGCTCGTCAGCACTCAAAATGCACTTTGATAAAAACCCCACAGAATTTTCTGTAGATGGATTCTGCACATTTTATTCTATGGGCTAAACAACAACAGACGATCTCCAGCTAAAAGAGACCGTTACTGGTGTTATCAAGGTTAAAAGGTCACTGTCATCTCCACAGCGTTGTGGCCATGGTAGTTTGAATAATCACATCACAGTGCAATCGCTCCTGTCCTCGTCCTGTACAAAAGGCCTCATTCACTGAAAATCGCACAGGTGATTTTTAAAAGATGCTGATGCATTTTAATAATTTTCAGCATTGCTGCAACAGCCAGTAAGTATTGTAAGAACAACATAACTTCTACTTAAATGATTGCAAGGCAATACCAAGAAATGACTACATTTCTTTTATTCAATATAAAAATAAGTATCTAATATAGAATAATGTCTTCACAATAAAAGTATTTTCTTTTAAAGGGTAAGATTCATGGTACCTTCCTGCCACTTAAAGGCTAAAATAAATTAAAAAAAATTGAGGAAGTAAAAAGGTCAACCTTTTTAACTGCATAGCTCTGGGATTATTAATTTTAAAATCACATCAAGTTTCCAGTTTATTTTTGTGACATTTTACAATAGCAACCTGCTGCTTAAAAAAATGTTTCCTACCTTTTTCCTGCAGTGAAAGTAGCATCCAAGAAAGGATAAATCAGGAAGCAGGTGGCAAGAGAGGTCTCATAAGAGGAAAGTTGTCTTTCTGCTGAAGGGGAGGTAAAAAAAGGAAAAAAAAAGATGAACAAAAGGAAAGCTACAGTTCAATCAACACACTTCAAGTGCAAAGAAGCATCCATAGAAGAAAATAGTTCTATTATGGAAATACTTACAACTATTTTTAATTACTGCTTTTTAATGGTATCCTGATAGAAATATGGGAGAAATTATTTATTCATTTTCTCACTGATTATTTTCTAATAGTTTAATAGAAATTTATCAAATAGTTTTTTTTCATTTTCATAAATAAAGTGCATTTTGAAATTTAAGCCCCAATTCTTATATAGAAAAAGAGAAAGCCTTATCCTTATTTGCTTTTTTAAGCATGCCCAAAAGTTTTCATGGTAATTTGCTTCTCCTGCTACAAATGTGTAGCTCACATCAAGTATGGGTACACATTTAGAATTAGTACAGCTGAGACAACACTCTGCCAATGGTCCCCATGCCCCTCCTGCAGGATCAGACCCCTGGATGAACCCACATCCCTTCTGCACAGGATTCCAGGGACATCCCTTCTGACTGCAGGTGCCTGCAAGCACCTGTGAAAGCTGCAGGGCTAATCCCTTAAAGACAGTTAAGCATACAGGTCATGGCTTGCAAAATCACAATCTAGCTCTTTATCTGGTTCTATCAGACTATACAAATTATATTTTATGGTGAGCCCAACAGATTTAAAATTGCAACAAGGACAATTACACAGTACTGAACACAATAGCTTTCTGATTCACAGTGGATTTCTGGGTGCTACAGAAACATAAATAATTTGTATTTCATAATTGTAGAATGCCTTCCATGTCTGAAGAAATCCCTCAAATGCTGATTGACACACAGTGCACCAGGACAGGATCCACTGTACGATTTGACATCTCATATCTGGTCTCTCAGCATTATGAACTGACAAATAAATGTACTGACTTAGATGGATCTTTGGTTTGACACGGTGTCTGACGTGCCTATGACCTGACTTTGCTGTTCACTGAGCATATCTTACAATATTTAATAGCCTGAAGAATGCCACTACTGTTGGGTGAACGAGAACTACCAAGCATGAGAGAGAAGAAACCCATGCAGTTACAACATGTGATTTTTATCTCATTTATCTTTACATTTTCCCATAATAGCTCAACCCCAAATAAAAATTTGTTTACAAGAAACCCTGTCTGAGCTTCTGAGTGTCAGCAAGCCATTCAATTTTACCACAGTTTCTGAATGGCTGATGTTCTTCTACAGCCACAGCTAGGGAAAACAACAAGTTCAACCTTCACTCTTAAAGAGGGTCCAGTTTTCCAGGAAAAGCTTGAAAGCCCAGAGGATCTCACAGACTATAATCAGAGTAGAGAGAAAAAGTTCATAAACTAAAAGCATATACTATTTTAAGCCATCATGGAGATACAGAGTCCCACTGAAGGATAATTAACACTTGCACTTGGCAGTCTGTAGACAGCTATGACTCACAGGAGGTGAACCTGAGGTGATTCCTGCTTGTGGGGTGGACACACACAGCAGACAATAACTGTCCCTAAGCCACATGCTGAAAGAAATGCCCACTGATTTCCTGCAGTCACAGAGCTCCTGCACAGGGCCAGGATTTGGACTCGATGGTCCTGATGGGGCCCTTCCCACTCACCATATTCTGTGATTCCAAGGGCAAAGGCGGGTGCACGTACTGAAAGGATCGGGACTGAATGTTTAAAGGGATAACAAAGAACACATAAATTCAAAAAGTCAGTCACGCAAATTACACAAAACCCAAACTCCCTCTTTCCCACTCTCATTTTAACTGCAGTGTTTTTCTGACAGTTTGTAGCAGGTCCTGAAGCGCTCTTTAAGTCAAGAAAACATGGAAGCAGAAACAATTTATACTATTTAATTTCTTAAACCATACAAAACAAGAATGCATTCCCATTATAAAGACAAAGTGTGCATTCAAAAAATAAGTGTGGGGGGAACCCTTCTTATGAGAAACAAGGCAATATGTACAGACAAAAGGTCTTCTGGCAGCCTTTTGCTATTATATTCCACTAATGTACACTTTCACAAATTATAGAGGGTCACAGAATACACTCCAGGCTGCATGGAGCAAACGCCTTTCATGAAGAGGTACCAAAGGGCCTATTAAAACGAAACATTTAACTAATTTGGAAAATAGATCTATATTTGGTTTATGTTTTGGTAGGGAAGGTAAAACAGCTTCTGCTGTTTTCATTACACTGTTGAATTTAAAGAGAGGGGTAATTAGGATATGTCATGAATCTGCTTGTGCATCTGGTTACAAATGAATTTAAAATAATAAAACAAGTAAACAGTAAAAATCTGGTACCTTATGTAGCGCCAAAACAAGCCCTGTACTACAGCTATTCTGGAGGACTGTGCCCATCAATCCCCGCCCAAAAGCAATGCTGGATATTTTGTCTACTTGTAACCATTCAACAAGAAACATTATTGGGTAGTAGTGACAAATCAAAATATCCAATAACCCAACTAGGATAGTGGCAGTTTCTGCCTAGTGAAAGCTGGATTATTTGGGTTAGAATTCTTTGGTGTGAACAAAGAAAAATTGATATAAAAACCTGTCATCTAATCATCACCATTTAAAGAGACCCTTTCCTCCTCCACGTACACTGTGACCGTTCCCTTTCCCAGCATAGATACTCCAATCCTTTCAAACCATCTCTTTCTGGAGGACACAAGTTCTGATTTTCTGCTGAAGTGAACTTCCAGGATCTTGCCTGTATTTTATGAACACAGGCCATCTTTGGAGAATTGAGAAAAGGTCCCTATATAAGTTGTCAAGCAGAATTTGTGCACTGGAAGACTAAGAAAAGTGTGACACTTCCTCTTCAGATGACAACATTTGCAATGGCAACTCCACCTGAACCGTGGCAGTCACTGACCACCTCTGTGAGCACTGCTCACAAAAAGGAGTTGGCTTCTGACCCCTGGGCCTCGCATGCAGCACTTAAACCAACAGCATTATACTGGGCAATTCTTAGGGGTAGTGTTTGTTTGCTATTTCCACACTGAATTGCTGCTGTTTGCTTTGCTGACACTTTTTTTTTTAAGTGCTGTTGTAGTGCATGGAGATGGTGATGCAGGCATTTAAACACAAAGTGACAAGGTTCAGAATATATCCACTGCTAATGATCATGCTAAATATTAAAAACACTGCTGCACACCATTTTTATGCATATATTTACAGGTATATAATAAAAAGCCAAGGACTAAAAAAATAAGTATAGATCATAAAGAGAGAGACACAAGTAAATTTGTTCACTGTAGTGTTGCAGCTAGTTCACAAGACTAGAAGCTAAGAGACTTGAGGGTAGAGCTCTGCTGCTGAACTTTCATTCATGTTTCATTTAAACCCACCAGCACTGACCTGAACTAAAAGTACCAAAGCTGCAGGGAATGTAATTTTCAAGGCTAGGAATTGTAAATCCTTACATTGTTCCACTAAATCAGCCCCTTCAGCCTCTCAAACTGGAAAGCCTTTGGGGCAGGCACTGTCAAACTACCATTTTAGTGTCCAGCACAAAGTGGTCTGGTATTTCATTGTCACTTCTCGGTGCTATTGTAACATATCTAAATACACTGTTTTCAGTGTTTGTATTGAAAAAGAAGTAACCTTGACAGGAATACCTTAACTGTGAATGTATCATCACTTCTTTCCAGCTTAAATACTTCTGTGGTAGTATCTACGTTACCATTTAAGGTCAAGAGCATGTTTTTGAAGCAAAACCCCTGATGTCCTCATTTGCTGTGCTTTCATTCCCAACACAGTGACCTTAGTGCACACAAACTTTCTTTCACATGAGTCTTAACTGGAAGAGGTGGTCCATGATTACACCTAATTCCTTTTTTAATTCCTTATGTTAATTCATCACACTGTTCATGGATATTTAGATAAATATGGCCAGTCTGGAGGGAGTTTTGAACTAAGTCTACCCCAAAATATACAATGTGGATACCAGGTTCCCAGCATCAACCACCCTTATATTGCTGTGGCAGATATAACCTACAGCATCTGGATTTCAGATGTGAAATTCATTCCCAAAAGTGCCTCCCAGACAGTAGTGAACACCCCTAGAATGAGTGAGCTACAATTGCCTCTCATCATAGAGACAGGAGAGAAGGCAAATGTGCTGAAGGCTTTCTCATTGTTATGAAGGAAACCATGAAATTTTACCTTCTTTTTAATCTTCCTTACAAATTCTCACTTTACAATCATACCTACAAGCTTTTCAAAGTGATTAACTCGAATAAGAACACTGCAAATAAACAACTACACTTCAACTGGGGTAGGGGGTAGTTTGAATGCCACTTCTGTATCTTTAATCCATCTTTTCATCTTGTACTACCCACCTTCAGCACTACTGTGTCCTCATCACCACAGGGTCTCAACTTTCTTCTGTATTTAGCATACATCTCTTTTCATGTGAAACAGGATAGTGCACTATTACCCCCACTTTTTTTTTTTCCAGAAAAGAAACAGACACAAAGACAAATTCACATGACCAAAGTTCATACGACATTTGGTGACAAAGCAGGAATTCAGTTCAAATATCTGCAATTAACAACCATTCTATTCTACGTAACTTGTATTTTTCAGGCTTAATTTCTGCCACAGCCCATAGGTATTTAACTGTCAAGCTGTTACATGCCAAATACGTAGATTTTTAAATACCTGCTTTCTTTCTCTACTGAAGCTATTGCATTTTATTTAATGCTTTATTATTTGAAATATCTACACAACACACAAAATATTCCATAAAGCTCAGTGCACTTTTGAATAGCAAAAATAAACCCTCAGCACGTACACAGATGTAAATTTGTTATTGTGATCTATTTACACGAGTATTAAGAGAATTGAGAGTAAACACTCATCTAGTGTTAATTGCAATTGATTAAGGAGTGGTAAGCACCAACAAACCCTGAGTCTGACTGTGCTAATTGTGTACTTATTTTCACCTGTAACCCATTACTACTTTTTCCATCATTAAAGAGGAAAACTCCCTGATTAAATGACAACCATTTCCATGCCCTGAGTTAGAAAAGGCAATAAGGTGAACACTATATGCCACAAGCATAGCCAAATACTAAAAAGGCTTTTAAAGAGTGTTGTGGGAAAATGCACCATGAAGTATTGATCACGGAGAATGGCAATACAGATTGATCCGTGTGACATGTAGCCACTGTCCTTTGTCAAAAATCAGGACCACTTAACTCAGGGTTATACACAGTGTTTCTGTTCTAGCTCAAAAAGGCAAGTGGACCCGTTGCTTTTGGAACTAAAGGATTTTAAAATTGCTCTAAAAAACCCACGTGAAAAATAAACCAAAACTGAAAATGTATGTTCTCTACAATCAAGATATACTTTGTTAGAGTTTAAACTATCACAGTTATTTATGTGATCTGAAAGACAAAATGCTGCCCAAAACAGCAGTTAAACTAACCTGTTGAGAGAAGGGACAGACAGACCAGTTCTTCCTACAGCTGGGTTTATAACCAGGTTGTGTTGTTACAGCTGGGACAATCCAGAGCAATACAGAGTGGGTATCACGCTACCTGAGTTTTTAAGTCCAGTTTTGAGTAGACTCAAACCTCTTGAAAGCCAAATGATGCCATGTTGTGGGATAAAGTCTGTACAGCACAGACTATAGGATTGTATCCTGTTAATCCTGTACTGAGACCAACAAATACCTGGATCACACATCTTCCCCAGATGGAAAATCCCAGCTTTCTCTTGGGAGCTTATGCCAACAGTTAACTGTCTCTGCTGCTGAAAACCACAAACCTTGTTCCTGACATGTGTATTTGTCCCACTACAACTTTTCTCTGTTGACTCTTGTAACAATGTTCCTTGCTAAATAGTCCAGCTCTGAAACATTCCCAGAACATTCTCCATTACCTGGACTACAAAAAAGGGTCTGCTGGTTTTGCCTACCTGACACACTTTTTGCATGATCAACACATTATAAAGACTCAAAAATTGTTGCACTCCAACTGGGGTTTGGCAGAGACATTCTTTCAGCCAAGCTCTAGCATGTAGTTCTCCCTCCAAAAAGGTGACTACACATCCAATTGCATCTTGATCTTTTCCCTAATAAATAAATAGATGTTATCCTGAGGCCAGGGAATTTTTGGTAGCATTTTTTTCCTGCTCTCTTCTCAATTTTGAAGAACCCAGACATGAAAACTGGTAGTCACACTACACTATCTCTCCAACACCACATATTGTAACAATATGTCTCTCAAGAGAATTTGGTAATTAATCTCCCATATTGTGGTTTCAAATATTACCTTCTGAGCCTGTCTCTACAAAATAACTTTATCTTTTTATTAATAACTGATCGATTAAGGGGAAATTGCATACCCTCTTTTAGTTCCACTTTTTTTTTTTGAGCTTTATATCTATTCTGTTTGTATCTCTTTGTTGAAACCTCCTTATTGAAAAGATGAATTTACTCAGCATTCCAGCATCCACAAAATTTCTTTTCTTTGTGAATCAAGAGACACCTTCTGTATTCTCTGCCATCAACCTCAGGTTCTTAGAATTTTTTTTTGTCCAAATATGGCTGAAATCCATAAATATGTATTCAAATAAAACATGTTAAAATATTTTTTTCTTCACATGTTCTTGTTGGCTCTCATTTAAAGTAAAAGAAAACTCTTGAGTATTTTCTAGTTGCCCTTGGAGGATTTTTTTTCTTTGCAGGTTATTTGACATGAAGGTTTCTTCACAATCTAATCTGCTTTGTATTGCTTTCAAGATATGATGGCTGGGATTGTCTGTTCAGAAAACCAATTGGTTTACTGAAACAAAAGACTGTAATTTCCACATTTTCCAGTACGGCAGTTTAACTCCTTCTTTGTCTGTTAAACTATATGAGTCCAATCAAATTAAATGAAACAACTAGTCAGACCTGCAGAGACACAAAAAATAGAACTAGTCATTTATGTCACCAGTGCCTAACTCCAGAGAAACTTTGCAGAAAAGATACCATGCTGACCAGTACTTCAACCATAAAATCCCCTTTGTTAAGTATTTGACTCAAAATTTGGTCATCACTTACCCATCAGTGCAACCCTTCTCCAGAACTTAATGTTCTGAGATTAACACAGTGCTGCTTTCTTCTTTGTACCTCAGTATCACGATTGTCCACCTGCTATTTCCAGTCTCCAGTTGAACACTGAGGGTGTGTCAGATTTGTGATGGTTATTTGTACAAAACCTGGACGATTTAGTAGTACTTACAGGCCATCTCTGAAAATCACATCAACAAAAAAATGGTGTCCTCGGAGACCCAAAGACTTGCCTCACTGGCATCTCAACAATTCTCCAAGGACTCAAACCTGTGCCTCAGTACTTGTCCTGGAGGGTTATATTTTATTTCATGACAAAATCCAACAACTGCAAAAAAGCCCATCAAATAGACAGGATGAACAAATCCTGATATCATCAGGTCTAACAAGCATGGAATGCTGCTCACACCATTGCTGGCCAAGGCCATGCCCTTTTTTAGCAACAGTCCACATAAAGCCATCGAGGTATGTGCTTTTAGTTTGAGGAAGAAGCCTGGTAAAGCTGTACCTTTTCCATCATAAACTAAACTTTGCCACTGAATGGAATATTTTAAATACACTATCTGCTTCTAAATATGCAAAATAGCTCATTATGTGATTTCTAAAAAAGGCTTAATACGTAAATTTCCTGATTGCTTGTGAGACATCACATCTTTCAAACTCTAGTTCTGTGGGAAATGAGAGAAAGGAGTAGGAACATACAAGTCCAAAGCTGTATATCCTCATGCTGAGCCTTGTCTCCCCACCTCAGTCTTTTCCTAAGTCAGCTTCCCGGGAATTCTGTAAGAGCCTGTGAGCTAATGACCATCCCAGGCGTGTAGGGCCAGGGATGCCAGGCACACAGGGCTTTTGCTTTGCTACTGCTTATTCCCTGTACAGGAGTTATTGAGGCTTTTACAAAAAAAGGTCATCCCTCTTGGGAAATGCCATTAACAAATTATACCTACAAAAGGCTGGTGTAGCACTATCAGTGCTACAATGGGGTGAGAAGTACTCAAAATATAAATTGCATTCAGAGGCCTAAGGGCTATTTCCCCATGGCAATAAAAATGTTTATTTAAATCTCCTTAGAGGCTACAAGCAAATATGCCTGTGTAAGTGCACACATACATGCACATTTATTTTCACATGGGCCATAAGTATGAAAGAAGTACTCTCAGCTTTGTGTAATTCCATCTGCTGAGATTGTAGTAAATCCTTTTTATCATAGGTCTTTTTTGCAATATGACAATTAACATTCTCTCATGGGAGGGTGTTGGGTTTTTTTTACAGATTTAGTTTTTCTGGGGTGATATTGTATATATACATAGATCTGAAAGAAAGAAAATGGACTTTAAATGTGTGCAAGACTGAAGATCTTCATGAAATGAGGCCAAACTTTCTAATTCATAGCTTGGAACTGGTCTGGGATTTGCCATGAACAAAATAGTAGTGTTTTCTATTGAATTTTGGGTGGGTTGGTTCCCTAGCAAGGTTGATACACTGAATTCCTCTTAACACAAGCAGATCCATAAGTTCTTCTCTTGCCACCTGGAGTGACCCTGGACTGCAAGGAAAGGATGCTGAACTGGGTTTAATGGCCAAAGAAAATTTCAACTCAGTGCTCTCCTGGTAGGGATTTCTGTACCTATCCTTTCAGTCGCACAACCCTTCTAGGTGTGAGTCTCTGCTATGAATAATAATACCTACTTAAGTTGATTTGTTCATTAGTGTTTCACATTTTTATTTAGCCAAGAGGAAAAGAGGAGGGACAAGTGGGTGGAAAAGAGTAAAATTAACTCTTCCCCCTCCCCCAGCTGTACTACTTATCTCCACCCGAGCAGTGCCTGAGAGAGGCACAAATACACCACACAGACATGCACAATGCCTGGGAACCTTGAACAATGTCCCTTTCTGAGCGGTGACATCTCTGCACAAGCAGTCAAGCTCCACTTCTCCTGTCGGAAAAAGCTGATATTCCCCTCACTCAGTACTCAAATGAAACAAGTCAATTATTTGTGTGAGCCCCACAGAATCATCTCCATAACCCTCTCCAGGACCCTCAGGCCAACCCTTGACACAGGAGTGTAATCGTACAGCACCGGAATCAATTACACTTTTGGAAAGAGGGGTGGAAAAAATGACTTTGCAGGCCCACCGCAAATTGCTAAGGCTGTCCTCTGGCTCTCGCACGGCTCGAATCCAGGAAGTGCCTCTCAGCTCAATTTTCAATTATGTTCTCATCACAATTTACAACAGACAGTGTGTAATTTATGGCAATTACCTCTTCTGACATCCCCCTTTAAAAATTTCAGATAAAGAGACAGACAAAACCTGAAAGTGAGCCAAGCTCACCTGGCCTGCCTGCTGTACTAAGTTGCCATTATGGGGAGAAAAAGGTATGTCTGACAAGGCTGTGACGGAGATACTTTACAGAGTCGTGAATGCGTGCTGACAACTAAATCAAGCAGAAGAGGAACATAATTGTTGTGGATGCATTCCTTTATTTGTTAATGCATATATACAATATCATAACAACTGAATATTGTGTAAAGGGGTAATACGGAACACAGTCTGTCATTCTGGGTAAAAGACCTGTGAAAAACTACTTTATAGCAAAGTCATCCAAGCTCATTTGGTTTATACTTCCTCCCCCAGCAAGATAAGCCAATCATAATAGAAAAAGCAAAAATCCTAAAATAGTGTAGGAATTTTTAGAAGGAAAGCTAAGTATTTTAAAAAACAGCAAGCAATTGTTTTGCTTTCTGTGACCTAAAATATTGGAATATTTTTCCGCTATTATGCAGGTATCTTTGCATTAACAAAGACTCATTGTATTATTTTTCATTTTCCAAGATCTGAAAGTAAAAGTGAAAAACCTGTGAAGCAAAACTAATGTAATTTCTGGAATGAAATCTAGAGCTGATAACAAATATTTTGACAGTCCTACATCTTCATTCTACAAGTATACCTAAAAAAATTGGATCGATTTCACAGCAATTTCATTATTATTACAGATTTTTCCTTTTTCCCGACAGCATAAAAACTTCCTGTATTTGTATTTTCAAATTAAGCATTTTTTATCTGTTTTGTTCACTTTAAAGCATTAAAGAAAAAAGTTTTAGTTAAAAAATGTTTTTTCCTACAAAGTTCTTTCATCAAGAATTTTAAATTGGGCAGTTTATCCTCAAAAGTCAAACTGAAATCTTAAAATCCCCTGTGAAAGAGGAATACCAGGAAAGGCTCTGGTAAACCCAGTGAAACCTCTGGGAGTTTTGCCATGAACTTCAGCCGAGCAAAGTTTATACATATACACATCATAAAATCAGGGAATATGCTGAGTTGGGAGGGACCTGTCAGGATCATCGAGTCCAGCTCCTGGCCCTGCTCAGGACAACTCCAAGGGTCACACCATGTGCCTGAGAGTGTTGTCCAAACACTTCTTGAATTATAAACTTGTTTATATGTAAAGATTAAAGATAGTTTGAAACATTCAGGACGACATCTATTTAAACTGAAACTTTACACTGTAATACACATCTGAATTTGCAGGCAAAACCCTGAGCTACAGATGGTGCTACAGAATTTCTCCTCAATTCCTGGTAGAAAAAAAAAAAAAGCTTCTCAGATATTAATCAAGAACCACAAGGACTACCAAGACTATCATTCCTAGTGAAAGCTGTCTTGTAGCATTTTCAGAGCCCACACTACTGTGTAAACATCATTAAAGCATCTTCAGTAATCCACTGCTTAATTTTAACCACTAGTTATTTTAGAACACAATATTTATTAAATGACAAAGCCTGAATCACATATCTGAAGTAAACTCTGCAAAGAGGCAAGTGAGTAAGCACTTGCAGAAAATGCATACTGTACTGTAAAGGTGATGTTTCATAAGAGAGTTCCCCATGTGCGTAAGCACAGGTCACAGAAGACTTGGAGGAAAACAAACCAATGATGAACAAAGTTGTAGGCATTGGTTTAGCATTCAAGATCAGGTCAGCAGTCCAGCTGAGAACAACATCTGCATCTCCTAGCTGAGTATCCACTTTATTGGTGGAGAGTACGGAGAAACAGTTATGGAATGCGTCATGTTAACAACAAAGCAGGTCGTTACTAGCAGAAAAGAAGGAAGTTGACGGGATTTTCCAAATTGGGGAAACTCCAGCAAAAGATCGCAACTGGAACAAAACAGCTTTAGCTCCAAGGTAATACATTCCTAGTGGTATCACTTGAAAAGCATAATAAGGCCCTCCATGCTCCCATCTGTTCATGGACTCAAGAGAAAGTCTATGTGGTTTACAGAAAACCCACAAAATCCAGCACTATTTTAAAAAAAGCACTGTGAGGTCTTTGAGGAAAGTGAGGTTAAACACTGACTGGTGGGTTAACTGGTACTTTTCTGAGCTTCTGCTGAAACCAAACTACTATGTCCCTTGTGAGTCAACACGGAGGAAAATCATCCACTTAATTCTTTCTGTTAGGCTTCAATACCAGCAAAGGATCCCTTGAGATATTATGGATAAAAATGCAAATTTGACAACAATGAACAAGAAGCAAAGGTCAGGTTGCAAATAGGTGAACTTCATCACTTCTGAGTAACAACACATCTTCACAGCTCCTATCTACCAAGCAAAGCCATCACAGAGCTAATTAGCCTGTCTCCTGCTGTAATGGAGACCTATTCCTGTTTTATGCCTCCTGGTTGCCAGACATGCGGCTGCCCCAAAAACCAAACGTTCAGAAAACTCCACAAATAGAGCAAAAGTAAGTAACACTGTGCATACAAAAGTTCAGTAGTTTTCCTCCTTAGGTATAAGGAGGTTGCATCAGTTCATCGTGAGTGATGATACTCCCTTCATGCAAGATCTTGCAACTGAACTTCTCGCTCTGCCCAAGTCATTGTAAGTCTGAGTTCTGTGTGACCAAACGTGACTAAAGCCGTGGTCCACAGTCCGTAGTCAAACCAAACACCTCGAATATCTTCTCTCCTTCTATCTAAGGTTAGCAGTGAAAACCTGAATCTTAAAAACTCATGTTTCTGAGTCAACAATTAGTGATCTGAAGAAATTAGCCCACCTCTACTGAAAGATGCAAGAAAGAGAACAAACCACAGGAACATTTTAATACTCCTCCTTGGGTAACGGTCAAGTAAAAATATTTTATGAAAACCTCATGCGTCAGAGCAAACACAACAGCAATTTCACATGAATTGCATTCCCCTTGGAAAAGCTGATGCACTACAACAGAAAGTAAAGGGGTACATGCCTGTAAACACAGAGTACTTCCTTAAGCTCAGGGAATGAAAAAACCCAACCATATCTAGTTTTGCCTTACTGACAACAGCAGCAGGGATTGTAACACAGAATCAGGATAGCCAAAAACACAGGCAGGCCACTCTCGTGTGTCATCATGTGAATCAAGTGACTCTTTCTAGAAAGGACTGTTCCATGAAACAGCTATTCTGTTTGGGTTGAAAGCTGTAAGAGCAGCGTTAGCAGTGTGCTCCGATAATGATCCAGCACAACAGGATCCAGAGATCTGGACTGGAGCCTTGGGGCATGACAACAACATAAATAATCAATGACTACAATGTATTTTGGATATAGACATGTGGGACCCTGTCCACAGCTCACCTAAGCCAATGGAAAGATCCCCATTGTCTTGGGCAATTTATGGGAACCAGAGATAAGTATCAGCCCTTGTTTCAGCTCTACCTCATCACTTGTTATTTAAGACATGTTTTCCGTGTTTTCCCACCATAAAATATTAAGAGTATATACTCCAGTATACTCTGCACCACAGGCTGACAAAATCACCGAGTACAAGATTTTTGTTCCCTTTTTAATACACCAATAAAGACCATATTCAATAAAAATATTATTTGCCACTAAAATAAGACCATAGTACAGATGAACAACAAAAGGTATAAGTTTAATTAATATTAAACAGAAGTCTCTTTTCCAAGATGGCCAGCAAGAACTTTCTAACGATTAACAGAGGAGATTAGGGAAAAGAAGTATAAGGCACACCTCCAATACCTTGAAGCAGCTAGACCAACAGCTCCCAAAGAAACATCGTAACTTCAAATGGAGTCATCAGACCAACAGAAATAATGTATCTCCCTTTTTAATAATATGATTTGAATTTGTATTGCTAGTTTGCAGTAAATTAACAGCCTCCAAGTGGGATGACAATTAAAAAAAAAAGGTTTAGCAATTGCTGATGTAGATATATGTTCATCTAATACACTGTCAGGTATATGAGATTTAAGGTTAATAGAAATAAATATTCTTCACAGGGAAAGTTTAATCTAGATTCCTCAGCTCTGGCTTTGTTGCATGTAGGTTAAGTTCTGTTGTCAACAGGGAAAAGCTCAATAAAGCCAGGACATAGCACAGCAAATCAGAGTCTTCAGGTCTGAGATTCCAGCTCAGTAAAGTATAGCTTCTATCAGGAATGAGGTTTGACTGTTCCTTCCACCTTTTCATTCTTGACTAGCTTGCATCTCACTTAGAACAAAACAGGAAAAGGAAGAAGACACAAAGTGAGAACTTTGAAACCTTTCGTCCCACAAAATCACTGGAAATTTGGTAGATATTTGTGGTCCAATTACTAGTAAGGAGCAGGGTGGGGAGAGAAAAACAATGCAATTCAAAATTGTAATTGTCCTGAGTGGAGGGGGAGGAAGAGAAAAGAAAAAACAAAGTCACCAGGCCTTTACCTCAGAAGCTCGCAGACCTTGCTGCAGCCTAACTCAATAATTACATTGTACTGCCAGCAACAATTCAATTTTTTTTTTTCTCGCCTGAGGGTTCCAACACATTTGCACCATAGGGAAGCCTTTTCTCTTTACATCTCAAAACTCTACCACAAACTCTTCCTTTATTCATAACAGCCAGATCCCCAGCTGAGATAGGCACTTTCGTATTGCTCTAGATGACAGTTTTCTGTGTTCTTTCCAAGCTCAGGGGGTTTAATAAACATATCTGGCAATCTTTCGATAGCTGGAGGGCCTGGGATGACACTGTGTGCAAACAATATGCTCTCACTGCTAGGGAAACAAGTTTATTCAATTCAATTAATAGATTACAGTCAAGATACTTGTTATCCTGCAATGAAAAATAGAAAAAGAACTATGAGAATTAAGGTAGGTCGCAGGATTAGCACCTGACAACACAGCAAGCCAGGCAAAATAAGACAAAAAGCCCATTTGCTGTAAATTGCTGGGGTTCTGGGATTTTTTGGGTTTTCGGGGTTTTTTGCCACATGAACAGTGGCACAGTACAGAACTGGTCTCAGTACAGAACTGACTTTTAATTCACTGTAAAATTAGCTTAGCCCTCTGAATATGCAGTTTTGGGTTCAGAACTGTAAAAACATATCTCTGTCTCCTCCTATGAAATGGGCATATTCCTTTTCATTTACCTAACTACAAGGGGTGTTTTCCATTAGACATGAGCAATAATTCTTCCTTGCTGAAACTGCACTGCTTACACGCCAACTATGGCAGCCAGGATTTGGTTCCACATTTGAAAGAAATTGAAGTGAAATTCTATTTTGAATTTAAACTCTATTTAAACCAAAGCATTTTCTTAACATAAACAGTTTGTGGAATACAGAATTTACTTCTATAAGAAATAGTTCCATTACACTGGTCTAAATAACACTCATGATTTCTTGAAGAAAAATATTCCAGGAGCTGGTGGTCCTGTATACCCTCTACTTTTAGTATGGGTCTGCAGCAACTTGTCCTTTCTGAAATGTTCTCAGAACAAGCTTAAACTTGCACAAGTTACCACAGGAGAAAATCTAATTTAACTACCAAAGTGACAGGTAAGTTTGCCTGAAGGATAATTTGTGGTTAAGGCACATACAGGAACACAAGAGGGAGAAACTTATTTCATACCATAGACTTGAATATGTAACCCAATATCCAAGTGCCTCAATTCCTATGTGTAAAAAAGGGCTAAAATCCATTCTTTTGTCCAGTTTGCCTATTCTTTTTGTCAAAAGGAACTGTATCTGACCATATTTCCCCTGGGCAATGGCTGCCCAAGTGGTAATGGGGTCCTCAGCTACCAGTCAAACTCTAGCTCAGTTCAAGGGCATAAATAATAATCACTACTTAAGTAATGCTGTTCCTATTTCAGTAGACAGAGACATCACTTATTCTTCAGAGTCTAATGTGGTACTATTAAAAAAAAAAGGTAGTATAAATTAAAAGCAACATATTGAAACAAACATAAAACTGGCATTGGTGCTGGCAACCCAACAGCCTGCATAATATGGCATGAGGGACAAGAAGAAAGATAAATTGTGAGCAAAGGAGTTGTGTCTGGAGACACGAAAACTGACCAGCTCTCCTAGACATGTTCTTGTAAAAGTTGTATTTGAGAGAAAAGTCACCTTTGGTAGCTGGCTAAAGTCACCCATGAACCTCTCCAGCATCTGAATCCCAGAAGGGGCTGACTCTAAGACAGAAGTGCCCTATGCAGATGTACTGCTGCTGTGCAAGCCAAGGGAAGGAGGGAAGAGTTTGCAGGTCCTGGCAGCAGTAAAGAACTTTCCCATGAAGTCACTTCTGCTCTGCAGGAGCTCTCAGTGTCCATGAAGTCCCAGAGCCAGGGACTACACATTTGATGCTACTCCAGCCCATCATTGCTCCAAATAGTTCTGCCCTCATGGCCATGAAACAAAAGGTCAGTACCTCAAGAAGTCAGTGAACAGCTTGTTTCCCTCATTCTAACCCATATGTTTTCCATGATCTAAATATTCAGTTTTCATTTGAACAAATGCCTGAAAACCACAAAGTATTTCACTGGGATCCCTGACTGTTTAAGAACTGGGTCACAGTAATTAGTACAGTTGAGTGAAGAATCAAAAATTAATTATTTATTTGCCTAACATAGCTGGCTCCTTTGTTCTTAGATTAGCCAGGAGCTCATGATGAATTTCCTTGGACTTCAAGCAGTTCAGCAAAAGTCTCAATATGCTTTTTCTGTGGCTTGCTCAGGAATTCTCAAAATTTCAGCTGAGTTTCAGTGTGCAGCATAATCTCATGATATCATTACTTACCTACACCTGAAAAGCACTGGAGGGCTAACTATGAGTTCATGCACATTTTAAATTCAATTGCTAAAAATTTCCAAGCCAAAGGTATTTTACCCCATACAGTCCAATTTCTTCAGTATTTGCAAAAATCAAAACCGCACATCTTTGGAAAGTTTCTAAGATCTGAATAAAATACAGTATTCTTATATTACTGATTTATCTATTATAATTATTGCAATGAACACACTGGGAATTGTCCTGTATCCAGAGCAGTTACATTCCTCCACAGTTTTAGGTTCTTTATACTAATAGAGAAAAGGTCCATGAAATTAATAGGGATATGAAATCAGTCAAAACGAAACTTTTATGTTTTCCTTCAAACTCCAGCAGGGATTACTCTGAAGATCCATAGAATCTAATAGGCAGTTTCATGATTCCAGCTACATTTTACTCATTGGGTTACTATTTTTACAAAGGATAAAGAGCAGGGGGGAAAAAAGAGGTGGGGAATAATCAAAACTACCCTGGTTATCACTAGTTTTGTTCCAATTGTCTTAGTAGGAATCTGATCCTGAAGTAAAATACTCAACTAAAAATACTTTCAAGCAGTTTTCTTCCCTGTTTTTTAAGCACATGCTTACATTGTATACACTAGATCCTGCTGACATTGCTGGAAACGTTTGAACATTTTTCCAAGATTATAGTCAATTTCTCACAAGGGTAAGGAAATAGCATTTATTCTTTTTCTGTATGAAATACAGCAAATAAATCAATCTGTATTCTTTAATTCCTGCATAAAACTCAAATTCTGCTTCCACTTCAGTCAGTAATAAACACTAATTAACTTTTAGCAGTCAGGATCAACACTGAAAAATTAAAGCATGTATTACAACAGAGGAAGGCTGAAAAATATTATATGCCATAGAGCAGGAAAACTAGGCAGAGAAATATATGCACAAATACAATTCATATTCTGATTTCCCCTTCACTTTCAAGTGCACATTTGTCTGCTTTATGAGAATTTGCTAGCTACAACAAAAGTTCTATTGAAAATCTTGATGTTCTGATGTGCTAAGGAAAAGAAAGTCTTGTTTCTTTAAAGACAAAAATCTGAGGATAGCAATTAATCTTAACGTTCTTAAGAAAACAAATGTCACACTTAAATTTTAGGTCTTTTAAGGAATACTAAACAGTATGTTGCTTGAATGAATGAGTCTAATCTATACTACTTACCTACTTGGGGTGGGTGTCTGTTCTCAGAACAAACACTCCCTGAACTCAGTGTACACTGTGCTTGAGGAACCACTCGGCAACTTGGAACGGTGTATTTGAAAATAGTTTGTATCTGTAACTGCTATTAAATGAAAATCAGTACATTGCTGGTTGGGCAGCTGCTAAGATTTTATCATCAGACAATAGAGAGGATTAAATACTTGTAAAGAGTGCATTAGACTAAATTCTGTGCTCAGTTGCAATTGTATGACCTTAGGAAATCAATGGGGTTCCACATTTGCAAATGATGAGGGGTTGGTCCATTCCTTTAAAAAAAAAAAAAAAACCTCAAGAAAGTTCAATCTGAGAGAAAATGATTGTGCTTCTCCCTCTACTGTTCCATGTCTCATAGCTAACATCTGGTGAAAATTAAGAAGCAGTGTTCCCCCCTTCCCCCTCACCCCCCAATCAAACAAAAAAACCCACAATACAAAACCCTGCATATATATCTGATGTATTTTATACATATTCATCCTCATAACTTGACAGATGGGAGGAATCTTGCAGTCATTTCTGAAAGCAGACAAAAGGCCGTTGGTTCTGCTCCACATGATGATTTGTGAAGACAGAATATCACCCGCTTCCGTTGATGATTATATAGTTCTATCCATCTGTCTGCCACTGGAGGTTGTGAGAGTGAGATACAGCTCACACCGTCTTCATAAACAAAAGTAGACTGTGCTGTCAGTAGTCAGACACGCCAACTAATTGGAGCTGTCGACAGACACAATATTCTGTGTCAACAGCTCTGGTAACAGTTTGAAACAGCAATGATATGTTGGGTGATGGTGAGGATGACACATATGTCTCTAATAGCATGCTAGAAATCTGACATAACTAGAAAAGGATTACTAAAATGTAATTCCCAGCCTCTAGTTCTGCTGTTAAGACTTCCCAGTCAGCACAGAGAGGAAAGAGATGCTTGTGTGTGTTCATGTTCATGTGCTTGTACTTGTACACATCTTCTTCTGTATCACTTCACATGCTGACAGCTTAATTTGATACTCATAATGTCTAACTTAAAAACTAAGCTTTCTGCTGAATTTCAAGGAACTCACCAAAATTCCTACACAAATTTAAAATTAAATTGGGGGATCTTTTCCACCACTTTCTGATGAACTTGAAACAAACTAAAACAGGTCAAACAACAGCCATGCTAAATGGACAGTTGTTACTGCATCTGTGCAGGAAAGAAGAGTGCTATCTTATTGAAAAGTGGTTTCGTGAACTCATCTAAATAATAAATTGTCCTCTGACCTTGCCTAGATTGATGAACATTCTTCATTTTAAAGTGAAGCCCAGGAATAAATATTCACAGGATTAGGGCCTCAGTTTCTCTTTAGCAGCAGATAAGAAAATACTTCGCCATCATCACTCCTTTAGGATTTGAAAACAGAAAGAAATCAATAGAATATGTTGATAAATAAGATATTAGGGAAAGGGAGAAAGTAGAGGTTTGCTCTACTAGCATACATAACTGGTCAGCTTACACATTTATCCGGCTCCTCCCTTGCCAAATGCAATGCAACATCGGGTGAACCAGGTTAAATAGCTACATAATATGATAGTTTACAAAAATACTTTTTCTCCAAAGAATTAAACAAATATACAAACATCACAGCAACTGTGGCAGTAAAATGAATAGCAAAAAGTCCTTCCATGGGGGCCTGCAACAGCAGGTCTGGAATCTCATCTCAAGGCCCAGAGCACAGCAAACTCCAGCACACATTCCACACCAGCTCTGCATGGCAGAAGGACCAAGATGGTGCACTACAAGATTTGAATACTGTCCTTGATATTCTGCAGTCATATATTAATTAAGGCAAGCACCAAAACTGTCCCGCCGGCATGGAAGCATTGAGCTTTAAGGCAGGGACCAACCTTTGTGTTCTGTGTTCCTGCTGCACCCAGAACCCTGAGATCTGGCAGTCACCATAATACAAATAATAAAACAGTGACAGCCCTTTTGCTGGTGCACATGACCACATTATAGCCAGGATTTCAACAACAAGATCTTAAAGACTTTTCATCCCGGAGAACGAAAAGCCACATGAGGATCCAGATTAAGTTCTGCAAACCCCTGGGGATGAGACTTGTGGTGGCAAGTCCACAATGTACCAAACTACAGAGGATCCCAATTTGGGAGAGACAAGCTAGATCCCAGAACCTCCTTTCCCAGGAGGGAGGATGTCAGCACCCACACAGCAGCATGATCTCATTAACTGAAGCCCAGCACTGAGGAGGCCTCGTACACCCCATTAGCTGCCTTAGCAACTTCTTGCCAAACTCAGAGGGACAGAGCTGGAGGAAGCAGGTTGGAAAAGACGTGCCTGGAGGGCAGGAAGTCTGGAGCATTACTAAGGAACATGCAGTGACAATAGCTGAGGTTACAGAGGAAGAGCCTAGTCTTGTTTGGTGCATAAATCCCTATATTATCTCTTGCTACTTGACCTGCTGGAGCAGCCAGCAGCACCAGGAGCATGGCGTGCCGGCCTGAGCTGGCTGCTTCCAGCCAGGAGAGGGCACACAAGGCAGGGCCCTGCGGCACTGCTTGCCTGGCAGCCACTTACTCTTCTCATCTTCATGGCAGTTTCTTTGCACTAATGTTCCTTGTTAACCATCCAGACTGTGTTCCAAATCATCATCAAAAAAAAAAAAGAAGACTAAAAGATAGGCCAATATCAGCTGTTGCCAAAGCCATAAAATTAGGAAAATCTGTCAAAATATTTTAAGAGGGAGAATTTAAAAAACCAAGAGTGTGAAAAATAAAGTCAAGCAATATTATTTTCTCCACCTAACCACAGAGCAAGTTGCTACCCAAGAAGAAGTGTGTATAAATAGTGTGTCAGCCATTTACTGTGAGTGTGACTCTAACAGCTGGGCTGTTTGCATGAGATGCAAATTTGGAGCCATTCAGGGAAGGAAGAATGAAAGCTTTGGCACTCGCTGGGCAAACACTAACGGGTTCGGGAAAGGGGCCAGCAAAAGACTAAACCACACAAAATAGTGGGTGGCCAGACTTAGGACAAGGAATAGTTGGGCAAAATACCACAAATAATCCAGCTCAAGGCAAACACTGGACACTTCAAAAGTTTTACTTTTCAATTCCAAAGCATAAGCAAAAGGTGACACTGCAATCACTGCACTCCTGCAGACACAGAAGCCCACAGACTCTTGCAGAAACTCAACTTGCATTACACTCACCCATCCCTACAGTGCCTGGCTCTGAGTCATCACTAGTCACAAGGACAACTCTATTAGTTGCCACGTTCAAAAGTTAGTAAAAAAATACTAATAAAGCTTCCGTGCCAGAGATCAATTCAAGGAATTTGGAGAAGGTCAGGCTGCTTACAGCTTTAATCTAAACAAATAGGGGGGCTGTGACACTGAAATTATGCTTACAAGAGACCCTGCACCTCATGAGTAAAGTATGAGGATATTTCAGGACTCTATCCTCCTGCTACTTCTGTGAGACACTAAGATTTTATGGAGTCTGGTTTCTTCCTACAGATACTTATGGCAGAATTACACCAGGTCTGTTTTGTTGGATTTTTTTTTCTTAATGAAGTGAATCTTAACACAGCGTCAGCATTCTCTGTGATAAATCACACACATTTATTTCACCAAAACAATCCAGGGCCTAATGTATTTGAAGATAAATTCATTATTCAGTCTTCTGATGGCTTTTCATGCTGCTTAGACTAGCTGCCTTGTACCACATTGGTATTTAATAATTATTCCAGCTGTCTCCAAAGCCTTTTCACCACACCTTGTGTGGCACATTACAGACAGCTTGGATTTTTCAGGTACAAATTGCTAAACAATTACTGATGAGAGAAAGGTCATAATAATAGGTTACAGAAGCCTTTGCAGCCTGCCTTTACTTCATGGCCATTTATAAAGAACCATTTCATCCCATTGTTATAATGATGAGAAGGAAGTAGTTTAAGGTAGTTATAGACAAGCAAACAAAAGGCAGGAGAGCAGTGCTGTATAACTTCTACTTTCACTTCCTGCCTACTCCATTACTTCTGGCATTATGGGAGAAATAACATGATTGGAATGACCTAAAGGTTATAACGGGTGGGCAAGGTTTGCCTTGTCGAAAGCAGTGCGAGCACTGTTGGCTAAACCTTTTTGAAAGCTGAAAGTGGTGCCGTTTAACAAAAATACTAAGCTGTCATTGAAAAAAGTACATTACTTAGAAATAGTATTTCTTCAGGGGCTTTCTTATCTCTATTTTCCCCCTCAAATGTTTCATTTTTTTTTTTTCCCCAGAAGAAAAAAAAAAAAAAAGGCATAAAGATGAAATCTCTCTGAAAAGTTGAAAGAGTAGAGGATAGATTTTGCACTGGTAGAAACTCCATTAGCTATATATAAATGCCACTGGCTTTAAAATGGCAAAATCAAAGTTTCAATGGTCCAATCTACAGCATTACAGATCAGGCATGTAAACTTCTTTGGATTCCTGGGAACAGTGTGTATACAGTAATTTTTATTACCCATATATTTTTGCAAAAAGTGTCTCTGCTAGCTGGCTTCCTCTGTACTTGAAGTACAGGATTTGATCCAAATGAATCACAGAATTTCAAGTCCAGACACAATTCACAGAAACATCCAGGTTATTCCATAAAAATCTGCCTTTGGGAAGAGAAAATTCAGGACAATTTGATTGACCAAGAAAAAGCAACCTTGAACACAGCCAACAGAATATGATGGAAGCAATAAGATGGTAATTTGGTACTTTCAACCAAAGGATAAGACGCCCTTAGCCTTGCTTAAAAATGTCTAAAATTTATGCATGTTACAAAAGAACACAGTACTAAAGGCAAAGGACCACTAATACTTCCCAACACTTCCCCTGATGCTCAAACAGTAAGAGACCTTTGTTCAAGAGCAGCCCAGTAACCTGGAGGCAAGTCCATTGACAGCTGAGCAATACCATAAGTAAAGTACAAAGGAAGACTTGGATTTCCATCAGGAGTTGTCATGGGCTTCCTCCTTTCAGAGAAACTTCATTTTTTCAGCCTGAGTAAATTACTGGGTGCAGGTCCCCCAACTACCATCTTCCATTTGATTTTCATTACATTAGGCCTTTATTTCTCTAAGCTTCACTTTCCCTTCCTGCAAAATGGAGATTAAGACTCAGGTTTACCAATCAAAAGAGAACTGACCCTTGGACCATGCCCATCTTATATTCACATGTCCAAGCTCACCTTAAGTGCAAAGTGGACAAGGTGGGTACCAGGCAGACTTGTGAATTACTTTACCAAAAATATCTTGAGGCTGCATCACATATTCAGCATCAATTAGGCAAGACTGGTCAAGCCTTTACAGTGATGGATAAAGCCTCACTTGCTGCAAGGGACTGCAAGAGACATACACAGACTGCAGACCACATGGCTGCAACATGCACACTTCACCTTGCTCTCAGCTCCAGACCACAAAGACAGAGCCACAGTTGTGCCTCCTAAAAAAGTTTATGAGAGAAAACTTTGCTACTTTTACAGTTCTAGCTTTAGAATGGGAAGAATTGTATTCCTTGCTTCATCAGACTAAGTACAGGGCAAAAGAATTTCATCACAGATCACTTTTCTGTTGGAAAATAAAGAAGACAAGCAAGCCCTGATTTTTAGGAGGTTTTCATGTATTGTTTTCTGAGATTTAATCAGCTAGATTGATAGTCAACTATTAGTTTAGTTTTGGTCAATGACTATTTGAAAAATAAAAGCAAACAAATCTGTAAAGCAATTTAAATATATGAAAGTTTATATCTCACATTACGTAGTAAATCCTGCTCTCCTTCAGGAATCCAGTCAGCCAAACTTTTGTTCCCTTGGCCAGTTGCTGGAATAATAGCCTCTCCTTTGTTTCATCGTGACTTGATTACTATAATTATTTGCCTGCTAGACTTCCAGCTACTGCTCTGATTGTGAGGAGTACAGAATACAACTGCTAGACTACATGCTGCATCTAAGTCTTTCCATCACATTACCCCTATATCCCCATATTAAGAGAGCTCCATTGCTTCCCAATGCAGCGGCGGCCTGATTTTTTAGATCTTCATACTAATTTACAAGGCTTTACATTGGAAACCTCAGATAAATCTTTTGCTGCTCCATGTCTGAAGAGTCTTAGGGCTGTACTTGTATATGCTTTTGTCTCCCCCATAGTGTTTTAGACCCTGAACTTGTTTAGCGTTACTCACATGAGCAGGTTTACAGACTTCAATGGGACTACTTACATGAGTAAGAAGTACTCATATGAGTAGATATTTGCAGGCTCAGACCCTAAGTGACTTGGAGAGCTTTACTATTATTCACTTCTTGAAAAGCACTTGCAAAGAAACAAGAGAGGACTTACCGTATTTATTCAGAGTTATTATATATTCACCATGTCTTCTTCTTAAGCCCTCTTTGTTCTTGAGTACATGTACTCTATCTACAGTAGCGATACACAATATTTCTCTCAGGGGATTTTCACATGCGAAAATAGCGGAGGGTTTGACATGTTGGACTGTTGGGGGTTTTGTGTTGTTTTGTTTTGTTTCTCCCTGAGAGAATTTGTAGATACCAACTTGAGACAAAGAGGATTTTGTTATTTTTTCTATTGCAGCAGCACTAACAAGCTTGTGCCAGGGAATAAGGCTTCACTGCATAAAAGCATGGTTCACACACCTCACAACAAGCCATCTCCTGCCCCTAAAGTGTTAAAGCTGCAATTTCTCTACAGTTTAAATCGAACACTGTAATTTTCACCTTAAAACACTTGTTTCCTTCATGCATTTTCAGCTATGAGGACAATCAATTTTGTCATCAGACTTACAGTGCCCAGGTCTAGAATGGCTCATTTTTACTGAAGTTCATATTTCCCACCTATATGATACACACAACCAGGCACACACATTATTTTATATAATGAGAGATGTTCTCTTCTCTGGAAGACTTGTATTCCTTGGGAGAAAGAGGGGCAAAGTGAAAAAGCTGCATTGTTCTGTAGCCTGCCATGCTAAGAAGTTGCCCTTGCTGGGAATGCTGGATATGTCACAAAAATTGTGCAAACTGGGCTCACTAAACCCCCCAGATCTTTTAAAATAAATTAAATGTCTTTTCTAGCAGAACACAATGGAAAGGTACAGATAGATCATTAAAAACTAGAAGCTTTCAGAGGCTCTCAATGGTGATTTTTTTCTTTCTGAAAACACCAGAAAAGATGACAGACTCGATCCTTTGCAGTGCAGAGTGCTCCTGAGCACCCTCAATTACTGCGGATGGGATGGAAAAGTGGGGGCATTCAGCACTGAGCACTGCTTGTCACCTTGCACTGTTGCAAGCTGCCAGAAAATTCTTGCATTCCACACACAGCAAAACCAGTCCCTCAGTTCAGAGTGCCTGCTACCTCCAGAATTGAGACCTGTGAACTGTTTCCACTGGAGATTTCTGTCCTTGGTTAGCAACACCAGTCTAGCAAAACTTTCAGATGAATTTGCACAGGAACATGCTGACAAAATGAGCCCCTGTTGTTTTCCAACCAGGATGAACGGCACCCTAGTTGGCATTAAGTTCCCACAGCACATCTCATTTGAAGGTCTGCCCTAATGTCTTTGCAGCAACACACGCAAGAAACAACTTGGACAGACATGAGGAGGGGCCAGGAAAGGGAGGGGTGCTGTACAAGTGTGGTGGAAAACTGTTTCTATTTTCTGCCTACCTATCACCACATATTGCTTGTTTTACTTTGAGTAGGTAAATCAAAGGGAGGGATGACAGCAGGCAGGGAAGAAGCACACCCAATACAAATGCAACACATTTCTACTGGTACTGGGCCTGGCCAGAGCATGGAATACCCCCAAACAGGGCAGGGAATGCCTTGGGTCCAGCCATCTTTCCGTGCATTCTGCACTGCACAGATCTTTCTCCACTTTGGAGTACAAACCTGGGAAACTTTCAGCTGGCAGAAAGAGAGAAACAAAGCTTGCTCCCATGGCTATTCTCAGAGTTCTCAAGGCTCTAGTAATAAACTGATATTCCTTTAATAAATGCTGGCATACCACTGTCTTGTGTCAATTTTCATGGGTCACCATGAAAACAAGATGGGTGGCACGAAATTAAAAGAATTTCTGTTAAGCTTAGAGCCTTTGAAATCCTTGAGGTCTGAGAGATGGCAGCCTTCTTCCCTTCCCCAACTTACACTTCTAAGACACAATATATTGCTGCACGGATAACACAACCCTTCTTCCTGCCATTCCCAGGGGAGAGAAAAACCCTCTAAAACAACTCAGTTGGCAACTGGATTTTGGCAAGCACAATGTACCAAGAAGCAAAATTAAGACTTAATAACAAACTTAATTAATTATCTTTAATCAAAGTAGTTACTGTTTAAGATTCTTACAGCTAAATTCTAATGAAGTGACCAACCATATTAAGCTTAAACAGAACGCGCTGGAGGTACAGGTACAATGTAACAAATAAGCATGGACTATTCTCTTTAAAAAGTCTCATTTGCTAATTAAATCTTTTAGCAAACATTTTCTAATTTTCACAGTTTATATTCTCTGCTCATATTTAATATTTCAGTAACAAAACTTGTATTAATAATAAAATACTAATATGATTAGTATTCTGAGTTGATACAATATAATCCACTGTGATAATACCTAATATTTTAGATGCAATAAATAGGCCTGGTAATAATAATATCAAACAGCAGCATATGAATTTTGAAATTACTTCCTCAAAGTCTCTCAGAGGTCTGAATTTTTTTCCCCCATGTCTAACACAGGAGCAATGAAATTGTCTGTGTACTCTAACTTGTAAATCAGTACTAGTACTTCCAAGAGTGTATATTTTTATCCTATAGCATTTTTAAATTCTAATTTTAAATCAGAAACTTCACCTTTTTTTGAGGTGCCTCAAATCTGTGGTACTTTGAGATCCTTTCATTTGAATCACAGTGCAGATGCAGCATGTCATTAAAGATGAAGCCTGGAATGCCACAGACTGACCATACAATAATGAAGCTCATGAAACAAGAAATGGGGAGGCTTTTGAGAACCTAGGGCATGTATTTTGGAATACTAGTTAGAGAGAACCAGGCTTTCCAGTGGAAATGAAGGCATATTTGGTACAATACCTCTAGGCACCTGAGCACATACATTTTTACTGCTCAAAGCTCTTGCATTTCAACCAAAACACCTCAGAGAAAAAGACTTAATCTTATTAAAAGTGACCAGAGTTGCTACACGCATCAATGTGAACTACATTGAATTCACTGGTGGATAGTCAAAAGAGAGCTAAGATGCTTTTTCCTGAGATAATTTTCTAATCAGAAGTGTTGTGCTTGCACAAATGGAAAATTCTGTAGGAAACATTTATATTTGATAGGAAAAAAGTTCTTTCCCTAGATAGAATGCTTCTGTTACTCTCTTTTTTTATTAAAATGACAGAAGTTTTGCATAGGAGAGGAGAAACTGGAAGAAGCAAGGGGAAGAACAATATGCCAGAATAAGTTCCCTGGGTTTACAGTGCCTCTTATGTTTCTGCTTCCTTCCCCCTCTCCCCTCTCCAGCTTTGCAAAATTCAAAATGGGACAGGGGTTTCCAGACAGTCAGCTAAGATCCCATAAACAAGACCTATTGTTTGCTCTCCTAAAAACTGGACTCTCCAAGAAGATCCCGGCCACCCACTCACATACACAAGTACACGTGTAAAAGGCTTTTCTTTCCCCTAATGTTTCATTCTGATTCATCATTTAAGCTATTTTAAAAGCTTGACTATTTTTCCATAGGAAAAAATGTCTAATTCCCAGCCAGCTTAAGGTAGAAAGCTGCCAGCTCTTCCGCAGTTGAGTGCCAAATTTAGGAAATGCAGACAGGATGTGAAATTCAGCAGCGCCAGAGGCATTTCAGGGGGCTGCGCAGCATCTCCTGCTCTGTAGGACAGTCGAGGCCCAGAGCACCAGAGTTCCCTGCATCCCTCTGCTCCCCAGCTCATCAGCAGCTGGCATCAGACTGCGCATCACAGAGCAAACAAGTGGGATAGGAGAGAGGAGCAAGCCAAGGAAGAAGTGGCAGGATCTGATAGCCATGACGTGAAACAATTAACTTTCACTGACTGAAGTCAGCCTGTGCACCAGTCCATCCCAGCAGACCCATCAAATTCCATACACATCTGTCACAAGAGGCACTTAAGTTACCTAAAAGAATTCTGTGTCTCACACACAACTTGGCCTATCTGTAATTGCACTTCCACTACTTTATTCAACACTGACACACGAATAAAAGATAGGAATGATGCCGCACATTCTTCTTTATAATTACCTGGAAATCAAAACACGGGGTGGGACTAAGCTGTCCTCCAAACACGTCCAAGTGTTGGATTAGTTGGTAAAATGAGAATCACACTTTCAATAACTATGGAGCATGTGTGAACAAGTGGATACATTCCCATGGCTTTGAATGATGGAGATTTTACCACTTCCTTTTACTTTGTAATTTCATATTTTAAACATGAGAAAAATAAACCTTAAATACAAAGCATTTGCTTTTAAGCAAATCCTGCCTTATTTTAATGGCTTGTGGTCAACATTATCACATAATTCTGTGCCATTTACTGTGGGAGGTTGAGAAGAAAACTCTCCCTGCAACTCTGGTAAGCACCTAGGTTATCAGTCATTATTCTGCTATTTAATATCATTTATTTTACCGACCAACTGCTCCAGTGGAAGAAAATCAGATACAGTTTGCTGCCATTAAGATACTTGTAAATCCCCATGGGATTACACAGAACGAGAGCATATAAATGTAATATGTATCACAAATTTGGTATCTTATGTGCATTATGTTTCACTGCTGAAGATGAGTGTATTCAGGAATACACTTGTCCTCATAAGATCTAAGGGACCAATTCTTTGCTTGGTTATTCGAATTACACACCCAAGTACCTTCACGGAAAGCAACTGAATTACAGCAAAGTACCAACGAAGTTTTAAAAAGAAAACATGTTGAGAACTGGAATTTGAGAGCCTCAAGCAAACTGAAAACCAACTCCCTCATGCTATATATTGGCCTAACTCCACTGTGATTAGTGTAGACAATTTACACCAGCTGCCAATCTGCTCCTTGAAAATTAAGGACAGAAACCTAAACATATTCTGGAAATCTTGGCATTGTCAGGCTAAATATGTACACATGCCTGATTCTTTTCTCTTGTCCAGTAGAGGATGCAGCTTGTTAAGACCTTTTCCAGCAAAATATATATGTTTAATTTATGTGATTAATTTCTGTGTTAATGAAGGTTGAAGGACCGAGAAGGCTGAATGCATCTATTTATCCAGGGGCCAGATAAAAATTGCTGCTCAACTAGCCAGCCCGACCCTAATATGGAAAGCCTCAGCCTTATTCAGGGTGAGAGGACAATTAAATTTTTATGCTCATTTAATCCTGTGCCCTTTCAGAGCAAAGGCTTACAATTGTGCCCAATTTTTCCAAATGTTTGCTGTTACATAACCTTGACGAACCCACCAAACTCAATTTGTGCAGAGCCTGTTGACAAAAATTCGATAGCAACAATATTCTGACACTCTCTGGGGTTAAACCCTGCATTTAGAGGTTACCTGAAGAGAAAAAAACAGCATTCTAAACCACCACTTTATTAGTTCCTACCTGCAGCAAGCAAATTCTTATTACTATGTATATCTAGTCAACAAAATGCTTCTAATATGAAAGGAAATGCTTTAAAAAGCCTTTCTGCTTCTGAAGAGCCATCTGTAAGGCTAGCAATGTTTTGCTTGGAAAAATTGATTATTTCAACAAGTTAAATAACTAATTTTTTTCCCTTTTCATGTTCCAGTCTTGTCACCTGGTCACTTCCTCTAAGAGATTCATTTAGGGGAGCTGTATTGTATTATTATTATTATCATCTGTGCTCTTGTGGTTTAGTGCAGTCAGTTTATCTTATTACTGTTATGTTCTTCAAGAGAGATTCATTTAAGTGTGACCTAGTCTATTATTTTAGGTGCCTCCTGCATCTCTATTGGGCATTTAAGAGTTGTAGAACTCTCTAATTTAT
This sequence comes from Atrichornis clamosus, assembly GCA_013400975.1. NCBI lineage: Eukaryota > Metazoa > Chordata > Aves > Passeriformes > Menuridae > Atrichornis > Atrichornis clamosus. Next base: position 293,955 of record WBMZ01006788.1, read on the forward strand.
TTAAGCAGGGCACTTTAAAGCAATATCTCAGTAATTTTCTTTGAGTTTAAGGAGCCCTTCTATGTTTTCAAAATGCTTGAAGTTCCTGTGCTCTTCTAAGGACTGCAAATATTTGAACAACAAATAAAAATGTTAGAAAAGCAAGTTCAAGACAGATATGGAGGTAGAGAGACAAGACAAATGAGTGCAAGTGGATATTTTTTTCTCTGCCAAGAATAGCCACACCAATATTTAGGTCAGCAAAGTGAAAACTGGTCATTCCCTCAAAACATTCATTTGTAATGTATTTTTCTTAAACCTAGGATTTTCAAACTGCCCTCGCATAATTCTTTGTAGTAAGTCACAATAAATAAATTAGCACAAGGAAATACTTCCAAGTAACTTTTACAAACACCACAATAAATGTTTTCTCTATGAAATACCACTAGAGATGACAAGGATTTTATCAGCTAGAAAGTGGACTCAAAGGAAGCAGAACCACAGTTCTTTGAAGGAATAGGAAAACACAGGGCTGTGTAAAACAAACCTAGAAAGATATGTTATCAAGACTAAAAAATTAAATGAGAAAATATAGAGCAGATTCTTAAAGTAAATTAATAGATAAAGAAAAAACATTCAGAGGAAAGCCACAGGAAACAAGTGACAGAGTCTGAGGGAGAGAACCAGGAAAGACAGAAAAGAAACAGTGCCCTCCCACTGGCAGGGAAGGTAAATCCATGTTGCACAAGGCAACGCATGAAGCTCAGTCCAGATCCTTATGCTGATTTCCTCCTCAGGACCAGTTATCACAGCTGGAATGCCAGACCAGCTTCCACTGCCCACAGTTGCAATACTTAGCTTTGACACTGCTGCACGGCATCAGCTTGCCCCGATGCTGATGGGATGAGCACGTAGTGCTCCTCACTGGTTGTTGTGCACCTCTCAGCGAGGGCAATAAGAACTGCCTGTGTAAACTAAGAGTAAGGCCCTAAGTAATTTTGGGTAATAAACTTAATGAGGATTGCCCTTCCACTTTCTCTCCTTTCCCATATTGCCAGGAATGTACTTAGCCAGTGGGCATTTGTCAACCTTCAACTGATTTTTTGCAGGATATGGCTTGGCTTTTTTCTCAGCTTCTTGTAATTTATTATTCATGATGAAAGATGAACAAATATATAGTTTGATTTTACTTTTGGAGGGGGAATCCTAAGAGTGACAGCTCCCAGGACACCAAACACACCAGCTGTTCTTTTATTTTTCCATTCTTCACAGTAATGACAGTCTCAGCTCTTGTTGCCAAGCCTCTTTGGAAAACATTTTAAAAATAAATGTAGCACACATGAAAACGTGCCAGAACAGCCTCCTTCACAACAAAGATTCTTCAAGAACAGAAGATGCAAGGGCAAGGGGGTGGCTGGGCTTCATTCTGGCAAACCACAAAACTCACTAAAAATTACAGTGTTTGGTAAGCCAAGAAAAGATTATTCCCCCCTCCCCAACCAATAGATCCTGATTAATTCCCTGGAAGTCAAAACCAAACAAATCTGAATTAGTCTAAAGATACCAGGGAATAAGATTAACCATGGTCAGAGCAGCCACCCACAGGAGCTATACAAGAAGATTAAATGCTGGAACATGTCAGCAAGAGAAGCAGTAGACTCATCTCTGATTTCACAGGTCAAAACATCATGAACAATGTTTTCACTAAAAGAGGAGTTATTGGTCCCAAATCAGATCCTTTGCAAGTGTTTATGAAGGATATTAAATTAGGTGAGCTCTTGATCTCTTCTTTGAAAGCCATTTCTCTCTACATGTGTTGAATGAAAGACTTTGGAACATAAATTTTAGAGTCCTTCTTTTCAGCCAGTTCCTGGGAATTCATCCATAATAGACAATCTATTATACGCACAGTTTAAATGCTCAAATGCATTGAAAGTCCTTTCTGGCCAAACTTTACCTACTCAGGGGTTTCGAGTTCTTTCCTCATAAACAAAAGCCTTCAGATCTTTGTCATCTTTTGAGGCATTACTTCAAATTTGCTTATTTTGCCGTTCTGAATGTCTTCTGCTTCTTCAGAACAGAATAAACTAGCCAAGCTCCCTACAGCTCTCTTCAAGACAGCAGCATTTCTACCCACTGATAGTGCAAGAAACAGACACTTCCATCCAACATTTAGAAAGTTTAATTTTGTCTCCCTTACTCACCCAGCATTATTTCTACACAGGTATTCCCAACCCATCTATAACTATCTAACAAATGTTTTTCCCCCAAATCTTGTGTATTTTCAAGGGTTTCCTCTCATTTTACTACTTTGATTACTGTTCATAGAATCACAAACAACTGTAAAAAGTAAAATAAAAGAGCTGGTGGTCCTGTTTGCTGGTTTGTAACACTGTGAAATGATGTGAGAATGCAGAATTTCAAAGCTGTCTTGGCAGGTAAGTAAATGAGGATGGGATCTTAGGAATTTTCAGTTGCACTGGAAAAGCCCTGTCTTGGCCTAGGTATAACACTGTGGTTGGTCTCAGGAGACATGAAAGGGTTAAGTTTATAAAGCACTTCATTTTCCAGCCACAGCTATGGTACCTTGGGTAATTACTGCAGCTTAAGCTAGACCACACCTTAGATAAACCTGTAATGCTGGCGTTTTCTGCAAACATTTTCTTTACTGCAAGCTGTGGCTTGCCTCTCACATATATTTGCTCTCCATTTCCAACTTGGTTTTTCCTTAGCTGGTTTGTACTCAGTTGAACCAACAAATCAGAATTTGTTGATTTAGCTCCATACCTCTCCAGTCGTTGCGTGACACAACCAGACCAGCTATGTGGTGAGAGCTGCTCTGGGGGCCTGATGACTTGCTTTTTGTGCCACATGGAAAAGACTGGGGACGAAAGAGGAGGAGGGAACAGTTCCAAAGAGAAACATTTTGTTTTTCTTAAAGGTGAAAGAGGCCACCTCAATTACAGCTAGTGATAAGACAGTGAATTCACTTCTGGTGATAAATGGGCATGTTCACAGCTCTTCAGTGACCATTTGCAGCAAACTTCAGAAATGCTGGTGTTAATTTTTTATCAGATTTCATGGAAAGAAAACGTTTCTGGGTATAGACAGCTGAGGGCTCTGCAACGAGCAGTAACTATGGAGATTTTCAGTGACCAGTTTGTCATCACTCCTGGTGGAGCTGCCATCCCTGCAGCCCTGGCAGTGCTGCAGCACCCAGGAGCACTCCAGGAGCACTCCAGGAGCACTCAGGGCAATCTTCAGGCAAGCAGAGATCTGCTGGACCTGTCCCCACCGACCCAGCCCAGTCTAGAGGAAATGTCTTAAGGGTGATGTACAGAATCACCCCACCACTCCTGCCAGAGGGAGGAGCAGTTGCAGATGAAAAGCTCTTTCCCTCACAGACCTGGAAAGGGATCTCTGTCCACAGCACCAGGCTTTCTCCAGGCTGATGATAGATGCACTACACAATATTAATTGCAACAGCAATCACTAATCTGATAACTTGAGCTTTCTGAGTACATTCCAGCAAAGCAAAACAAGGTAATCCTCGTGCTACCTGACATTTGCCCTCAAACAAGCCTTTATGAGAAACAAAAGCGTATATTAAAAGCTAAAGAAAAAAAGAAGATTAAAGGATAACATTTTTAAAAACACCTAGTATTTCACCTACTATTTCACCCAAAGAGAGCAATCACTGACTTCATTTAAAGCAGAATCTGGCTAATGCTTACCACACTAGGGCATCACATCTTGGGTATGAATGACTAAAAGACCAAATAATCCAAACAATTTCTTTTTAAATAACAATCATATTACTTTATTTTATTAAAGTTCAGGTTTGAAAATAAATAGCTTAACCTTATCTAGTGTTTAAAAAAAAATTCACACTGAACCTAGTCTTTACCAAGTAAAGAAATAGATTTGTAAATAAAGAGAAAATAAGACCACCATAGTTAAGATCTAAATATTCCTATGAGTCAAAAGATTCATGACACTTAGGTTCTAGAACTTGGCATCTGGACCTAAGAAACAAAAACTAATTTCCAAAAACTCTGAACTTTCAAAGATTAAACTGACATAGAAGGAGTTAGTCAAACTCAGTGTGCTAAAGGGAGAACATGGATCGTGTGTGTTTGTGGAGAACAGTCTGAGCTTGTAGAGAATTCATGCTTCTACTGCCCAAAATACAGACACCTTCCTGTGTGATTTTTATGCAGTGATTTGCTACTTGATTTTAAGATGTGCACAGCTTGACATGTGGCATTAAGTGTAATAAGCACAACAAGAAGAATAAATAACAACTTTAACAGCAGGAACTAACTATATACCAGCACAGAATTAGTACATTGATACTGTAAATACCTGGTGCAAATAAAACAATACATCTTGGATAAGCTGCAGAATTATACGACACTTTGTGGAACCATTATGATACATTTTTGCTTATGAGTCCTGTGTTCACTGATTTATGTCCCTTATGACTGCTATTAGAATGTCAATGTCCTCAACATCTTCCCCAACAGAGTGATGCTAAAAAGCAAAAAAATTGCTTCACAAATGGTGGTGGTGGTGAAAGAGATGGGTTCCTTCCAAAACCCACATTTTCTACAAGAATTAAACACACATTCAGCAGCTTTCCTGGCAACCCTTAGTCCTCATTTCAGAAACAATTTCTTCATTTAGAAGGAATATCACTAACGGTCAAGAAATTGGAACAATATGCCACCAGAAACGGGAGATTCACTCTTCCAGTGGGAACACAGACTTGGCTCCTGGACCTGGCAGGTTGTGGGAAGCTGAGATTTAAAGCTATGATATTTTCACCTCTACAATGGATATTCTAAGCTGCTTACAGACAGCTTAAACAAACAAATCCTGAGACTTCCTCACTTAGGCTACAGCAAGCAAGGCACATGACTCTGCAGGTGGAGGAATTTGAAAAGCACACTAATACTTTTCCAAAGTATTCAAACATTCTAAACCCACATTCTCTTTCAACATGCAGGGAGAAATACAAGTTTTTCAGTACAGATTAAAGATGAAGCCAGTTAGTGAATCCTTACTAACCCATAACCTCATAAGGTACTCTCACTGCCCTTTATTTCTAGGCACACAAGTCTCCATATTCTCAAATGCAGATTCACAAACATGAAAAACACTGCTTCACTGCATTGTTTGAATTCTTTCCAGTTTCAGTGGCCTCGTGTAGTGCTTTGAAGTAAGGCTAGTTATTTTACATGTAAACTACTTATTAAATTATCATCATTTTAGAAGAAGATTATCCATGTGAAGGATAATTCTGAACTCTGGCACATTCATGTATAATACATACACACCATGTTCTTGATTGAGAGAATTAACATTTACATGGCCTAAAATTCAATGGAAATAAAACCAGATAACCCAGAAGCTTTGTGCTGATTGTATGTCTAAGTAATATCACCTGAGTCCTGCTAAAGGTTCTCCTATAATTAATTGCTTAGAAAAGTAGTTATTTCAATTTAAGTTACAAATAACTTGAACTCCTCAAGAAGCTCAAGATCTGCTTTTTATGATGACCGCATAAAGCCTCTGGAGAGTCTTCTGCAAATGTTTTATTTTCACCTCTTGTATACAGTATTAACTGGCCAATAGATGACTGGATAGTCACACTTAGAAATATTGCAGCATGCTCCATTTCCAGCTTAAACTTCAGGTATCAAAGATGACCTACAAAATAGGTATGAATGAATATATTCCTGACTAGAATTCTTCATCTAATTATATGCAGACATGCAGCAAAATGCCTTCCCTTCCCTCTCCAGCTAGATGGGTATAAGAGAGCAATGCAAGTAACAAATCTGTTCTTTAGGTTAAAATAACTTAGCATAGGTTCAGATCCTCTGTCCAACAAGTAGACAACACAGCTGAAAGAGATTTCATAAGTAGTAAGGAGCACAATAAAGGAGTCTTTCTGGAACTAAACTCAAATAATTTACTGATAGCAAGATAAAGTAATTTTGTAGTAGAATGGATACAGCAACATGGTGCTAAATTGCATTTTGTTTTTCATCAATGACAACTGTAATGAAGATGGATCTTTGTGATAAAATAATTCTTTTTACCAGCAACCTGAATTCCACCACACCATTAGCTCATGCTCACCCCGTTGTACGTGTGCCCTGGATACAAACTTTTCTAATACACAAACATCCACAAATTCTTAGGACTCCACTCCAACCAGTGATCAGAATAGGAACAACTTCATTTATTGATTCTCAAGTACTCCTGAATTAAAGCCTTTTAAACACAAATTTTAACAATTCCCCATACAGCTCTATCAGTTTTGGAAGTAAATTAATTCTTTCTTGATGGTGCCCATGCAATTCCAGCTTGAAGCAAAAGTGCCACCTCTAAGAAATGAGTGGTTCACCAGTTGTTCCTCAAAAACTTGAAGAAAACCAGGAAGTGTCAGGTCTTGCTGAAATTTTAGTTGGGCAATGCTTTTCTCCTGGATCAGCAAGGTTAAATTTTGAAGTCCAGGCAGAGGTGACTGGTCAGCTAAAGATGCACGTAAGGAACATTCAATGATCTGCATCCAGTACAGTCTCCCAGGATTTCCTGTTGAAGCACTGAAGCTCTCCAAAAGACTTTCTATTTATATACTCAGTCTGCTTTTTACTGAAAATCAATCTTACACTGGAAACAGTTCACCTCCAACATGCAACAGAATTTCAGGTGAATAGACAAGCCCTTTGCAGGGAAGGGTAACAGGGAAAACCATCATCTTTAAAACCTCCATAGGTAATTTTAGTCTGCATTTTCGCTTTAGCTGGATGCATTCCTTGGAAGCATCCAAAACACACACCACATACGCAGAGGCCATAATTGCCACGAAAAGAAACTGTGGGCATACTGTTGTGTCTAAAACTGCTCGAGCTCCACTATTCTTGAATCCTCAGATAGAAATTCTCTGTTTAAAACTGTGACCAGTCACTGCAAGGAATAACATCAGGATTTTCCTATAGTATATAACATAGTGGACTCTGGTCACATTCACAATGCAGGCTGAGGGTATTAACTCCATCAGTCTGCTCCTACTGATGCCTTTGCATTCTCTAAGGCTGGAGATGCAGTCATTGTTGGTGAATCAAGGAGCTTCCTTTGAATTTCCACATGCTAAAAGGAGGAAAATCAATCTCAAATTCAATGCTCTCTCCCCCGCCTCCTTCCAAATGGAAAAAACTGCTCCCGAAGGTCACGACGGCACTACCCTCCGAATCTTACAAGAAAGACATTAGAGCAGAACACGATCCTGTGCTCCATCATTACTGGGGGATATTGGAAAGAGGACAAAGGAACGTGCACACATAAGTGGGGAGTGGGCTCTTTTCTTGTACTGGTCACATTCAACTTGTTTGTTCAAGAAAAAAAAAAAAGGAGTGAAACAAGACATGCATGCCTGATGCTGTTAGTGCTTAATACACTGGAAAAATTGTTTAGGAACAGTTCATCCTTAAAATTACTCTGTAAAACCATCAGACAATGAGATCTTATTTTATCTGTTGCATATATGTTTCTTGTAGTCCACCATATTTAAATATACTTCTTTAGCCTGTGTTTTTACCTCAATTTTCATGTTTTTGATGTGGGCAACTCCCTGAAGTTTCCCTTCCTTTCCCTGCTGGATCAGTGATAGTGCATATATCCAGTGCTACTGTTATCTTGGGAGTATCAGCTGTGTGAAAGACTTTTCCATGAGGAACAGAGGCCCTCTTCCAGTATGGATCTTGAGCTTCAGCTGTATGACTGCTCACCACTAAGAGTCCTGTCCACCTAACAGCTCAATTCTCTCACAGCTCCAAACCGAGGAAGGCAGCAGTAGTAGAAAGCAGTTTGCCCAATGACAGCACATAACAGGTGCCTCACTAGGTCTGCTCTGGGCACTGCATGCATTCGTACATTATATATTCTTTCAGTTGAGAGGGCAGAGAAAATGTGCAGTCTAATTAGTAAAGGCACTCATGTTTTCAGCTGTATGACTGCACTGGGGAATATCCCAATTCCTCTTCTCTTTTTTTTTTGGGGGGGAAGGTGTGTCTGGAGTTTTAAATATACTTGACACACAGAAGATATATTCAAATAAAGGAGTCTATCATGAGCACTCACATTTTCTTAGATCACAAATCAAATCTTAAAAATTAATTTTTAAATATTTCATTAAAGTTTCTACTCTTTATGCACTTTGATGACTCCAGTGGTACATAAGGAAGCCAAAAACATTTGGTATTGACATATGTTGTAAGTAGCTCAGCCTTGTGTACCAAGGAACATCAGCCTGGAGTGGAACTGGATCACGAGTTCCAGTCTAGTATGGGCAGCTGCAATGCAGTGCCATCACAGCAACATCACCTATTTCTTACTTTGATAGTAGCAAATCTTCCAATTTCCAGTCTAAATTTATTCATGGACAGTGTTTCAAATAGAAATGCAGTAAAGTATTGTGCTGTGACTTACACCTTTTGTATCACTTAGATTATAGAAACAATGAAATATGTCATAAATGTCATCTCGATTTATTTTGGTGTGCTGCTGAATGACATTCAATGGTTGACTCGTCTAATTTAAGTCTGAAGTGACTGTTAATTCATGTCTAGATTGCAGCTGAACAGGAGCCAGAGTTCATTCCACTTTGGTTTTCCGCAAAATTTAAATCAAGCAAAATGCTTAGCATTTTTCTATTATTCTTATTCTGTGAGCAACTTAGCACCAGAGATGAGAAATCTGTGTCAGCACATGTGGGCTCGTGTATAAAAAAAGCAAGGAAGCTCAGAGAAGCTCCAGGCTGACAATGCACCTTTGTCTGTGCATAAGGTCAATTCAGCTCCAAGATGCTTATTCCTACTTTGCGAATCTCAAACAGGAGAGACCTACAATGCTAGAGAACCTGCACAGGGGCTTCTGTTGCAAGAAGAAAAGTGGAAACTGCTCTCTACATTTTTTTTTTAGTGAGGCCAATACCCAGCTTCTGCATAGTTTCAAACAGAGAAAACCCTCACTACAAGGAATGGGAGGGAACTACCTTAACACAGAAAAATCCTTGCTGAGTCACAGCCACTGCAGGTTTTGCAGCTGCTCTGAATCAGGTCATAGTCAAATTTACATAATGTACCATCTTGCAAGCTCCCTTCAGCCAGCGAGGCCTGGTGCAGCTTGGAGGTTGCGGGCACTGGAGTTGGCCAGGCTTTCCATGAAGAAAGGAAAAAGCAATCACCTCTACAACCACCACATACAGCAGTGCTCAATGCAAGTGCTGCACTGAAGTCCCTGGCAGAGGTTGTACCAGCTCCAGCAGACAAAAACTCCAGAAAAATACAAATTGTCACGGGTACATCACAATACCTTGCAACACACCCACTATGGATTATGAGTTAAAAGGCAACAGTTATAAAGCAATATTGGCCTTATGATATCCCACTTCAAGACCAGTGACGTGCTTAGGCACATACCCTACATATGTACAGTACATATATCAAGAGAAAAAACGTCATAGGTGGGAAAGGGAGGCTACAAATAGCAGAGCAGGTGGGGTTTGCCTAGTTGAAAACAGGCAGAAAGCCCAGTGCAGGCAAAATTCTGCAGGGCCTGAAGGAGAAGTCACATTCAAAAGCTTTAGGAAACATCAACGAATCCAGAAGAACATGTTGCAGAGTGACAAATCACTTCTGTAGTGCTCTAACAAGCAAGACTCAACAAAAGTCTTTTTCATTGATTTTAGAATTTACCATTTTACAACACCTAAGTTTTACCAGGCACTGAGACTTATACTTAAGAAATTTAAATCAAAACATGCCTCCAAATCCCAGGTAAATCTCAATTTTGTTGAGTGTGCTAAACCTATGATGTAAACTATCTTATTTTCCCTTTATTGGGCAAAATAATCTTTGTTTAAATACTGAACTGCATGTTTCAGTCTCCTATCTAAAGTGCATCTTGAAGATTATGATTTCCAGAAGAGCCCTCCTAGCCCTTACCTGTCTTTCTAAGCCTTAAGAGAACATACCTGAGGTTACATCTCTTTCATTCTTTATACTATCATTTATTGTAATGTTTATGAATGGGAGTTTGTCCGCGAGACTCAAGCACCTGTCTGCTCTCACCAGCATCAGATGTAAAAATCTCCAGCAGCATTACATGGTCATGGAGCATGTCCAGATATCATTTGAGCAATATATTGCATGAGACCTCAGCTTGACCAGGTAGAGTAGTGATACTAAAGCGTGAACAATAAATTTCCAGCTATGTGGGCTCTGGTCATAAATCCAAGTGAATTTAAATAGTCTAGGGATTCATGCCTTTTCTGAGAAACAATTCTTCTGCATTGCCACACACTGAACTTGCACCAGGCCATCTACCTGACAGCTTCAAGGACAGCCCTTATGCCCAGGGAAGAGTGTTGCTTGTTATAGCCCAGTTAAATTACATCAGAATGTGCAGTCATGACTCCAAACAACGTGTCCTCTCAGTCAAGCTACACGGCATAGATGTACGTGGGGATGGTATAAAGGACATAATGTTGTGCTCCCTCAGAATTGTATCATCTGCATTATTTAATGTGGGGATATAAAATTGAACTATTTCACACAAAAGCGAAAATTCCCTGAAAATACAGGAGGAAAGCTATCAGCTGTGTCTGATACCCTACTTCTCCTTGTCACCCATATTCCTCAAGGTAAGAAACTTCACTGTATGGGAAAAGCAATTTTTCCCACCAGCTCTCCTACAATTCCTCAGTAGCTAATTATTTTGTCTTTGCCTGTGCATGTGGGCTCCAAATTGTACCCAAAGCCAGCACAGAGAAACTGCAAACAGAACTTTTTTACACTCTCTCAGATACAGGACTCTTGTCATTTGTTACCCTCTAAATTATCTACAATTATTTTGTTTAGTAGGCTAATATGCGAACTCTGTTTAATATGACAGAAAGAACAATTTAACTGAGTTGTGCTTTGTATCACACATTAGCAATCAGCACGTTAATAAGTCTGGAAGATTGATATCAGTTTGAAAGGCAAAACCTACACAAAACAATTAATTAAGAAAGTTAAAACAAATGAACTGCTCAGGATGGAATCGGATCCATGAGACGAGATGGTAAAAGCCCAGAAGGAAACACTCTAATTGAAAACGGCAGTAGAAGGCACACAGTACAGTTAAACATTATCTTATCAGAAAATTAGCAAAATGTAATTTTTTTTATTGGATTTTTACAGATGTTATTTTTAACCACATCAAAAAAACCCACCTCATGGCTATTGGCACAAATTGTCATAATTACTATAATTTGAAGTCTGAGCTGTGGAGTGACTGCTCAGATAACTATCTCGTCCTCCTTATGTTGTATTAGGAAAGCAGCCGGGAGACATATCTTCTCATGTTTTTTTGTACTAGGTTTGGACTTCATTTGTGTCTATTATCCAAATCTCATTCTTGAGAACACTAAAGAATAAATTCTTCTCCCCCACCTGAAACACTGGAGAAAATCAGGAGGTTAACATTAAGAGAGGTAAAGTTGACTTTAATTAACATACCAATTACCTCCCATTTGCAAGCAAATTGTTTTATTTCCTTCCATATGCTCCCTGGGGAAGTCTGTCTTTTTTTTTCTGTACATGGTTATTGACTTTGGGAGGAAGAATCAAGCTCTGCTCCCAAATGAAGAGAGAACCAGAAGAGAAATAGTTGGCATTGTAGCCCATGGGGACATGGGAACCCCATCCTGTGGGGTTATCAGCACTTTCTAGCCTTGCAAATTGGTGTGAAAGTGCTTTACAGATTATGAATTTCTCAATAGTGGGAAATTTGCTACCTATTTTGATTGGGTTTTTTTAATATCCCAAATCTCTAAAACATGCACACGTTAAAGACTGTTTCCTTCCTTGAAATGAATATTTGGGGAAGTTAAAAATGAATGTAGTGAGGGCAAAAAACCACCTCACAAATGGGAAAATTATTCCTTATGCAACATAACTATAGAGCATTTTGATAATATGCAGCCAAAACACACTTTGAACTGTGGTTCCACTAGCTCCCATGAAAACTAAGCAAGGTTAGACGTTGTCAGTATTTCAATGAAGGACTTTACAAGGAAAATCTTAAGTACTTTAAGAATTAGTGCTAGGAAATCAGTAAGTGATGCTCTTCCTGTAAGTCAGGAACAGGACAACCTCTTCCCCACAGTATCGCAGGGCCCTCCTGTAGAGCTGCTGTTCCTACAAATGACAGAGGTCCCATGCACTTGGTAACCTCTAAAAGATCCTAAAGCTTTTTTCTGGACTAAAGTTCTTCCTCTGAGAACCAGAAACACAGGTCAAGGTGAGCAATGCTGATATAGCTACATATAGGTATAACATACGTGCCACAGCACATAGCCTGAGACGTCTTGTGCTGTCTCCTGCCTGGCCCCCACCTGCCCCAACACAAGGGAATTCTCTGCAATGTCCTGCAAGAGACCTGCTTGACCTGTCCTAGGGCCTCTCAACAGTACTTGATCTTCACAGGAAAATCAGCAAGTAGATAAGTCTTGTGTCTACTTTATTCATGGGTACACTTAGAGTGAATAAATAAAATCCTAGAACTCCCTGTAGAAATGAGTATCAGCAACTGGAATACTTTGATTCCTCATGAACATTACAGTATGAATAAATAAAATCACAAAATTTAAATCACTAGTCCTAATTCCTATCACACTGTCCTATCACAAGAAAAGAATACAGAAGAAAAAAGCAGGATGCAGTACATAGCCCAGCAAGGCTACCCAGGTGGAATTCTGTAACTTTACCATACTGTGAAAACTATACAGGTCATATGTTCAGTAGATCTAATATCCAGGAGGTCTTGCCAACATCCCACAGGTGTGCACAGGAGTGCAGTATGTGAAAGGAAAGCAATTGCATGGGTGGGTACACATACAAAACGGTGTTTCCAAATCCTGGATGAATTCATTCCACACATCTGCATCCATTTCACATTGAGGAATTAGATAAAGGGAAAGAGGAAGGAAAAAAAATCTCTTTTAAAGGTACCTGAGCATTAATGCTGCTCTTTGGCTGGCTGTGTCCTCAAGCATTTCACCCTTCCCTAAGACCTACCTCAGCAGACCCCTCTGTAAATCGGCACTGACAGGCCCAACCCAGCCATCCTGGGGTCAGTACACAAGTTTCTGTTGACTTCAATCCCACCTCCTATGCAGACTGTGCTTCTAGACTGGAGGGAGGGAGCTGCAAGTAGGAAGAAAGTGAGAGAGAGGTGTCCCCCTCCTCCTTCCAGTTTAATTGACAGGAGGGATTTTCTTGGGGATTTTAACTTGAAAACCAAACAATAAGCTACAATCCAGTCATTGTTCTGGTCACTTTACTCACATGTTACAGACCTTTATTTTATTCTGTGTCTGTTTTTGTCCTCTCAGTTTACACTTGTAGAGGTAGGGACCTGGCTTTGCATTTGTGTTTTTGGAGTGTTCCACAGTGCAAAGGAGAGGTTATACTACAAGCAGACTAAGTGTGACAAAGTGACATTATACCTGGCCAGCAAGGAGGGTAATAAAAGTTGAAGTGAGGTCTCTTGGGTCTCAGAGAACACAAACTATAGAGTCAGTTGGACTTTGTGTGCGGAGAAGGAGGGGAAGAACAGAAGCCGTATCCCTGTATCACACTAACCTCTGCAAAATATATGCTTAGAAATAAATAAATATCAAGCAACAGGTGATTGTTGCATTAAATTAACTTACACCTGATGGATCAGGAATGCAGAATACAATCTCCTCTTAAGTGCAGAAAAATTGGTGCTGAGAAATTGGATTAACCTCCTTTGCTGAGGAATACTTTAATCTTCTCTGTACCTCTCCAATTTCTTGTTGGTTTTTGAAGGCACGCTTTGCTTAGTGTGATTGCCCTTCCCTGTTTGCAAATAAAGAGCTGTATCCTGCAGTTCTTTTCCTGAATCTTAGAATTTGGGCCTTAAGCTGCAACATATTATTTCTACACAAAATTTTTCCCTGTTATAAGAAAGCCTAAACTTCAGTGATTTCAGCAAAATGTTAGATTTACTGATTATTAATATTAAAGCACAGCAAATACATTTTATGGATATATTAGATGATGGTGTGATAGTAGGATCTAGATATATTAGATGCCATTTTTTTTTCTGAATCTCAGCATCTGGAATCAAGTTCAATACACAAATTAAAAACCTTGAACTTGTTAGATTTCAGGAGAGCCCTGAAGATAAAGCCTGAGTGGAACTTAAAAACTCATAATGCAAAGCAATATTTACTGAGCAAATCAAAGGCATCCAGTCCACATGGGATATATCACTTCAGCATTTTTCTACTGTCCTCTCTTCTCCCTGGTCCAGTAAACCCATTTTTATTTCTTCAGCAACACCCTCATTTCTACCCTATTACAATTTGTTAACTCTGACTCATGTCCCTTGCCTACTGTACCCCAGCTGTCGTATTGCATTTCCCTCTGCATTCAGCCTGCCCAGCACTTCAGATGCCCAAAGCAGACAATTCCTCACAGATCCATTCCTCTTTGTTCCCACAACTGTCAAGTGCCTTTCACACCCGGCAGAGCTCCTGTGCACCAAGTATGACAAAGCCCAAAACTCAGTCAAGCTTTCAGCTACCTGATCTCCACAGGTGCCAAGGACACCAAAGAAGTGCCAAGGACACCAAAGAATTGCCAAAGAAACCAAGCTTCATCTTTTTCTTCAAGCCCAAAATTCTTAAAGTGGGTAGGAATCTCCATTGTCTTATAAAGTCCTTAGGAAATGAAGTTAAATAAAGTTAGTCCAATAAAGCTATTTATATAAATAATACATATATATGTGTGCGTGTGTGTGTATAAACAAATCCCCAGCCATGCTCCAAAACTCCATCCTAAGGGCTGCCAAAAAAGAGCAAGTCATTTTACAAGCCCTAAATAACTCAAGCCATCTGGGAGAAGGAAACCATGGCATTTAACTTTTTTCTGTTTTTCCCTTTTGCACTTCATTGAGCCCTTTCTGGCCGTGCCTGCTGCAGCCCAGGGTGCTCCCCTATCCCCAGGATTAGCAGAGATCTCTGCCGATTGCTCACACCTGCACCTCAGAGCAGCTCCGTTCCGCTCTGTGCAATCAGCCGTACCTCCTAAGGCCATCAGCCCCCAAGCTGACAGGCAAACAGAGACCCACCTGATGGCTCAGACCAGACACCTGCAAAGGGGCTGGAGCAGGAAGGAGAGGGGAGAGGGAGGAAGGGAAGAGGTGGAATTACACAATTAAAAGACCAGGTTGAGGTTTTGAAGGGGAGGAGTATTACCTGCTACCCATAGGTACGTAGCAAGCACTGACTGTGAAATCCCAGTGAAGTTGTTTGCTTGTTTAATACCCAGTGGAGGAGGTTCCATTGATAGAAATCAATCTACTGGCTTCAAAACAAGAGGTCAGATCTCCTAATAGCCACTGCTTAGGGAATCTAATTTGCCATCAAATCTCCACCAAAAAAATGTAAAGAAAGACTGGTGAAATACTACACTATTGCTTTGTCATAGATGCACCCCGAATAAATTAAGCCAACTGATTTTTGTTTCAATTATTTCTGTGAAATGAGAACATGAAACGTTGTCATTCTCCCATGGCTGGATTATGCATGTGCCAGACAATTGCTCACTCCTGAACATGGAGAGCACCCTAAACCATCCATAACTAAATATGATCAGTAGGGTGTAGTTATGCTTCCGTGATTACTTTTGACGCAAGAGCACACAACCCCCAAACTGTGATTGCTGCTGTCTCTAAGTACGTACGTGTGCAACAGCAGTGTTTCTGAGAGCACAGCCACAACTCTTACACAAGTGTCACTACACAGGGCCCAGCACCAATTCATCATTCAAGAATTAAACTGCATTAAAAAAAACTATCCAACATGTAGAAGAGAATGTCTTTGTCAGAAGCAGGGGTTTGCTTTTGCCTATTTCTGTAAAGTTCTTTTCAGATTAATTCACTATAGGAAGGGGGTCTTAATATTATTTGAAATCTTATTCTGGAAACTGAAAAAACTCAGGCCTCAGCTGATAATTTTTTCTGGGCCATTCATTCATGAAAGATAAAGATGTGACCTTGAACCAGTTTTAGCTCTAACTTATGAACTGAGGTTTAAAGGCAGCACTTAGAGGCGATGGCAGTTACTAGTTCCTCTTCAGGCAGCACTGAGCCCCAAGATCAATTCTTCTCTAATGCTACTCCTTGTTTGTAACTACTGCAGAAAGTGCAGAAACCATGGCATTTACCCTTGTAGCAACATCAGCACAGCCAGAGCACCCAAAATATTTGCAAGTACCACCTCAACATTTATGTAGCAGAGAGACAGACAGGATGTGTCAAGGTGAGGATGCGCACAGTAGAAATGCAGAGGCAACTGGCAAGGTCTCTGCGTGTCCAGTGGCCACCCAAGACTCCCACCAGTAGGGTACCCAAGGAAGGAGGGTATTGAGGAAGTAAAAAATAATTGAACACCATGGTTCCTCTGGACAGACTGCATCACACAGACCTCTCTAACACGCCAAGGGCTCTTTTGTCTCTTATCAGGAGCATCACTTCACCAGTGATGCCAGAGATCCCATCCAAGTTCAGACTTGTTGACAGTTCCCTACCTCTGAGCAAGGAGAAAGTTTCTCCCAACTTTTCCTGTGCTTAGCACTCTTCTTTCTATGACAAGTAAGGAGCAGAAATTGTCAAACCCTTTGGGTGTATGTGGTTCACAATTACATCTAAAATCTCTGAATACCCAGCAGCATATTGACAGTCATTGCTGAGCCTTGGATATTATTTTGCAGCTAAAATCAAAGTAAGAATCAATTAGCATCATCCCACTTTGTAACAGAGTATTTTATCAGTTGAGTAGAATGCAAAGCATAATTATATGGCTATATCCAGAGATTACACACTGCGACAAGTGTCAAATCATGTCGTGTTAACCACCAAGTTATCCTGAAACTGTTCAGCAATAAGTGAGAAAGAATTTGGTCTCTCTCTGTGTGGTCTCTCTGCTGGGTGCATACTTTCCAGCTGTTATCCCCCTGACCTGCATACCTGCCGTGGACTCCTTCAAACTTATCAATCAAACTAGAGAACAGAAAGCCTAGCCCGACATCTGACCAGCCAACAGGAAGCGAGCAGTAACCCTCTGCTATCTAGTCCCTTTCTACTTATCCCCGTGATGTAGGAAATGAACCAACACCTTGCAGAAGAATAATGAATGCAGCTGATGGATCAAGGTCAAACAGGCCTGACAGGTCCTTAAAAAAAAAAAAAAAACCCACACACACACCAACAAGGACTCCTTATTTACTTTTAAAGTCAAACCAATAGCGTCAACATTCACTTACAAATGATTAATGTAGAATGGAAACTTCCTGTTATTTCTCCAGTTTGAAAACCAGGAATAAGTAGTGAACTTCATGAAGGTTTTTTTTCATTACAGGCCCAGAGAAGATTAGATGAGCTACTTGTGCCTTTGAAAAATCATTCCTACAGGGCACAAAGACTGTCTTGGTAAGCATTGACTTTCATTTGGGGAATATAATATTTTAAAGAACAAAAGGGCCAAAAGCAATAGGTTTCCATGTTCTTCTGCTTTACAAGTATTAAATCCATTCACATAAGGGGAAAACTGACATAAAATGTTATTGGATGACTGTAAGGACAGAAAAGGGTACTGAGACCAGGCCTGTGGAAATTACAGTAGCCACATATAAGACATTTCATCCTAACCTTCTGCAGCAGCACCAGTCCATGTGTCTTCATACGATCTCCCTCTGGAGACTCAGGAATTTTGCCTGATTTTCAGCTTATGGGTGGGGGGTTTTTAATTTTCCTTTTAGAATAGCTAATAGCTGTAAGCAGCCCCAGCCAGAATTTTAGTGTATTCAGTGCTGGCAGATTTTGAAGGTGTTCTTTTCTGATCCATTGGCACTTGAAGTTTTCCAAATCACTGAAATATAAAATATCATGAGTGAATCTGCTTTCACGATTCCCAGTCTTAGAAGTGACCCAAAGTTATAACAAACAAGATCAACATCACCTTCAATCAAGGATGTCCTGAGTTGTATTAACAAAAATCAAAGAAGCCAACTTTCCTTTAAGCCAATAAGAAGGGAAGAGGAAATGAAATTCAGGACTGGGTATGCTGGGTTTTAAACCACTATATACAACTGTATCTGTATACCTTAAGGGGGAGGGGGGGAAGCCTGCACCATGCTTGAAGTTTATCATTTTCTTTAACCTATATCCTCCCTTTTACTGTAGCTTTTTGCCACCATCTCTCTAAATCTGAGGACAATGTGTTTTATAGAAATGCTTTGTCCAATTTTAACGAAAATTTACAATAACCACCAGATATCTATTAAAAAAAATAACAGAGACAAAAAAGATTAAGAGGCTTAATTACACCACACCTATGCAACATGAGGTGCTTAAGCAGTGACAGCAAAGAGATTCCTTTTCTCAGAAAAGATCAGATACGAGAAAGTACTGCAGCATTAGCAGGGCCCACCTGTGTGTTAGTCTTAGACCACACTAAGGTAAGTTTGCTTTTTTTATTATTTATTTATTTTGCACAGAATAGGGAATGGTGAGAATATAAAGGATAACTCGAGGCACCCTTTCATAACTTTCTAGTATAAAAATTCATTAGCATTCCACAAATAATGGACCTTTTAAGCCAAACTGAAAGCACTGCTGGAGTTGGCTTTCTGAGATTTCTGTCTCTTCCTCTCCTCATCCAACACTTCAAAGGAATGACTCTTTTCTATTAAAAGTCTGCGTCTTGTAAAAATTTACCACACCCTAGGATTTCCCCTCTTGGAATACATTATTCAAACTTGTGATTTGGGCATCTTATTTTTAGAGAAAGCATTTCCAGAACAACCGTGACTGGAACATAACTGATCAGAGAAGTACAATTTTGGTAATTATACTTTCTCCCTCTCCATAAATCACAGAAATTCAATACAAAATAATTATTCCAAGAGAGAGAGAAGCCACAAAGAAGTCTGATAATTCCTTCCTAGACCAGCAATATACAGCTCTGGAGTGAAGAATCTTGGATATAAACAGACCAGGACAGGCATCTGGGCATGGCTGTGTAACACCAGGAAAACAAAGGGGGCAGCTGGGCTCTCAAAGGTCACTGTTGGAGTAGTTTTGGTACCATCTTCTAACAGGAACAGCAGGAGGCAAAACCTAAATTGACTGAAAGGTGGAATCAGATAGACTTCAAGATGGGGATAGACTTAGAAATGGGATTTATATCCAAATGCTTCTTGAGACAGCAACAATAGACTGATGATCCAGTGCAATGCTAAATAATCAGTGCTGCCTTTACTTGAGCATCTTCACACAGAGGGCATAAAGGAAGCCATTGACACGTTTTGTCCAAGCAAATGAAACTCAAAGAAGAGTCTGGGGCAAACCTGGTAAAGTAAACAGGCTAGAGCAAAAAGAAAAAAGGGCAGAAAGCAGCCCAGGTATTTTTCCGAGTTAAATTTCTCTTATCTTATTTCCCCACAGATTAATTCTCTTGAACAACTGTTAAGGAAACACAAAAGGAAAATAAATTCATAAATGCTGCTTCCTTTCTTATTTTTAAATAGAAAACCTTGAGGTTTTTTCAATCAAGTTTTAAAATTAGCATTAAGACACTGTCACATACGAAAAATAGGTAGGAATGGAGAGTGCTGGCTTTTACTTCTCTTGATTCAGTTTTACATAGATTGAAATATACTGGAGAGATAAAAGAATATGAAGTCATCACAAGGAGATTTTTTTTCTTCCCACTGTTCTACACAAGTGTCTTACAGTCCAGAGTTACAATATCAGTGTTCTACACACATTTAAACTGGTACAAGCACCAAAGAGTGGGTTGATGCAGGCAAGTCGTGTACTCAAGGCTCCCAGACACTGCAATAGTCAACAAAGCACAGAATGAAAAGGTACAAAAGCAAGGATGGTTAATAATTTGGAATTCAGACATTTTGAAATAGGGAGAGGCATTAAATATGGATTTCTGTTCACTGCAGAAACAAAAGTAGTACTCTTGTGCAAAGTAGTACCTTCTGGAAACTTAGTCCTTAACTGGGCAACACTCACTAAGTGGTACAAACACAGAATATTTCCTATCCAGGGTCAGGGGTGACAGCATAGCAAACTCTTACTTTGAGCTCATCTTTCCAGACCATGCTCAGACAGACAGTCACTGTCAATTTTTAATGATCTATTAAACCACCATAACAAAATGAATGCTTTAATTTAGCAATTTTTACTCAATCATCTCAGAGTTTTTGCAGAAACAGGAGAGTAAGTTAAACATTGCTTATTTTGGGGGGATATTTAAGCAGAAAAAAAAATGGAGACTGAAAGTGGTATTTGATATATCGAAGTGAATGCGACTCAGACATGGTTGGAACGTACTGAACAGGAGCCTAAAATATTAGTGAAAAATTAGGTTAATCACATAATATATGGGCATCAACAGATGCTGGCATGTACTGAGCAGTGAGGATATTTGGTGTCATATGTGTAAGGATTTGGTGGTCTCACTCCCAATTCCTACACTGCTGCTATAACCAGAAGGGTCATACAATGAAATTTAAATAAACTTCTCACTGGCATTTCCTCCCAGTCATTTCAGGAGACAATTGATGGTCTCTGGTTTGCTGATAAAAATAACTTCATAAAAGGAGAAGAATTTGCAGTACCATTAGATATGAAATTTGCAAGCAGGTAATCAATGCTCTGCAGGGACACAGAGTGAAATCTGCTGCCTTCCAAATGCTACATCTTCACATTCCAAGTAAAATGAGCCCCATTCAGCTCAATTCTGAAGCTATTCAGATGTGGATTTTCTTTTTCCTGAATTCCCTGGATTCATAAAAGGAAAGAGCAAGGCACTTTCCCCTATTCAGCCTGTTCCTGGCTAAAAGTATGAAAAGAACAGAAAGCTGCCTAGCACAACCACCCTCCCTTGTGATTTTGGTTAAAGCCTCAGATTCCAGCTCTACCCAGCCCAGACTGCCATAAATCTGTGCAAGGATCTGGCCAAGACACACACACAACAAAAAAGAATGTCTGCCGTGTACCACACGGACCTTGCAACACCCGACCTCTACGTGCCTGTCCCATGCTCATCATCATCACAGCTGAACATCAGGACTTACTGAAATGCTACCTATTTGTCAGTCCAGGGTGCGTTCATCATCAGGACTACAAAACCACAGCACACATCAAGCCCTTGTACACAGCACACACCCCTGTTCTCTGGGTGCCTTTTGCAGAAAAAACTCTAAGAAAATAACGACCAAGACACCAATTGTTACAGTCACCTGTGTCACAGAAAGGGCCTCAGTATCAGGCTCCATTGCCCTGATTCAGAGAATAAAGGCATGTGCAGTGCCACCTCCTGCTATTTCCTCAGATAAAAGGAAAAGGCTTCCATCTACAGTTCATTAAACACAATTTTACCTTTGTAATGTCTTCCACATTAGAAATAAATGGCAGCTTGGATTAGCTTTATTTACTTTTAAAGTATCACATTTTTTGTCATCACGGACAGATAAAGCCTCCAAATGAAGAGCACACCAGACAAGTATTTTTAAATAATGTGTGCTTCTGAGTCATACTATGTAAAAGAGAGACATCACCCCCCACACACACCAGAAAGGAAATTAAAAAGGAAAAATAAGGAAAGAAAAAAGAAAAAAAAAAAGACACCTTTTCTTTCCCAGTGCAAACTGCACACAACATTAGGGGTATTCTGTAAGAAACATTGTTTGCATCGCTCTTATTTGAGTTCAGATTCACTCTTTCAATCACGTCATCTGTACTCTTCCAAAACAGATTCAAAGGTCTAAAAGAGCAGCTTGATAACAGAGAGGGACATTTATTTATTTATTTATTAAAAGGACATTTTTCCCAGACTTTAACTAAATCTCATCCACTCTTGTCACTCTGGGCAGACAGTTGAAAGCAATATTAGAGGAGGTAATTGCATAGATCAGTCAACAGCCTTTGTCCCCTTGCCACTGAGACTTACAGTAAAATGGGCACAAGAAAACATTGTACTGGATTAAAGGCAGGTCTTTTTCTCCAGTTGCTTGCTGCTTACCAGCTGTTGTGTTCAATGGCAGGGACAGAAGCTCTGGTGGTATCTATAGGGGAAATCTAGCCTGACACTGGCTCTCTTTCCCCCCTCCCTTCTTTCTAGGCTTGAAACAGATGACTCTTTGTTTTTAAAGTGAAACTTTACCAAAAAGTATTCTATCTTGTCATCTACCATTAAGTCATTAATCATGTGTGCAGAGCACTTTACTAACTATGAATTTTTAGGATTCTGCATTTACAAGAACACCACCGCTGTAACTTCTGACTGACAAACATTTTTCTGAACCCTTTGATCTTATTCGGAGCAACTCATGAAAAGACTCAGAGTAGCTGCTTAAATAAACAGTACAGGGAACAGACAAATTTTATTAACATTTGATTGTAAATCACCGGCAGCAGCCCACATGCTGATAAAAACAGATACTGCACTGTCAAAGAAAAGCTGTACCTGTTATGAGTATGTCAGAACAGTTGCAAGAAAGCTCCAAGTGTACCTTGTAAGTGACAGAATTACAGCTGCAAAGTACAGTGAGATTGAATACAAATCGAAGGGCACTGAACAGATATGCAACAATAGAATTAAAAAGTCAAAAATAGAAATTGTTTTGTGTCAGAACATACATCATCAGCACCATCTTTAGGAGGGGAGTCATCACTCAGGTTTTGACAGCACAGACTGTAAATGGATTCTGTTTCCACAATAGTACATTTTATCTTCACATTCTGACCTACTTCAAAGCATTGAAAAGCACAGTGTTAAGACTGTTGCTGGAATTCTTAAGCCAAGTCCCATCATTTTAATCATGCAGTAGTTTAATAGGACTGTTACAAACAGCAAAACAACATCAGCTCCATGGCAGCATTTACATCACATTAATGTATTTAATGAGAAAACATTCAAACACAGTTCATTTATAGGTGTATATTTAAATATATTCTCCATCTGAAAGTTATATACAAGAGAGAGTTGAAACATGTATTATGTTCATTGATTACAGAATTTTCTAAGTTGCTGCTACCTCAGGAACTATAGTCTGAACTTTTCTGGTAAAAAAAAAAAACAAAAATAATCCGCCTCATTCTGAAATAATTATCATTGTTTGGTTTTTTTTTACTGAAACTTCTAAAAATAATAAGCAAAGGTATATAGGAAGTGTTTTTTAATAAATAAATTTCTACCTCCACTGGATCAAGGCAGACCCTAAACAAACTATACAAGTTTTTTATTACCTTTGTAGGAATTTTAATCCAAGTTTCTGATTCACACTTTGTTGTTAGGTACTTATCCTCACGAACTGAACCAAAACCTCAGACCGAAAGGAATGTAAAATTTTGAAATCATTTACAAAAATTTGTGCATGAACTGCCATAGACACAACCATCTTTTTTTATTTTCCTTTCACTTCATTTTTATGAGACGCAAGTTCAGACTTGAAGAGAGATCTAAACTCCAAAGTTTTCTTTCCACCAAAGCTGGTGGCTCCAAGTTAGCTTCCTGCTGGCAAAGGATGTAGTGCATAAATGTGTAGCCACGCCGCAAGTTTAATCAAGGGAATCCCCTCCCCTCCATGTCCCCACCTATTCTTACTCCTGCCCCCTAGTCACAGTTTGCCACCTTGTTTCCTGCAGCAGCCTAGTGGGTGGAATTTAATCTGCCTTCCCCACTAGGACCTAACCCATGTGCCTGGGAGCTGTGTCAACCTCTCTCCCACCCTGCACACCAATCCTTCCCCGAGCAACACCCCACTGGGGCCTCTTTGGGAAAGGAGTGGAATTCCTGGGCATTTGCCTTTGTTTAGAGTGGAAACAAGCGATTAACTCTCTTACTGTTAATGGAAGTTAAGGGCAGCGGTTAAACTTGCCACTTTCAGCAGGGTTTAACACACCTGAGAACGTCACCCTTTAGAGAAGGAAACAAGAAAGCATGCCAGCGCTAAAGAAGCAGTTGGATTTGATGTAACAGCCCTTTTTGTAAGGTTAACTGCATTGAAGTCTGTGGAGAGTCTCAGGGTTGGAGTCACAAAACCACTTGCAAAAGAACTCACTCACTTAGCTTTTATATTAGGATACTTTCTGCAAGAGCCAAGCCCGAGAAGCCTATGGCACAGCCATATAAAAACATATCTTTGTCCCAGCGTACCACTGAGTACATATCCTCACATTATCTTTAAAAATGATCCTTGGGAACGTGTAGTTGCTTTAACTCTGTATGAGACATCTTTGATATCTTTACATTCCTATATAGTTCCACCTTAATTCAGGACAGACCAGTATCGGGATTGCCAACAGACATAAACATCCCAAAGGATGAAGATTTAATCTAGGAGAGGCTGCAAATGCCTTTTAAGATTCCTTTATTTTGGCTGTCAATTGTGGCCACGTCAGGGCACCCAAGCAGTTGCTTACATGCCTCACAAGAACTTGCAATTAAGATTCAATATCTCAGGTGAAGACATGGAATGTTGAGCCTGGATCTCGTTCTCCTGTTAACAGATAAACATACAGAGTACAGAACAGTGCCCAGCTGAGAGAAGAGCTGGTCTTACTTCAGATACCACATCACTGCTTACAAATTGGGTGAACTAGCTTCACTACACCAACCTGAAGAAAAAAAAAAAAGAAAGAAAAAAGTATTCCCAGGAATTTGCAGATGCAAAAAGGTGGGTTACAGTTGCATGGCCAATTTGTATGCCAAGTTACCACAACTGCACAGGAGGAAGGGAAACAGCCTGTCAGCTGTGGATTTGCATATGTAATTAGCAGGGTTAAATAGAGAGACACATGTAAGTTTTACCCATAAGTGTTTTTGCATGTGTACACATACACAGGGCGGAAAATTGGGTCTTGGAAGTGTCCTGATAAAACAACACGTAAAGTAAGAGCTCCAGGACACAGAGCCTGGGCAAAGGGCCAGGAGCTCCTGAGTTGTAATCTCATCTGTGCAACTGAATCACTGTGGGTTTAGGCAAGTAATTAAACTTTCCACTGTCTTGGTTTTCTACTTGCATTAGATACAGCCCAGTATTTTTCCCTTTCTGTATGAGAAGGGTAAATAAAGATAAGATCTAATACTTTACTGCCTGATCTTTGCACTTTCAAGCACCAAGAACAATAATTTTATTATATTTCTTGATACTAGATTTCTTCTGTCATCCCACAGATACGCAGTGACAGTTGCAGAGGATACTGCAGACTTATGAAACCTTCGGTGCAGGCACTGTACAAAACCAACCGAAATTAGTGATTTCAGTGACTAAGATTATGCTTCATACTAGAAATTAATTTGCCAGCACACAATTTTCCTGTTACTTTAGTTTGATACAGTGGAGATATAGCTGTCTCCTGTGGTGGTAGATATTTCGTAAACATCTCGTAACAACCAAAAAGGAGGTCATAATCTACCTCATATCCAGTGACCTTGATGACTTCATCAGTTTACATCATTTTCTTAAAGCATGAATAAATAATGCAACAAGCTCTAATCCTTTCAGGACCTGGCAAACAAGCTCTAAAACAACCATAAACAGAAGCCCTGGGTCAGAGAGTGGAAGTCTTCTCTGAGATATGATTTTCTTTCCCTGGCCCTTGCAAAACAAAGTCCCACAGTTAAACTTAACCCTGCTTGACCAATGTCAGTGAAAAACAAATTGATGTAAAAAAGAAAAATAGGCCTTCTACAGCAGATTAAAGGGCTCAACTTATATCCTGTTCTACATGACTTATACACAATCATTAGCATGTAATTTACAGCTCCTAATACAACTCTTACAACTCTTTTTTTACCTGTGATGTAAAACGGGCTCCAAACTGCACTGAACCAAACCTCTTGAAGGGAAGTCCTACCTGAAAGGCTGGATGAAATGGGCACAGCTGAAAGGTCACAGGAGGTGAGAGCTCATGCAAGGTAGTGAAGGTCCTTTCCTTGTTACTGAACTGTAAACCCTAATTACAATCCCTTCTTTTCACCTGTGAATTGACTTGGAACCTCTGTCCTTGAATGTGCCCCAAATAAAAGTCTCCTCCATGGAGAAAGTGAGAAATATGATGTGAATTACTGCTGTAATCTAAAGGGAAATGTTCCTATTTAAAGTTTATTGCATCCATTATTTCCATAGAGCATGACTGCAAATGCCTGTCAGAATGCCAGCCCTTTTGTATTGCCTGCAATTAGCTTATCTCCAATTATATAAACAGGTACATGATGACAGTCTTCAGTAATAGAGGCATTATGGGGAAAATAAGGGTTGCTTTACTTTGAGTGTAGGTCTTAGTAGAAAACAGATTAAAGCTTATGTGGATATACAAAATAATAGATAGGCTAATTCTATTGTCTGCCTCTCCTAAATTATTTTATTAGAAGGAACATATTAATTATAATGAAAGAGAACCCCTGACTCTGTTGGCTTCTAATGAAAATTCCTTTGTACGATCACGGCAGGATTTCCCACCATTTTCTCTTTCTGATGAAATTAACTCCCTATGGTTGGTCACCAGGATAAGCTCATTTTGGCCAATCAGCTTGGGAGCTGCCATTTACCTCACAAAGAGAGAAAAAGGTATCTGCTGTCATAGCAACGAGTGGCTTTGCTCTGATCATCTTTGGATCCTTTAGCATAATGAAAAACACCGGCTTGCTTTTTAGATGATTAATCTTTTCCCCTGTGAACCTACTTGAATACATTAGCAAAACAAGTATGAAAAATTTGTTTATCCCAAGATAATCATTAGAAAATTACCTGCAAGAGTAATTCTCATTAGGGCAGAGTTTGTGAATAGGAGACCATATGGTGAATGAAAGCAGCAAGAAGCAATAAAATTTCAAAGCTGCAACAGGTTGCAAAGTTTACCAGGTTTCAAACGGAATGTTGAAATTAGTTAAGCATCAAAAGTTGTTAAAATTTGATTTCTTACTAAAACTTCAGATAGGCTAAAGCAAAGACTCAACAGATTCTTCAGCCTATATAGTTAATCCTTTTGCGTGTGACAAGTTGTGCTAATTCCAGAGGGCCTGATCCCAACCGCATCTTGTAACCCTGGAGAATCTTAACTGCAGTGGTGCTAAGCTTAGAGCCGAAATTATAGGACTAGATTCTTATCTTAGACTAGTGTGAATTTAGTTGTTATTATTTTGATATTTAAATGACATTACAAAATTAAAATTATAGAAGATTATGTACAACTTTTGAGAATCAACTCCAGGAGAAAATGTAAGAGAAACTTACGATTTCATAATACACTCTCTGACTTCTTTGGTATTCAAAAATCTTATTTTAGCTATGTAAATGATGAGACGTTAATATTATATTGGGGCAAGGTGAAAGAAAAGTGAGATCATTTGCGGTATTGAAATAGTTTAATTATGTTATACCCACAAAAAGTCCCAGTAGAACAGATTTGGAATGCATACTATGTAAAGCAAAAATGACGCTTCCAGTTTCAACAAATCATCAGAAAAAGACAGAAAAAAAAAAAAAGGAGGAGGAAGAGATAAAAATTCCTATGAGGTATCAGCTTGGTTCTGAGAGCAAAGCCTGATGTGATTCTGTGGATTCTGTCACAGCACATTGGAGCCGAGCTCTTCATACCAAAGGATAATTCTCCTGTGTAAACACAGCTTTCTCACCTTAGCAAGAGGTTTTTTTCCAAACTGAGTTGTTTGGATAACTTTCTAGTCATAAGTCTAAGATAAATAAATCATTAATGTCCTCAGTTATCACTCTTTACCACAGAGGACAAAATATTTTGATTCTAACTCTTTTTAAAGTAACTGTATTGTTAGAACATTGTAGAAGAACACTGAGTCCCACTGTTTGATTTCACTGCCATCGAGCATTTTCTTCCAGGCTCAAAGTTACATGATCAGGACGGAGCTGTAAGAGGCCATTTCCCTGTGTACCACTTTGATTTGAAGTCAGTGAATAAATATTTCACATCAATGATACAAGCAATTAGTTTTAAAGCTCCACCAGTGGTTATTTGTGGTTTTTTTAGCTACAGGAGTTTTAGAAGTGTATGATATTGAGTTTTGGGTCTATTTTTTTTTTTCTCTGACTGGTGAACAGTTGCCCTTTCAGGTTCTATCTCCTTCCTCAAACAAACTTCTAATAGCTTTCACTGACACTAACTAGGAAGGAAAGCACATCCAGAATCACATGTTTACCCTTGGTGAATCTAAACCAAGTCCATAATATGTTTTCAAATGCCTATTTCTCAACAGAAAGATGTCCCTTACAAATTAAACCTACTAGATTTCCCAGGCTCTGGTTTTCCTCCTTTTTTTTTGAGGGGGGGGGGGGGGGGGGGGGCCTCAAAGAGGAGCTGGTTGAAGAGCACAGAGAAGGACAGGGATGACATTTCTCATTGTGGATGAAAAAAACTCCCTAGTTATTTACAGCATTGCTCATCACAGACCTATATTTGCTTTAAGATTCTTACAAAAAGCACTCATTTTCATCTTTCTTTAGGCTCTTCCATGGAAGTGCCCACAGATACATCAGAAAAATAACACTGTTCAAACATTGAGGAAAAACAGCAAAAGAAATCTCTGTATTTCCAATTTTTGAGGGTGCTTGTATCTGCTGGAATTTGAACTTCTCTTTGTAGGTGACTTGTTCTACAAGTGACCTTAAATCCTTGATCAATTTTGTATTAAGTTCTAGTGGAAAATCTCAGGGGAATGGTCTCCAAACTGATCCTCCTTGATCTAAGATCTAAGTGGCAAGAGGTCCCAATCAACTGCCAGGTACAGCAAGATCAAAATAAGCATGATTAGCATATTCAAAAATCCATTTTATTAAGCCAAGCCTCAAGTATTTAGCATGTAAATTTTTCCAGGGCCCTTGATGGAACATTACCCTCAGCACTAACCTCTGAAAGCAAAGTGATAACAGATGCAATAAGCATCTCCTGGGTGACTTCAGATTTTCATCCATATGAAGTAATTAATCTTTACTTTGTGTATGTCCAGGTGTGTGTATGTATTCATTCTGGTTTATTATCTTACCTCTACTATCTACAGTTTTCAGGTAAAACAAGCAGAAACTTTAGTTCTCCATTATTATTAACAGTACAGGAATGCAGATATTAAAAAGCATACATCCTCTAAAATATTTATTCATGGTCATTTCTTATATTCATTTTGTGTTAATTTAGCACTGACAAGAAAATTCTATGCATTTGATGAAGAGCTTTTTCCATACCCTTAATCTGCCTTATACCAATCAGGAGAGGTGAAAAATATTCTTGAACAATTACAACTCCACAGATACATGTTGTGCATTAAATGGTAACTATGTAATTAAAAGGAACAAATTTAAAATCTGACAACAATTGGTGCATCTCCAGCATTTAAAATGATTCAATTATTAATAATTCATGCTCAAAACCCCATATGTGGGAAATGAAGCAGAAGGAGATGAAAATGAAGTCTGATCCATGACTAACCTTACATCTGTACAGAGCCTGACTAAACAGAGTAACAGCATTATGTTTTCTACAACATTTACCCAAATACAGTAGGAAATTGTCATACCATAATATGTATTTGCAGTGATGCTCAACAGTTAGTTAATAGCATGGGGGTGGGGAAAGTCATGCTAATGCACAGAATTAAGTTACATGTACAATTCCATACCAAGTCCAATGAATCAGAGCACTGAGTGGCTTAGATCCTTTAAGGGTTTTAACTACACATGAGAAAGCCAAATTTGCTTTAAAAATATTGAAAAGCCAGTCCAGTCTTTATGATTTTGGTGCTGGTTGAACAAAAATCAGGAAGTTTATCTCTAGCACTGTATGGTCAGACTTTTAACGAGAAACAGTCATACTGCTGAGATGCTAGACTACATTTAAAATGGTAATTAGAAGATGATTCATGTTGTCTTGTAGCTCACTTATCCTATCCAGCAACTTATTCTAAAATGTTATTAGATCTGCTCTCATGGATTTTGTCTGAACTAGAAATTTGCACAAGCAACTCTGAATACCACAGATATCTTTGTATCAGTTCAGCCCAAAATCAGACCCCATAAGTGAGATTTCATCTGTTAGCCTAGAAAAAACAACTACTTAATTCAATATCTAGGTTTTTGCTTTTTCTCTCTTTTTAAAATCAGCTTTCTTTTTATAGCTTTCTTGGCAAATTTGATGCTGCAATAATCTGCATGTGAAAATGATGGCAGTGACGTGTCTGAGTTAGCTGCAAAGCCATTTTTCAAGCAGCCCAAGCCAATGAAGCTGCGTGTTTTGCTAAAGTCCTCCTGAGCCAAGAAGTTTTAAGAGAAGACTGAGGAGCACAGAAGTGGTGCATTAATAATAATAATAGAATATTGAACTCTTACTATAATTTGTACCACTGCAATATTGCTGGATGCAACTGTAAGAACAGAGGGTCTAGGAGACCTCCCAGGATAGAAATACACACTCAGAATCCTTAGAAATACAAACCCTAACTTGCATATGCAATGTTATACCTTTCGTTAAGTGATCCAGGTATTTAAGTAGCCCAAAATATATCTAAGAGTAGGGGTAGAACAGATCCATATTTTTACCTTTAAAATATATAGTTGATTTATGTGTACTGAAGGAGATTACAAAGTTAGTGTTTTAAACACGCTCAAAAAAAAGTGTCATAAATAGATTTGTTTACTCCTGTGACCTTTTTGATGTCCTGCTTCTAATCATCATTCCATATGTGGGGGGATGAGGGAAGAGACATGTTTATTCTGTGGCTGATTTATTACAAAATCAAGACCATTCAGATTCAAATTCCACCCCTCTTTAAATACATTGTTGCTGTTCTCTCTTTCGCACAATTTGCCACCACATGTAAAGGTCAAGTCCACTGGTAAAGTAATTCATATGGTTATCCAGATCCTATCCAAGCTATAAATTAATGTGACATAAACTGCCTACAGCATTTCTTCTATTTCTAATGTTATACACAGACAAGTCTAGCCTGGTGTACTGATAATTAAAGTAAAAACTTCGTACACCTCCCCCAAGAACACACACACCAAACAGGAAGTCAATTGGTTCCAGTATGGGACTTGCTGAGGGAGACAAGCAGTCATCTGTAGCAAATGTTAACTTTCAGCTTTCAGTGGAAAAATTAAGTACACTTTACCTCACAATAGCCACCTGTATCACAATCACAGAGAGAGAAGTGCCAAAGGAGGAAAAAAGCTGCAAAATTTAATCAGAATCCTGATGTTCCTGATTTTACACGAAGCAACCAGAAGAGCTGCAGGCTGGTCTCCTAATGCTCTGAAAATTAAGACTTACAGAAGTCACATGTGAACATATTGTTTCTCAGAACTTGCTGTTTTCTTAAAAATCCCAAGCCTGTGGTAGAATATGATGCATGCTCTGCAAATGGACTTTACATTCTGTAGCTAAAATGAGTTTACTTCTTTTGAAACCACAGGCTGATCATCAACTGATGCCCTCAAGAATAGTCAAAGGAGATGAAAACAGGTTGGGTTTTTTTTCATTTGTGGTACTGCTAACAGTTTGATTAGTAAACTTAATCCCATAAATAAACTGGAACAACTGACCCTGCAGACTTCACTGGAAATGAGCTAATATGCACCTGCTCAAGATTCAACCCACAAGGAGGTAGTCTCCTTGGAAACTGCTCCCGATGGTCTGAAATACAATAAAAACAGTCACTGAAGAAACTTAGATTAGTGTAGGTGCTGGGAAAAGTGATGAAAGACCAAGATTTTACCCCAAAAATTAACTGTCTGAAGAGAGAACGCTCAAGTAGGTTATGTAGTATAAGTAGTCTAGGGAGTCCAGGGTAGATCTGGAAAGAAGAATCTATATTAAAGAAGTCAAGAGAGACTTCAGAGCCTACAATATGTTATCCATCCTTAAATTACTCTTTCCTGCTCTGAGGCTCTATGTCTGAACTAACATCTTCAGTGCCGTTTAACCCACGAGAACAGTTTACCCAGCATGGCTCAAACTCTGCTCTAAGCCTGGACATTTACAACACCTGCTAATATTCGCCTGTTCTCACATGTTTTTTAGAACATCTTTCATTCTTGATTAGCATTACAAACAGCTACTTTCTGCTGTCCTCTCTCTCCTCCCAAGTCTTTCATAAAACCTGTCGACTGATTTATTCAAGCACTTATCTTTTAACTTGCTCTCACTAGACAGGTGCACGCTTGCAACCCTTGTAGCTGAGTCTGTTTAACAGCTCTGTTAGGGGCCCATCCTTGCAAGACGTTGAGCTGCACAGAATTTAGATACACATCGAAGGCAATGATTTAGGGCTCTCTCTAACTTGCAGGCTCAGTGCCTTAGGCATCAGTTTCTTTCTTGTTAAGAAGACTGTAAAAGGACCATCCCATCTAACTATTTAATGTTATTTTAATAGGCTACATTACATGAAGTTGATATAGTGGTGCTTATCTGAGTCAGGGGCTCCATTTGCTCCGGGGACTTCAATCACAAAAATAAATCCCTGTAACACAGACAGATAAGAGAGTTTGGACAGTGTTGGTGTCGAGGCCTGGGTGATCTTGTTTGCATATTTCAAACCCACTTGACCACACCTTCACTCAGATATTTTTTGTTGACATTTTACTGTCAGAGACTAGAGATGAAGAGGGAGAAAAAAATTTAAGAGCAAATTCAGTGGGAGATTTACTCATTCTTTTAAAGTCACTAAGACAGTAGTGAAAATCCTAAAGAGGTAATTCACTTAAAGTAAACCGTTTCCAGAATCCCTCTCCTCATGCCATTCTATGCTACTCGTATCACAGGCACACCTTTCATAAGAGCTGAATTTTGACACTCTGGGGGAGCATTTAGGACAATAACCACAGATTACACAGCCACATAAAAAGTGCATTACTTAGGAGCTGAGGCAGAAGCTAATAGACATATGTTCTGCACAGAGCTCACTCCAGCTGCAGGTGAATCGTAGATGACCTCAGATAGATCTACACACACTCCCTCTTCTGTGCAAAAACCCTAGCTCACTGCAAAGAAAATACCATAATAGAATGTGAAGGGAGTGTTTAAACAGTTTCAATCTATCTTCCAAGTATCTTCCACAGAAAATTATCCAGAACTCTGCATCTGAACTCTGGACTAAAGCTTTTTGGAGGGTGACAGAAGCCTTTTTAAGAAGGAAACCAAGTGCAGTCTCAGTAATTGCAAAGACAGAAGATTCTGTTTTGAACACTGTTTCCTTCCAATTCCAGCCCAGTATCATAGAGCTGAATGCATATCCTGCAAATACAGCCCAACAACTTGGCTGAAATATCCAGGCTCGATACAAAAATCTTAATGTAGTGAAACATTTACTATAATTTCCAGGAGAAGTTAGATGATCACACTCAAACATACACAAGCAGTGTTGCACAGAGCATAAATAACATTGCATATAAAATTAACCATCAGCTCCTGTAATATAAATTCATTTGGATTCAAATGATAAAAGTGTTTTCATGAAGCCTGAACTACTGAAGTATCAGAAAACCTTGATAAAGCTCTCGAGTATAATTTTTTTTTACCCTAAAACATTTAATCAAATCACATGGAAACATAACAAAGGATTCAAGTAATGGGAGTGGGAAGAAATTCAAACCAGCAATAAGTTTGAGTACGTTTTCTTTCATTCATGTGGCATCATGACCACCTTTTCATTTTCTTATTCTTAACTGATGTATCAGGGAAAAAATTCTTGGCAAACATCTACTAATCTAGCCAGGTTCCTAGTACCCTTGTTAACATGCATTTAAATGTCTTGTTTTCAAGTCATCTTCTAACTGAGCTCTCAAATCGCTATTAGATTGTTTACTTTTGGACCTTAGTGGGCAGCATATTGCCATACCTCAGATGAGGATATTTTTTTTAATATAAGAAAATTATGTACAAGCAATTATCCTGCTTGGTATGAGCCACAAAGCCAAAAGCAAATGGTTCTGAGTTAGGACTGACAAAGGCAGCCTTTTCTGGGAGTACCGTGGGATAGTTTTTTGGCTGAGAGTGCTTATGTTTCACCCATGGTTATACCTTTTTGAGGTTGCTGGCAAGTTGGAGAAGGGGCAGTTCTGTGCTTATGTCCAGCTGTTTTTCAAGGCCTCAGGTTCAGAGAGTGCCATCAAGCTTTTGTCAGAAACAGGTTGTCCTGACACACTCCCCATGGTCAGCTTTGGGAAATGGCTGCAGACCCAGAAGAAGGTCATTTTTAAGGCACCCTAAGGAGCAGCACTTTTGAATAGAGGGGACCATGGGGTTTGACGTTTTTGTTACTTGCTTCAGGGCTGAAAGGAGGTTCGCAACCCTGTCATTTCATTTATGGATAATGATACCCAGCACTTAGGACCAGATGTTTTTAAACATATCCTATGCTGAAAAGATGAAGGCTATTAATTTAATGAGACTCATACCTCAAATAAATCCTGTAAGGACAAGCATGATGAGAACAAACTTCTTCCAAGTGACCAGACACTTCAGTGCCATGCCACAGCAGGTTAGCTGTATCAGAGGCAGAAATGTGGGAATAACAACTACCAAGACGAGAGAAAAATCCACAGCAGACTGTGAGATGTGGGGATTTCACATCATCATTCCAAGGGTGAAGTGAGGACTGAAGCCTTCGAACCCAACCCAAAGGCTTGTTGCCTCCCTCCTGCAGGGAGATGCAATAGGGTGGCCCAACTGAAGGTGAGCCTTTCCCATCCCTTAGGGAAAATTTCCACCCTGGTCCCAAGGATGCTTTCTCACAACAAACCCCTTACTGAGAAACTACTCAGGACTGACCCAAAACCTGGAGGTTTCTTGTCAGAGGGAGCGATGGCTCTGGGCCAGAGCAGGGAGCCAGGGGCTCCTGAGGCGCCTTCCCAGCCCCTCGCCTTCCGTCCCCCAGCATTGTCACAAGCTGGGTGTTCCTCTCCTTCCTTCCTCCAGCACTGTCACAAACTTGGTGCCCCTTGACTTGCTGCTGAAGCACGAGAGCTCCCGCAAAAGGGGCTCTTGTTCAGCCACTTCCTCAGAACATGGTTCCCTGGCCTTGATTGACATTGGATTTGTTTCAGACCATAAAGAATGAGTGAAACTTATGAGCCTCAAGCCTCAGGGCCAGATTTATAGGCAGAAAGAGAATTCTGTGATCTTTTTTCATGTATTTATTGTTACGGTCAAAATAGGCCTCTTACCTTCAATCTGGAGACACTTTTATTGTTCACCTTTTCTCGTATGTCCTCAGGCACACAGAGTCACAGCAGAAGCAAGCCAGACCTGGGACTCAGTGCAAAGTATTGCTCGTAAGGAAAGTTTTCTGCTCCCTGGATTCCCTGGGTGAGGGCAGGCAGCTGCACCTGTGCTGGTGTAGATCAGCCTAGTGGCAGCAGCCAAAGACCTGAAACAATTCTCAAGCTTTACAATCCATAGTTAACCATTCTGTTAAAAACACAGTTTGAAAAATTTCTCTCATCAAACAAGAAATAATAAACAGGCAGGGAATACATCTTCTAGAGAAAAGTCACAAATTCAAAAGTCCCTATCCACTACACCCACTACAGAATTTTCCTTGTCTTTAGATGGATTTTGAGTTGGACAAGGCACATTGTGAA
The DNA here is from genome assembly GCA_013400975.1 of Atrichornis clamosus. Classification (NCBI taxonomy): domain Eukaryota; kingdom Metazoa; phylum Chordata; class Aves; order Passeriformes; family Menuridae; genus Atrichornis; species Atrichornis clamosus. The sequence continues at coordinate 329,708 of WBMZ01006788.1, forward strand.
GTTGCCCTTGCTCCTTGCTAAGATACTTCCTTTGGTTAAATACCTTTACAGCTCCCGAATTTAGGGAGATTTAGTTGTTCTCTGACTAATTCCAGAAACTGGATCTTGCTCTGGCCAGTTATTAAGGAAGATATTTTTTCATATATATTAAGTAGATGTCCATACTAGTCAAACAGCTACCACAGTCACGAGATACTAACAGCAATTCAGCTGAAACAGTGGCACAGACCAGTCCTTTCTCCTTTGCACTGAAAAATATTGAGGATGCTCAAATACAGCCACATATCTGCTTGGGGTCTTGCTGCTTAAACTGTGATGACAGATGACTGTTTCATAGCTGAATATTTACTATGTCCAAATTCTTCCTTTGAAGTTACTTGTGTGATTAATTTGCTTTTTATCCAACTGTTAAATTAAAGTTATTATGAGATATGGAAGAACAGGGTTCATTCCATTTCAAGCCTTCTGAAAACAAATATCATAAGCATAAAGATGTGGGAGTGAGTTTCCTTGACTACTCAGTGTTCTTTTAACCTTAACTTGATCATGCCAGATCAAAAATAGAATTCATTACTTTCACAACAAGAATATTTATTATTCACAAGACACAAACCTCTGCTTAGAGCTGTGGGAGAATCTGAAACTACAGTTCCATTGATGGGAAAAATAAAAATGAAAATAATCTTTAGAAAGAGAGTGAGAAGGAGTAAATAGAGAAAGTTTCATGAAAACCAGGCAGACAACAGTAACTCCTCTGTGGATCTTTCCCATCCTCCAGAAGACAGTTCTGTTCTATATTGGAATAAATGGAAATATTCCAGTAGTCTTCAACAGGGGTGGGACTTGATCCTGAGAAACTTCTTTAGCCTCAGCTAAATCAGAATTATCATCTAGATCCTTCTCAGACAGTAACATTTTTGCCTTCAACTCCTGCTCATCTCAGAACAAGTTCCTACTTTTCATTGCCATTTTTTCTGCTATGGCCTGAGAATATTTTGCTATAAGACCATTAGGAAGATGAATGCATTCAAAGATTTTTATTTTTTTTAAAGGGGAAAAGTAGACTTTTCTAAACAGGGAAAGAGAAATTCCTTCTTCTTGCTAAAAAATAGGGACCTACTCTACCTGGCAAAGGAGAAAGCTGAGTTGGCTTGATTAATTTGTTCAGAGTGCTTGAAGATCCTCTGATGGATTTTTATAAGATACTTAGTTTTATTACTGCATTATTTTACCTGCTCCACTAAGCAGACTTTATGACAAGATTCTCAGGGAGCTCCTGCAGAGTGCAAAAAGGTAACTTTAACTAAGCTGTCTGGGAGTCTGACATTAACCTTTCCAAACAGGTTTTGCTTTATGCTCAGAGCAGGGGTTTATTAATTGGTTGAATGAATCAGCCAGCACACCGAGGTATTACAAATACAATCCCTTATCTCTTTACATTCAGTATGGACATCTAAGTGCCTGAACTTCTATGCTTTTACCTCCAGCAGCTTAAAAGGGGACTAGTGCCTGCATTGCTGGGCTTGTTTTTCTCCCTCAAGCCTGCAAGCTGCATCATGCCAGAACGTGGAGCTCCTCTTAGATATCAAAACTTTCAGACAGCTACGTTCCTAAAGCAAACACCACCAAAGAATATGACAGCCCACACACCTTTAGGGCACTTACATTACAGACATCAGTACATGTCAGAAAGGTTTAACATGGGATAAAATAAACAGGCACAGAGTTATTGTCCTTAATTATCCTGTGGATTTTCCCTTTTCCATCCCCCATGGCCTTTTTTTAAAATTTTTTTTTCCAAACACAGAACCAGAAAAACATGAATGATCAGCAAGTCTGGGAACATGGTGAGAACCAGTGTGGTTGGACAAAATCCTTACAGAAGTCTCTGAGCCAACTGGGGCTTGCCAAGAGACCACCCGCAAAAGTGTCTGCAGACCTCACCAGTGCAAATTAGACCAGTTCCTGGCTCCCTGGAGAGGCCATGAAAAGAAATAGTTTCAGAGCCTAACTTAGGCAGATTGCCTTGTAGAGACTTTACTGTCATGTCCCTCATGTCAGTCACTTTGAGCCATCCCTGAACAGCACAGACTGTGTTCAGTACCATCTCCATAGCAGGCCCTGCCCACGATCATTCTGGGAGTGTCAGCCAGGTCTCACAACACAGAGACAAAAATAATCAAGGGTACTGCCATTTCTAGGTAATGGTAGCATTTAATCCCAACCAACTTCACCATTCTGCACATGAAGTATTAGAAACCTCTTTCTTTTTCTGGACTTCTCAGGAAAACATCTGTAGATGTTGTGAGTAAGCACTAACTTGTCACCTCCCCATTCTTTTTTCTCCTCAGTTCCATTTCATTATTTCATTTCATGCCTAACATAGTATATAGGATAAGAAAAATGTAAAGAACTCTGTATATATTAATTGATAAGTAAACTTCACAAAATCATCTTCTCTTATCATCACTATTGCAAATGCTGGATGCACTAAGAACTTGGACAGATGCACCTGAAACTTTAATAAATCCTTTCAGAACAATTCAATGTAATGTTTGGATCATTCATTCTGAGCAGAGCATTTAATTGGCCTACAACTTTAACTTTATTATTGATTAATATGTGCCAGGTATTTAGGCATGAACAAATTAAAGAGCCTGCAGAAGTTGGTATTATATATTGGATAAAATTAAAAATTAAAAAAGAAAAAAGGAAAAAACAATATGATCAAGCAAATATTGTGAAGACTTTCTTTAAGAAAAGAAGATTTGAAAAGCAGTAGACATGAGACACACCACTGCAGGCAGGAGGTTACACTACAGGATTCCACTTAAATGAATCAAGCAGGAGATCACCAAGCACAACAACAAGAAAAAGAAATACTGCTGAACAAAAAAAAAGGTTTTCTCTCCAATTTCATCACCACTGAAATTTCAGGCTACTGGGCAATTTTCTGCATCTGAAAATAAAGTAACATTTTAAGAAATGTTGACATCTGGTTCTGGAGTTATTCATGCAGAGATTTCTTTGAAATTTAAGTGGAGTTACCTAAAACATATACAGGTGTGAGGAGCCCAGTTGCTTCAGGATTAGCTGTTCTTCAGAAACCTTAGCAATGATATGAAATTTGAAGCTCCTCTTGAACTTTCCTACTAATTCAGTAATTACCGCTGTGCCTGAAATTGGCCTCTTTCCTGTAATTGCTCAGCATGTATTTTCAATCAAAGAGGTTAACACCTGAATTTAGATTCCAATTAACACCCAAGGTGGACTTTAAAAAAAAGTTGAATAAACCAGGGACTTTTCCCAGCATAATATTTCAGTACCCCACATAGGCAAACACTGAAGATCTGCAGAGCGTGGTCAAACCACAGTCAACTCATCAGATTTGTGGAATGTTAGGATTACGGATGTCTGCTGGGGTTAAGCACTTTGCATGGGAGCACGTGGACACATCCGTTGCTTTGTCACCCACTACAGTGAAGATTTTTCACTGATGCAAATTAGCACGCACAGAGATGGAACTGCTTCAAGTTTCAGCACCAAGAAATGGGTACAGAAAAAAAAAAATTTTACACACTTGCATAACTGGAAACCACATTTCTTTAAAGCCTGGCTTCAAACTCACATGAAGGTGTGGAATCCCCCTCATAGCATCCAGGAAACATTGTTTTAACCACCTGTTTCAAAAGGAGTGTCCTGATGGAGATGGACAGGGACAAAGGGCAGATGAAGTGAACAAGGTCTTAGGATAAAAGTGTAATAATATACAGAGGATTGCTGTCTTCCAACTGTTGTTGGGGGAAACCCTATGACCCCAGTTCTTTCCTAAAAAAATATTTCCATGACGAATTCTAGACGGTTAGTGTTGAAACATTTAAGGAAGGAAACCAAGCAGGTATTTTCCTTGAGAAATGACTGAATTAACAACTAAAGACTGCAAAAGTGCCCCTGTGTTCTCCATGGAATGATATTGCTGCAAGAGCCTAGTTGTAAAGACACATCATTGTACTGCACAAGGCTTTTCACTGTAGCAAAAAAATTTCATGTTTCTTGTAAGGCTAGCACCTTTGGCTCAGGAAATCTTTGAGTCCAAAACTGCTAAAGCTGAAAGAATTTCTGGAGCAGCATTGCCATATGCTTGTATTGTTCTGATGCACCTCCCCAAGCACCTTCCGTTGGCCACTGTTGGATACAGGACACACGCCTCAGTAGACCTTTGCTCTAACCTGCTATGGCTTTTTTTATGTTCTCATGTGTCCTCTGTCAGATTTTTTATTATTTTCTTTAAAAAGGAAAATTGTTTCCATGGCAACAATTATGCCAGTGGCATGTATGAGTTTAGTAATGTCCTTAGGAAACATTTACAGTCAGTTCACAGAGGTCAAGATGTCTTTATGAATATAGATCTTTAAGCAAAGGTACTGTTAAGACAACAAAAACAAGTTCAGAGGTTTTCCAAAGTAATGACCACATTTCATCACTGTCCCTTATTTCAAGCTCTACATCAAAATGTTCCTCTTTTGAAAATTTGGCCTCAGCTGTGAGTGCTGAGCCTTTGAAAATAGGATGCAGAATGCTCTGTAATGTATAACCTGCTATGGACAATGTTGTCACACTCAATAAGCTCTTAGTCATGACTCTGAGTTTCTGTACACAGACTGTTCCAGAGGTCTTGGTATAAATATAATTCTCTTATATCCAGTGATAGAAGAACTACCACACAACAAGAGCTAAAGGAAGGAAACAAAAATAAGATTAAGACATTCATATAATTATTCATTTGATTGCAGAACAAACCACAAGACAATGTGACATTATACTCAATGTTTACCAGTTCACATTTATTTTGAAAAAAAATCTTATCATGCTATAAAAATATTTCAACTTTTAACCTAGCAATCAAGATAGGGCTTCCCAGATAAACAGGAGGTTTGAGAGCCAGCCTGTGAATGCTTCTTCCTTGCATGAAAAGGATGCAAAGAAAGTTCTTCCTTTTCTAGCCCTCTCCGTAGCTACAAGAGCATCTCCGTGTGCTGGTTTGTGGATGTGCGCAGTCCACACAACTGCACCAGACCGGGAGGAAGTGAGGGGGTCAGAGCTCTGCAGAGATGGGGATGGAGAGCAGAAGCACAAGGCCATGCCAAGCTTCACCCAGAGTATGTGTGAGGCTGCCCTGCTCCCTGCTCTGTGCCGCATCTTTGTGCGGCTGAAGCATGAGGTGAGGGGTGGCTTCAAAGGCTTACGGCACTGCTAAGCTGCTATCCTGATCTCTGCCCAGCACTCAGCCACCCTGTCTCTTCTGTAGCCCTCTACAGCTCTGCAAAGCGGATGTGCAGCCAAATCCACACGTGAAAAGAAACTGGTTCATAGCTTGCTGGCTGGGAGAGCCTTAAAGGAGGTCGGGATTTTTAGCAGCATTTTAAAAAGGTGCGGAGAGAATTAGTGTGGGAGACCAAGGTAGGCAAACTGTTCCAGACAGCTGATGCGGTGGCAGTAGGAGATCCAATTTAAATTCACTTTAGTATTAATTGTCAGAAAAGGATGAGATCAGTTTATGAACTAGTAGCACTGTGCAGTCAAAAGTTACAAGCCCGAGTTGTTGCCACAAAGTAGCTGAAAGGCTTTTCTTTTCAAAAGATTAAACTTCAAAGAATTGCAGAATAAGATACACACGAAGTGGCATGTGCTTTTGCTCGATAATGTTTGATTTTCAGCCACCCCCTCCCCAGCCCTATCACACTGCAAATTCTTAACACTGAAGTTGCAACTAAGTAGCTGTTTTATAAGATAAATGACTTGGAGTATGAAAGACTTTGACCAAAAATATAGGGCTGCATAAAATGGATTGAAGGAAGTGTGAATAGCAGAAAACATTACCCAGCATAGGAGACCAAGGTTTTGCATATTTCTTGACCAAAGGAAGTAATACAAACTAAGAGATCAATGTGTCCAAGACAGGTTAACCCAGTGGGATGGCATTTGCCTTGTAAAAAATACACGATACAACATCCGAGTCAGACTACGGTGCTGTGTAGCACTGTTCCCTCCGTGGTAGTAAGGGTCTTAATTCTCACTGAAACCAAAAGGAGAGTGGGCCACCAAAACATGTTTTCTAACTGGGGCTTAAATGATTAAGGATAAGTAAAACGCTGTACATGTCGTTACCTAATGCAAAGAAAGGTAAACTGAGGTTGCCCTGCTGGTGACCAAACTGCGAGAGAAGGCAGTGGAAATGTTCCCTCTTAAGGCACAAGAGTCATTGCTGGCACTTGTTTGTTTGGGGTTTTTTTAAACATGTTTCTTTGGCAATGAGAGCAATTCTCTGCCCAGCTCAGTGGGCTGTGGGACAAAGAAAGCCAAAGGAAAGAAAACTACACAAGGACTTCAGTCTCTGTTTGGAAACTGGGGCAGGCCTTTCCCAAGACATGGCTGGTTTCAGAACTGAAAGTATATTTCTCCTTTTGTTTGTCCATATCTAATAAACGGAAGGATTTCTGTGACTTAACTCCGTAGAAAGAGACAGAGAGATTCAAGGGAGCTAGAAATAGGACAGTTAGCTAGAAAAAGAATTATATCTCTTTTTAGGATAACTGCCACTAATAATCTCTCATGATCAAGCCATACATTAATGTAATAGAAGTTGGAGCATATTTACCATACCAGGGAGTTTGAGAGGTTTTTTTCCATTCACTCTAAATGCTCCCAGGGTTTCTGTTTTACCTTTTTTTTTTCCTGTGGACCAAGAGGCTGTAATATTTCCAAATACAGCAAATAAACCCCAAATCCTGAAGACAATTAAGTAGTGAAGCACAAAGCAGAGCAAAGCAACACTGATTAGAGAGGAGGAAGTGAAAAAGCAGCATCCTCGTACTCATCACTAAGATCAGCTGCAGCATCCATGTGGGAGCCAGCAGTACCACGAGTCCAAAATCCCTCACGGACCAAGACTGAGATAGTTGAGCAGTCCTTTCTCCCTTAACAACCACGTTCCTTGGGAACAACAAAATTCTCACAACAACAGCCAGCAAGTAACCACACACCAGGTGTTTTGGCAGCCAACACACAGCATGGAATATCTCTCCTGAAGAGGCAAAGTCAGCCTTGAGCCTATTGCTAAATTCGTCTGAACATTTGGCTTTTCCCTGAGCAACAAGTACACTAATTTAAAAATTAATAGCAACAATTTGCTCAGTAACTTTGGGACAGGGAGGGAGAGACCCACCTAAACAACAGGAATGAGCTTCTCATTTTATTTTTTTGTGGAGGATTCATCTGCCACAATCCATGAGTATATGGCATAAAGCCCTGAGTAAGCAAATGACTTCAAATTATCCAGTGGCAATTATGAATGAGAGAATGCATGCTGAAGGTGGAATGAAAGAAAATTAAGAAAGATTAATGTGAAATATAAGGTTATAATTAGGCATAGGTATCTGTTTTCTACCTGCTTTTGCCCATGGGGAATTTGGAAAAATAAATACTCTTATTTAATAAAATTCTCAGCGCTAACAGAGAAGCAGGGCAACTTTTTAAAAGCTATGACAACATATGCCAGACAGGCTGTGTTGCAATGGGTTTACATTTCAACATGGAATGGGTTGTAAGAGAACACAGCCTGCTATAGCATGTTTTGACAATATCAAAAAAAAAAAAAAAAAGAGAACTAAACAATTCACTCCAAGGGGAAAAGAATAAACAATGCAATGATCCTGCACTAGGACAATCTGCAGAAGCTCCCATGCATGAAGGAACTGAGGTTTCTAAGAGATGATCCAGATATTTTAACACCTGGGGGGAAAGAAAAAAACCCAAACCCTAAAATCCCCCACCACACACATACACTTAAATCCCCACACCAGAGCTACTGTGTGAGAGAAAAAACAGATTCAAACAGCTGAACTTGCTCTTTCCTCATCTTGGCAGTTATCTGGAGGATGAGAAGCAGTATTCTGGTACACAGAGTTGAATATTGATTTTTCCAAACAGTTCTGTTATCCTCTCACTTTGTTTGCAGTGCCACCAACTACATCAGCTAAGACAACCTCCAGGCACCCACTGATGGACACAAGACAGTTTTAAGCATGCTTCTCAATTAAAGATATATTTCCCTCTCATGAGAATTCCAATTGCTACTCCTTTAACACATTCTTCTACTTCTAATTGTAGATTTTGCACAGCTCCAAAGCTGGTCAGATTAGCTTGCAGGTAAGAACCAAGCCTTTTTTGGAGTTTTTTTGTTGTTTTGGGGGTTGTTTTACTCTTCAGATACACATATAGTTTTCTGTCCTCAATTGCAATGCCCACAAACATCACCAGTACTGAGCCCTGCTTTCAGGTTCAACAGATTCAGAATACTCTGAAGCAAATTCTCTTTATTAATTTCTAAAGATCTAAGATGAGATTCTAATGAGCAAACTCCCCATCAATTGACATCAGCCATATCAAGACTTGATACTGAACCACCAAATGCAGCAGAGATTTGAGCATTTATGACTGTAACTACAGTGTGAAATTAATTTTTTGGTCCTAGCTGGAATCACACAGCCCTGCTAGAACTAGACAATCAATGGCATTTGTATTTTAGTCCTATTCCATCTGCACCTGTGTACTTTAAATTCATTTTTACTCCAGTAAGTTGTGGCACTTGCTGTTCTTAGCAAGACGTCTTGGGCAACATTTCTTGTTGCCTCTTTGAAAGAATGGAATCTTATTACCCACCTGGCAAAAGGCTTCTTTCTATCCCTAAATATTGCCACTGACTCCTAAGGCTCAAGCCTTCATACTTGAAAAGAAAAAAAAAAAAAAGAAAAAAAAGAAATACTTTTGTTCATCTGTTGAAGAGTTCAACGGAGTGAAGTTACCCACAGACATCAGCTCTGTTTAAAAGAGTGTAAGACGTCTATGGCATCTATGCAATCTATTTTCCTGCATTGGTTCCCTCTCTTCAAAAGCATTTGCTGTATCTAGATCAAAGTCCTTGGGACATTTCTGGGGTTTATGCACTCTGCACATTTTTCCTACCAAACCAGAGATGCATCACATTCCCACACACTTTCATCTCTTTGCTCCTCCTCCTCTGCCTGCCCTTTCCTACCTGAATAACCTTCTCCCAAATAACTTTATTCAACTTAGCTGGTCCAGCAGTTGGAAACAACATTGCATTCTACAATTGACCAAGCCTTTCCCAACTAAGATATTCCTTCCACTCCAACAGAAAAAACAGCTTGAGAGGTTTCAGCTCCCAACTCTTCCTTCATGCTCTTTTCAGCAGCTACACCAACAGAAATACGAGTGAGGTTGCAGCATTGCCATCCACAGTGAGACCCCAAGGATTTATGACGTGCTGATTTTTGGGTGTTGGCGAGCAGGCAGAAGTGGTGGGGTTGGGATTCCTCAAACGAGGGCTGCCACCAAAGCCAACAGGATGTGAAAACGCAGAATAATTTTCTGCCAGCAGACCTTCCACTGCATTGAGAGATGAGCAAAAATGTCACGGTCTGGCCAGCTGTCAGACCTAAGTGTAAAGAGGTTTTCTTAGTGGCATTATTGCTGAGAAATAAACAATTGTCTGTCACTCATTACTGCATGCAGGTCCTCGCATCTCTGAAATGCCACAAAACAGCATCTTACAAACAAGAAAAATGAGTTATTAAGCAATTGGAAAATGATTATACAATTATGTTCTGTTCGGGTGCCATTAGTCACAAGGAAGATGGAATATATCCAAGCTTTAAAAGTGAATTACTCATACAAAATTATGTCTGCTGAGAGTCACTTCTCCTTTAGGGTTCAATATCTACAGTGCAAGATTTTCAGAGGAGGAGACGAAGAAGGGTGTTGTGGTAAAGCATAAATACAGGAGCCAGGTTTGAGCTCTGTTCCAGCCAGCAGTGGTGAGCAAGTTGCAACTGGCATTAAGTCTGAATTGGTATAGACAGTCCCAAACAGACTGATGCTAGCAAAGCTAAGCAGGTTTGCAGCAATGCGGAAGCCAGCTCCTACTTCTTGTTAGATACGTGTGCGAGAACGAGAGTCAAGCATAGTGTACAGGCTGCAAATCCAGCAGTCCCACCACGGCAACAGTCTGCCCCACCACAAGCAGGGTATGCTCACTTCAAACTAAAACTGAGCTGGTTTTGGTCAAGACTACTCTGAGGGACCATTTTCATGCCAATCTCCGAGTACTCCATGTCCTTAGAGAGATGGAAGAGACCCCAACTACACTTCTGAGTCTCAGTGAACTGCTTTTGGTCTCTCCGTCCTATGGAAATTTATTTTTTTTTATGCAATTAAACCATTCAGTTTAAGTTCTCTGATTATCTTTGCTGCTGGTACGTTCCAAACATGCTTCAAGTTCATTCTTGTGTCAGCATTAAACATTTCACACAGGTGTGGCCCCAGCAGAGTCGATAATAATCCCGCACTTTCCCTGACCTTTTGCCCAACCTTCCTGTAAACTGGCACATCATCTTCCCCCTTTCCCACCAAAAAATAGTAATTTTGTAATATAATACGCAGCCTTCAACAGTTGGGGCTGCTGTGCTGCTCCATTGTGTCTCTTGGAATGCTTTTTACTGGTACTTCAATGTAGTCAATGAAAGGGTGTTACACAGGACAGGTAATAGACAAGATTACAGATTGTGTCATTAGCTGAAACTAAGTGCTATATCAACAAACATCATCTGTCCTCTGCCAACAAAAAACAAAAAAAATCAGGATGCTTCAGTTTAGTTAGCACAGGAAAGGACAGGGTTAATAAGGAAAACCAAACCCCTGTAGTTGATCCAGTACAAGTTTAATCATTGTACCCATCCAGAGCTCACTCTGATTTCATTTCTTCACTTCCTCATCAACAAGCATCAACTTATAGCAAGTATCTTCTTTCCTCAGCTACTGTCTTATTTGGTTTCACTAAACACTTCAGGACACGAATTTCTCTTTCAGGACTATCTTGTGCTTGTAATACTATGCAACTTCTAGTTACAGAGGAACCCAAGTTTAAACCTTGAGTCTAAGTTCCCCTGGTCAGTGAAGAAAGATGAGATCTGGATCTATCATGGTATTTTGCAACCCTGCTCACGGAAATCACACTGAGAAGGGCTCCAGCACAGACTCTGAGTCACGGGCTGTACCAGGGGTGGAAATCTGTCTCCTTGCCTGGACAAACTATTGTTTGAACAAACTCAGCCAAAGCCTTGGCCACATCCCTTTAGCTTGCTAAGGCAGTCCCTCCCTGCCTCTGGTGCCAGTGCAGTTGCACGGATGGGTGCAGCCAGTGCACCTCCTCCACCGCTCCCAGCGCGGGGGTAGCACCGACCCAGCTTTTTGGGACTAGTTACTGAGGAGTGAAACCCGTACCCAGTACCTTGGTGATGGTACCAAAGTTAAAGGAATATCTCCTTGCCCCTTGCCTAACTTGCTGATACATCCTCACAGAAACACTCTTGCATTTAATAAATAATATCCCCTGTGTAAAGATTGTACAATAAAGTATTTGAGTTCAGGGCTTCCTCTCATGAACTGCAGGCTCTGGGCCAGTACAAATCCACAGAGCTCCCTCAGAGCTTCAGTCAGTCAACACCTGCCCAGCAGATCAATCCTTGCCCAGTATCAATCCTCAGAAGAGTGCCATGAACTTGCGTGGCACTCTGCCAAATCCCATCAGCTGAGAAACTGTCCTGATGAGCACAATGTTCTCAGGGATGATTCACCCTCGTCAACATTGCCATTAGTCAGAATATTTTCAGTAGCAACTTTAACAAGGTTTGAGGAGCTCTTTAATAAACATGCATTTAAATAAGCTGTCTTGGAGCAGGCAGATAAATGAAGGAGACCCACTGCAAGTTAGAACTGAAGTGTGGCAAAACAATCCTGCAAAATGTTTTATACCTTATATAATCTCTCCTGACAGAACCTCAGGGGTTCACATTAAACACCATAAATCAGACCACCTGGGGCTCCCCTATGATTATTGCAGCTGCATGCTGCAAGCTCCAGTAGAAGAAACGTTCCCTTTTATTGTAAGAAAGTAATAGGGCATAGCCCAAGTCTGCCAGAAAAATGCACAAATCAAAAGCAGCCTTGCACAAAATCAGCTTCTGATGTGTTCGTTTGCTCTGGATGTACGTGGCAAGCTGACAGTCAGAATCACTTTGTCCTCATTGATCACCAATGCTTTTGCCAGCAAGGTGAGTAACATGTGGAACAGCCAATTCTAAAGAAACCTCAGTTCAATGGAAAATAAAACTGAGACATTTATTTTATTTTTGTATCTTCTCCTTAGTGAATTTCAGCAATTGGGAAAGGCACTGGACTCTCAGCACTGAAGCCCAAGGGCACTTACAGATCAGTGATGCCACAGCCACCACAGCTCTGTCTCTCCTGGAAGGAGACCCTCAGGGTCAGCAGCACCGAGTCACCCATGGGCCTGGGCACTTTGTGGCTCCTGTCATGTCTCTAAGCCCCATTGTTACTACCAAAGAAAGGTGTCAACTGTTGACTGCCAAAGATGAGAAACAGATGTGCCAAACCTCAGGATGTATGCCCCTGAAGAGTGGTGGAAAGGAAAAAAAAAAGTAGCAGTTTTTCCTGTAATATAACAGTAATCTTCCTTCATTTCTGCCTTAGTCCTAAACCTGACTGTCAACACTGGTGAGGGGGAATTCTGTCCTGTGAGAACTTGTGTGAATTCCTCCTAGGAGAGATGTTATTAGCTCACCTCAAATATCTCCTTTCACATCTGCATTGTCCAGAAAGCCAAAGATTAGTAGAGCCTTGATGTGTCTCTAAAAAAACCTTTGGTAACCAATCTGACAAGGGACATATCATTGCCATCAGCTAGCTTGAAGGAGGACCACGATGACATGTTGAACATCCTCTCTGGCAGCCCTCCAGAATTTTGGTACAACTAACTCATTTCCATGGAAATGTCCTGCCTTGCTATTACACCACTGAGACAGTGTTTGAAACATGCAGCAACTCAGACTGTTCTTCATGAAGCCCTCTCTTACTGCAGTGATGACATCTCCCTTCTCAGACATACGATAAAACAGTGAGTGAATCTTCTGCTTCGGCTTAATTTAGTATTTTGGCTGTGAGCTTTAACAGTATACACAAAACCACAGAACACTTGCAGAGATTCAAGAAGATTATTGAGGGAAAGAAAATGAGAGATGTTTGCTAGATAATGGACTAGGGGAAAACTAAGTGCTGTTTCTGTCCAGGAGTGCAATATAAAAAACTTGATAAGTTAAACCATAGCCTGAACAAAAGTGTTTCCTAACAGATTGCCGCCCACTGATATTGAGTATGGTTTTGGTTTGCTTGGGTTTTTTTAAATATACATATATATTTTTATATATTTTATGTATTTATATACACACACGAGCTACCTTCACACGTTTTCCTGTGCTCAGGCTGAGAATAGCACAGCAGGAGCAGAAAGTCTGATCTACCACACTTCATTAGGAAGCCTGGAAGAATTGCTGCTACCCAGAACAGGAGATGCAGGACTTGAGAATAATCTCAATATTCAAATCATCTTGAAAAAGAAAAAAAATCACCAAAACAAAAAATCAAAATAACAAAACAACCAACCCAAAACAACCACATTTTCTTCACAAGCAAATTAGTTAGCAGAAAAAGCATTCTGCCTTCTAGCCCATCACCCTGTTTGACAGTACCTGTCAAAGATAAAATCTTTCAATGAATTAAGGGAGGGGAAAGGCCAATCCCTCCTAGTTATGGTGCAGCGATTTACATCAGTATAATTACATCTTCATTACTGTGGGAGACTGACTAAACCTCCAGGGAAAAGTTACTAATACATAAGAACTTTCATTTTTAATTGCAATAGAGCTGCTACTATATATCTAAATCTATTAAAACACATTGGAAAAAAACAAGATTAATAGAAGGATAGTGCCAGATAGTTCAGATTTGTGAAATGTTAGACTAATTGCAGTGCATTCTTTTCAGTCTCTAAGTGGTAGTGCACTGCAATTGGGTCATGACATTACATTGCAAGGGTAATACATCGATGATGCTTTTTACTAGCAGTACTCTGTCCCTGATCAATCTTAATATAAATTCCTAATGCTTAGTGATTCTGATACTTGCCTATAATTCAAATGCTAATACCAGTTTAACCTGGAATTTACTGCAATCACTCTCCCTCTGAAAAGTGCCCTCATTTAATCAATGAAAACTGCCATTCTGAGGGCCTTCTCTTCAAACAGTGAAATCAATCCCCCTCGTCACTAGCAGGCTCTTCAGTTGGAAGAACACCCAGCACTTGAAGACACTGGTGTAACGATGCAGAACACACACTGCCTGCTTCTCCAGAGACACGTTCAGGTCTAACACCCGGCGGACAACACATCTCACTTTGCAACCACAAGATACAAGCAAGCACCCGCAACAAGCCTCACACTTTATCTATGCCCTAAACAATTTGTCCCAGAGCTGCTAAAGATGGCTTTTGCCTCCCAGAAGAAAACCTGAATCAGATCCCCCTATGCAGTTCTTTCATAGGTTTATGCATAAAGTGGGGAGTGTTGTTACCTCCCTCATGCTTTAAGGCCTGGCGTGCACCTAAGGGTGGGTGTGTGAGTGGAACGGCTTAACTTTTTCTTAAGATTGGCCTACAACATACTTTTTTTAGGTTTCCAATCCTCCTTGCAGCCTCCCCACCATTCCTCCCCAGCCTGGTGGACCTGCAGGAACAGTTCTTATCAGGAGCCATTCTCACACTCAGTGCTTTATATAATGTTACACGCTACACAAATAATCGAGAATAAACATGAAAATGGAGGAAAATAAATGAAAAATTACATGGGTTAAATAAAAGCCCCATGTTAAAGCAGCTTGTGGCACATCCCAGGATGAGATAAATACTAAATTTTTCCTGTCTTTTCAGCCTATTGTTGATCCAGTTGATATAAGCAGGATGGATCCTTAAAACAGGGTTTAATTTGCTTCAATTGAATTGGAACTTTACATACATGCTTGTAGCATTAGATCCTTAATGGGCATATTTTGGGGGAAAATGAAAACTAATATGTATATGTGAGTCTACATAGAGTATTAGTAAAATTCCTATGATTTAATTCTTAAAAACATCTTACATTCTCACAGTATAGTGTTTTTCAGTCTCCATTCCACCAAAAGGAATGGGGAGGAGGGAGAGAAGACAGACAGAGAGGAAGAGAGAAAACTAGGATTAAAATATAATGCAAGAGACAGAAATCAAATCTCTTTTAAACTAAAACTTGTTCACCATTAGCTTGGCTGAGTTGGCACAGACACTGCAACACAGGAATTACATTTTGCTGCACCCAAGAGAGCCATTCATTTCAGCAGACCTTCTTTTAGGTGCCAACCAACCCCATCATTTCCTAGGACAGCATTCGCACAGCAGGCAGAAACCACTGATCCTCACGAATGCAAATTCATCCATGTCTTTGGGGGTCCTGTAGTGCCCACCCATTCACAACAAGTAAATCACAGAGAGAAGCAGGATTTAACTCTGAATAGCTTTGCTTTTGCTGATATAACTTCGACCCTTGATGATAGTTAATGTCAGGGTTTTTTTGCATTCAATTAATTTAACGGCCCAGATTTTTAATTTGCATTTCATTTAACATTTCAGATTTTTAATTTGCCAGATATTGTTTATCAAGTATTCATTTCAGCGCCTTTCACTGTATATACAGTGCATACTCCTCAGTAATTAGTGTGCAGTAAATTAATTCTCTCCTTGTTCCTTCATCAGATATTGGATTAAGAAACTTTCACTGTACCAACATAGTGAACTAGATTAGGAATTTCCCATCTATAATACCTTTGTTTAATATTTGTCTTGTATATGTTATTCTCCCTTAATACTTTACATGATAAGAAATGTTACAGTTAGAAGCAGAAATCTCCAATTAATTTGAGTCACATATTTGTTTGAAATTATTAGACTCAAATTAAATGTGTTCACATGGTTCTACAGTGTCTACTCCTTTAGATATCCCTACATGTTCCTTATGGAAAAAAAAGGCTGTTTTATTTATAAAAAGGATATTTAAATCACCTCATGATTTTCATCAACTGCCATGAGCTTTAAATCAGATCCAAAGTAAACACCTCATTATAGATCTGTCTTCTGCATTATGTCAACATGGGCCAAAGACCAGCAAAAGTGTCCTCTTACCAATCCAGGGAAAATAATACACAAACTCAATAGAAGGGCATTATCACCACAGTCCACTGAAATTATGCATGTTTCGCAAACATTTTCACAGTTCATTTCACCTTTTCCACATCCACTAAGACGCACAGCATACAGAACAATTGTTCCCAGGTCAGCCCACACTAGGAGAACACCTTTGCTCAGTGATTAAGGCTCCTCTGTGCAAACTAAATACATGTCTATCTGAAATGACCTTGCAAAACTCACCCACCTGCATGGTTTTAATGTAGCAGGCCAACTGTTCAAAATATTAGAAAATATCTTACAAGGGATATTTATGTCTATGCAGATCAATGGACATTTTATTAAGTTGTGTTTGTTTTTCATGCTTTAAAATGTCTACAAATTTATGAATGCAATGTCTTCCTTCAGTGACAGAAACAGGTATCATGTGTGATGTGTGACAGGAGGAGGAAACAGTGGTCCCTCCTGAACCTGTGCCTAAAATGTCTTGTGTCACGTCAAGCACCAGTGCAGGCACACAGAGTGCTGGAATCTGGTTTGGGCAAGCCCCAGCATTGGCTACAGGGAATGGCAACGTGGTGGAGCAAGAATCTGGGGCAGAAGGGGTTTGGAGTTTGGTTTTTCTTTTCCAAGGAGCTCACTGCTGAGGAGTATAAACCACAGGCCACCTAGTACTGAAATTATCCACAGCCATGTGGATAGCTCCCGAATTTCCCCATTCTTTTTCTACTTGAAGCAGCAAGGCATAGAGGAACACCATTTACACCTGGGAAATGGCAGCAGAGGACAATTGCTGATTCTGTTATCCACCAACAAACACAAGACACACAAATGTACCAAAAAGAATGAATTTGCAGTCAGGCATGGGAAAAAGGTCCTTTAAATTCTTTGAAAAGCTAATAATGAACATAGGACCGTGCCTTTCTTTTCATCAAAAGCAATAAAAGCTTCATTTTCACATTTACCACATTTTTATTTAAAGGTTACAAAAAATCACTAAAATTTGTGTGTTACTGTGGGCAACTCTCAAGTTTAGGGTGGAGCTGGTTCCATCAACCAGAGAAGATTATGCCCTCCCAGGCTCTGCTCCTTTCCATAACAGTGCACAATAGTTGAAAGGAGTATAAAAGTCCTGTGAGTCTGAAGAGCAGGTGACACCTTCCCAGAAGTCATTGTAACTTCAGATAAGTTTTGTAAAAATTTAGAAAAATTTTAATTTTGACACCGAATCATTCTGACCACTCTAGGTTTCTGTCACCACTATTTCTAAAAGGCTGTCTTACAAGCTCACTTCACTGATGAATACAAACTGTCTTCTGGTTAAATTTGCTTAGGGCCACACACCCTCAGCTATTTTCAACATCCTTTCATACATTTAGAAAGTGGCTCTACCCAGTCTGGTCCATATAATCATGTTATCCCCTTTAACATGGGCAATACAGTAATGACATGAAATGAGAGTTCATCAGCACAAGTTCCCTGCTTACTCTGGACCCATGAGACAATGAAAATCAACTTTGTAAGTTATAATTCACATTTAGCTAAAACATGTCTACTGACAGACTTGCCTAAGAAGAGGAAGAGCTTGGTTTAACTTCTTGCTCTGTACACATGCCACGAGTTTCTACATCTGTGGTTTTCCAAAGAGAAACTGAGAATGACATCATCCACTATCTTACCTGGTTTGCACATAGATGAAAATATTACCACCTACAGGACTCTGGGATACTGAGGCTGTGCATCTCCACGGACACATAAGATGCAGGAACAGCTCTGCTGCTTTTCTATGTGGTAATGCACATGGGGGTCTCCCTGTTCCCTGCCTTTTCTGCATGACCAAACACAGCCAACAACATCACCTACTGTGTGGAAACGTAGGGCAGCATGGAAGCATCAGGAAGAGCTGCTGTTTACCACATGTCTGCTGGGAAGAAGAGACTTTCTACTTGAGGCAACATCGTTATAGGAATCAGATCAAGGCTTGATCTCAGCACACTGGAAGCACACCTTACTCTAGCTGCCATGAGTGCCTGATCCATCTTTCTGATTACACAGGAACAGGGTGTCCAGAGCACTCTTCAAGCTGCTGTGGCAAACACACCTTTAATTCTTCAGGAGCAGAAATATTGGGATATCTTGAATGAAGCATTCACATCAGAGTTTTAATGTAATTAATGGAACTAAAGTTTACCCACAAAGACATCAGTAGCATTCTGATATTCTTTCCCAAATTCCATCTGCCACCACCTATTATGCTAAGGCTAAACTGTCCCATGGCAAAGTCCCTGAGCATATTAGAGCTGGGAAGCTGCAGAATTTTCATGGATGATGCTTCCAAAAAATGTTTCAATTGAGACTCACAACAGAACACAAGCATCCTGAATTCTACAGCAAAGCTCCCTTTGATTCCCATGGCCTGAAAACAAGGACAATGTGACACAAAGTGATTCCCTGTGACTTTAAAGAGAGAAGGCAAGAGAGACATTTATAAGCACATTCTCAAGAGGAAGGCAAGCGCCATGTTTGTAGCAGCTTAACCATAGGTAGGAATAGAAGCAATAAAACCTCAAGAAGCCTTGCTGCTTCTTTCTTAATGAGAGTAGACATTCCTAAAGGCCAGGGTGCAGTTGTGCCTTTCTCCCTGGCTGCTCATAGCCACAAGGGCCATATTGACAGGCAGCAAGAGCAGAGACCCTGTGCCAGCTCCCTGCTCCAGCCCACTGCCTGTGTTTGGGGTGGGAGAGGGGAGCATGCCTGAGCCACAGCCCCCATCACGGCTGTCCAGGATTTCCTGCATATCCCAAACACATGGAAAAGCACAGACTTTGAGACTGTTTACTCTGACTATTGTTTGCCAATGGACACAAAAAGAGCAGAATTTGGTCACAAGTTCTCTGTTATAATTTCAGCAAAAGAAAGCTAATCACTAGTATGAGAAAGGCCTTCTCAAGCATGAGATGCTAAATAAAAGCAGATCTTTAAAGCTGTCACAAGTTGATAGTAATATTTCTTTTGCTATTTGGGCCCCATAACTCCAAAAAATACACACAAAAACAAAACAAAACCAAAAAACCCCCATCATTTTACAAAAATGTAAAGTGATGTGAAGATCTTATATGTTGTATTTCTCCTCTGGTTGCAACATGTTTTGTCTTATAATAAGAGATAATGTTTTATTTTATTTAGAAAGTTTAGGCTTTTTTTTTTTAAACTAAAATGTTCAATTTATTCAGTAAATAGCCTGTCAGGATAAGGGGTCACTGAGTATGCCAAGGGAAAGTATATCTTTTGAATTAAAGGATCGAAAACTCAGTCAGGCAGAATACTGGTTGCTCTCAAGAACATTATGGGAACTAATGAAAGAACCCCATTTCCTGCCTTATACAATTAAGTAATCAGCTGCCTTTGGTTACCCCTAACAACTTACACAGACAAGGGGATTACTAAGCAAACAGACTGCAGCATTTCAGAATACACAGTCAACGGGAATGCTGAAATGACATGCATTCCCAGGGGAGTCACTACCTTTTCAATTTTAAGAGAAGGAAGTGGGATTATTGAAAATTTAGGACTTGGCAGACCTTTACAGAAATGCTCTGGCTGATGTAATGTGCACTATCCAAGTTAAGTACAAAAATAACCCTTGCCATCTGAAGAATGTGTCCCTTACTACCTATTCTCCAAGATACAGTGAATTCCTGATCTGGTTCAAATGAAGGGATGCTTAGATACAAAATAAAACTCTCTTGGTTGGACCAGAAGAGATTCTTACCAAACACAAGGTCTGAAGCAGCATGCAATGAAAAAGTATGACATTTAACAAACACCCTAGCTTTAGCTGGGGGTAACTTTTATTTCTGAAAAGTAAGGAAAATATTTCTTCATCTCTTCAGAGAGACTTAGTTTGCACAAGTACTAAATAAGCAGTGAAGAGCCTTCCCCACTGCCTCCATAGGTGCTGATGGGGACATGGTTTTCAGAGTTTCAGTGCTCAGCAGTCACTAGAAGTTTATTAGATTTATGACTTTGGCGGAAGCGCTGCCAACAAGTTTTGGGAATCCGCCCCTAAATCAACACCACGATGAGTGGTGAAATAAACACAGCTTAGTTTTCTCACAGCAGGGAAGTAGTATTTGGGGTTCCTTTCTCTTCATGTTAATAGACTTTGCTGTCCCCTTTTCAACTAATTGGTACTGCTGGTGGCAGGACTGGGATTGTCATAACAAAACCCAGAAGTACTTTTGTGACACTCTGCAGCCTTCTGGGGAAGGGAATTGCTGTTTTCCATTAGGTCATCCAAACCTGTCAAATAAAAATCTGAAAGTCTTTTAGTGAAAAAGTGTAATGAAGATATTTACCATTTGATGAGAAAGAAAAAATAACGGGAAAAAGAACATGAGCAATAGCCTTGTTCTAGAGTGACTGAATGTCCAAAGTAAAGAAAAATTAAAATGCTACACTGCTCACTTGAAACTGCTGGAGTGCTAGAAGTGCTGAATGGAATAGTGCTTCAGAAAGAAGGTAAATATTCACTCTGACTTGGTATTATCTGCTGAGGCACTAGAGACATATTAAATAAACAGCTAGGCAATGTTGAAAATGCTTCCAAAAGAATAAAAGAAAACTGTCAGCATTGCCAAAAGATAACATAGAAGGAGAGGAAAAAAATCTTGTAGTTAAGAGACATGGAAAGTGAAATTTATTGTAAAAGTGCATTGCCTCTCAGTTTTTAACAATGTGAACTCTCTCCTGCGCCATCTGGCTCCACTGCCCCCACCACAGGGTGATCTGATTATTGGGGAAACATTTGCTAACAGCAGCACCTGGCTGCTCTTTGGTGTTTAACTTTTCCTTCCTGCTCCCACAGCCTCAGGTTCACAAGACTCAGGCATATCTGCAGAGTTGTTCATGGGAACAATAATAATCTGCCTTGGCCAGTGGTTTCAAACACAATAAATGACTTGGCTATTGTTACTCAATTGCCAAGCTTTGAGCTGCCCTAAAATATCATGATTTTCCATCTCATTTACCATCTCATTTTGCACAGATCCAAAACTGGCTCCAAAACTCCTGATTATTTAACTTGTCCCCTTTCCCCAGTGTCTTCAGGTGTCAAGGTTTGGGCAATGTACAACTGTGTGCTGTTGGGCAGATGGAATTTATAAAGAGGATTAGACAATCTGACATCAGAGATGGGATCAACCACTGAAAGACCACCTCAGGTCTTTCAGTTTTGCTGGTGGTTGAATTTAATTGCAAATGGATACTTTTCCAATTCCAGCCAAAAGTGCTAAAAATGCCACTAAAATAATCCTTCCTGGCAATCCATCTTGTAAGGTCAGCCACACTTTCTAAAGAAAACTCAGGAAGCCAAACCTCATGAGGCATCACACCACTGCCTCCCCACTCAGACCCAAATCCCAAACCAGCCCAACCCTGTGAGCAGGTCAGAGCCTCACTTCCCACCATAGCTACCACCTGCCTGGCTTGGACTGCGACAGGGCTTGTTGGTACAACAAACCCGCTCCGTGACTTTTATGAAGTGCAATTTGGGATATAACATCACATGACCCTCACACTGCTTTTAGTACACACTGCTGGTATTTTCCTTCATGGCATTAGAGAGCCAGCTCTTGGCAATGAGCACCTCCTTTCCTCCCCTGCACACATTTTTGTCCTGTCACTCAGATTCTTCCTATTCCACGCTGCCTCCTCTTGAACCTCTTAAACTGTGGAGCCAACAGTTGGGATTCATGTAATCAGATTTAGATCTCCAGACAGAATTTAAAGACATATTTTCCTCCTCTTTCAATACAAACAGGATAGTTTTTCATTTCAGCTGAAAATAAAGAGTTTTTAAATGCCCTTTTTCGTTTTTCTAGAAAACTTCCCATGATTTGTTATCATGCCCAACATTATTCTTCGTGCTGAGCCTGCCTCCGGTTTGGGAAAAGCAAAGAGGCAGCAAGACCTGGGATAGGAGACTTAGATCACAGTCCAGATAGGGGTAACTCAGGAGAGAGGCAGCTAAGCAAACTGAGATACCTTAAAGCAGACAAGAAGTTTATTTGTATTGCTGTGCCCTGCTCACAGATGGAACAACACAGCTCCAGACAGAGGACGAGGGACTTTCTGTTGCATCATTTCTGTCACAGGGAGCCAGACCTCCACTGACTTTCCATGCATTGATGAAATTACTGCTGTTCAGCAGAGCAGGTCAGCACACACCTGAGACTGCACTCCCTGGCGAAGCTGTGCCAGATCCCTAAGGAGATGCATCCCCAATGGTCTATTTAAAGACTTACTGAACTGTCAGTGCAGAGTTTGCAAGGGGATACTTCCCTATTCCAGCCAGGGGTGGGGGGGGGGAAATTTAAAAAAAAATTTCAAACCATCACAAAACATGTCAGATCCAAACACAGACTGTAAGATTCAACGACTAAAGGTTGCAAACACAAATGCAAGCAACAACTAAGCCTTGTTTTCCTATCACACTTTGCAGAAAGATGGGAATTGCTGTAGGTTTAGATCATTCTCTAGACAGTAATAGCAATACAGCTACAAGTCTTCTTGGTATCTCATACCAGAAAACACACAGCAGGTATTTGTACCTGTTATAGCACAGATCTAGAAACAAAGTAAACTATCAGCTTCCCACACAAGAAAAGGGCACTAAGTGCAAAGAGATGAAAGAGATTAAAGAAACAAATCAGACTAACAGCAATAATGGATGCCTTCAGCCCCTTCCTATGCACTACTTATGTACCACAGTGTTCACAATTGCTTTTCTTACTTTGCCATCTTGAGATGATTGCTCTTTAGATTAGAGAAAAAGCAAATAAAAACTAAAGACATAATGAACTGTAAAGGATTAAACTGTGTACTTAACACAACTTCTTCTGCAATACAAGAGCAGGGAGATGATCGGTGAAGTTAAAAGGCAGCATAACTAAATAAAATATGTTGAAATGCATAGTTTGCTGCATCCTATGGAAAAATCTGTCCTCACTCACCCTTGACTTTAATGGTGACACACAGAGATGGGTTGGTTTTATCCTGTCTTGCCTTTCTTTTACACAGATGAACTTCTTCACAAATAAAACATATCTTAATGACCCTGGAAATCCACATCTTTACTCCAGATCTCCCTGCTGTTCCAAATTGAATCCTTTTCTACTGCTGAAGGGTAGTTTTTTTAAGCAATAGTCAGACCCCCTTCAAACCAGAAATGTTAAGTTCTCTCCCTTCCCAATTTTGTCCTTTCCTCTCTGTTGACCATATCACCTTCCTATCTTTCACATCTTTCCTATTACTTCAAACATATGCTTATCTTGCTTGGCAAAGTGTTTCACACCTTATCCCTCACCCCATCTTCTGTTTCATCATCATCCCAATATACCAGTCTGAAACACATTTTCTACATTTACCAAAAAACCCCCAAACAAATAAATAAAACACCCACACACAGGAAAGAAAAAACCTCACCTTCATGATTTCAACCACATCACCGTTGCCTTCAGTGAGACACCCTTGCAAGCACCTGCAAGCCTATTAGCTTGTTCATGTCCTTTCCCAACCATCTTATCCAAAATCACAGGTGATGATTTGACAACTCACATTCTGTGGCCACTGCTTTTCATGCTCGTCAATAAAGCCTCATAACATTCTTCCACCTCTTCCTATCCATCTCTAGTTCCTCCCCAGAGTTGTAAGCTCTTTGTGGCAGCAATTCACTTTTTATTTTCTATGTTTGCCTAACACAAAGAGTCCAGCCTTCGGACAAAGAACAAGCACCTACAGTACTCACCATCACAAGATACAACTGGTATACAGAACTTCCACCATTTCAGGAAATAAAACAAATCATGCAGCGTCACCATTAACAGGACTTTTTTTTCCCCATTCTTTTGAGTCAGGGGAGCCCATATATTCCCACTATGGGTTTTCTTGTATTCCCTCTGAAGAATCCCTTACTGGTCCTTGTCAAGCTACTACTTTGGCAGCAAGGAAACCTGTTTTTCCATGCAGGCTGATAAATGAGCCAATAAATTCTAAATCCACTGCCATGGATGCTTCAATTATTGCTATTATTTATTGTCACCTGTTATGTGTTGTCTCCTTGGGGTTGGACTAGTTGGCAGTGCTGATCAGGGTGAAAAGTCTTGAGTTAAAGAGAAAAATGGTCCTGTAAAACTTCACAGGAAGGATGAGAGGAATATTAAAATAGAAACATTTTACATGTAAGCAAGAACTCCCTAAGGAAAAGAGGCAGCACATTGTTTGCCCATTGTTTCCACCTGCTGCATTGCTGATTAGAAGCTTAACTGAAGGATATTTTGCAAAGGCAAATCTAAATATTTTAGAAGGAAGTTTGGCCAGAAAACCAAAGAAAGACAGCAGATCCAAAAAAATGGCTGCATGAGAGCAAAAAAGTAAAGGATATGAGATTTCACGAAAATGAAGAGCAAGTCTTACAAAGAGAGACAAATTCTGAGATGTAAATACCAGTTAGATAAGTTAGGATTTTCCACAAAAATGTTAAAACAGTGATATACTTTAAATACTTATACTTGCTTGTTGCGATTGGGGAAAAAACCCAGCCAAACAAACAGAAAACCACCAAACCCCATACAAACAAAAATCCCAACACATATATGTAGAATTCTGGACAGGGAGACAGTGAAAAGGGATGAGTGAATTACACGAAGAGCACACAATGCATCACATTAGCTGGAGATTAGGACCTCTTTAACCCCCGCAATAAGAACACAATAGCAAAATCTGCATGCCTTCTAAATGGGACATTATGAGAGATCTGGGTATTTATAATATACCAGACCATTTTTTAATTAGAATAAGCTAGTTTTTGATAGAATTCAGATATAGAAATGTCATACACAAAATGCACTGAAATCATGCTTTCCTAACCAGCATTGCCACTTGCATCTAGTGTCGATTTGCTGTGAGAGTTACAGAACTATACTGGATTGTTGCTCAGCTCAGAACACATCTCTGGTACTGACAAACAAATTTAAAAATGATGGATTGCTTGTATGCTGTTCATTTGACAAGCATCAGAAAGTGGAGAGCAAGGAGAGGGGGGGAAAAAAAACCCTTTACTAAAGCCACGTAACCTGAGTTAATGAAATTATATTTAACTAAGGGTGTGTATTTAGACTTGATCTTACCTTGGTGACTTAGCCATTAGTAGGAATTCATTGTTTACCTCCACGATTCTTATCGGTACTTAGGCAGTGTTTGCACGTGATTTTCAACTGATTGCTCAACATGCTCTGTGTTAGACTGTTTTGAAATAAATGAAAACACAGCAAGATCACAGAGGGCTAATCTCAATTATCTAATCTGTTTAAAACTGCATGGTTTCTTTTCTTATTGAGGCCACATTACAGCTTCCTCTATAGGCAGAACTGTATCTACTGATGCCAAACCAGACATCTGTTTCTTCTTTTGCAAGACTAAAACTTCTCTGTCAGTGAAATGGAAACAGTTATTATTCCAAATTACTTTTCTTAGGTCATTTGAGGATCACTCCTCAAGAGGTAATAACCACCTATGATGATTATGGCCCCTATTGACATCTGTGATAATTGTGCATGTTTGACTTACATAATAGATCCTCAAAAAAAAACCACTACCTCCAAAAAACAAACAAAAAACCCAAAAAACAATCAAACAAATCCAACAACAGTAAACAACAACAAAAAAGCCACAAGAAACCCCCAACAAACAAACAAAAACAACAAAAAAACCCCCAAATCAAAACAAAAAATTACCCCAAACCCAACACAAACACCACAGACCTCTGAGAACCTGACCACAGGACAGTCAATGGTGAGCTTTGAACATCTCCAGGGAAGCTGGATAGCTCCTAAAGGCTTTAATTATACAGGGCAGAGGTGTAAATCAGATCTGAACATTTTAAACTTAAAAGTCCAGCCTCTGGCTGCATCTGGAGCACAGACCCTGTCCAGCAATTCATTACAAGAGGGGAAAAAGAAAAAACCTAAGAGTTCCTGGAAAACCATTAAGCCAATGGGCAACTTACAAAAACAACACATGATAGAAAAGTTGCTTTTATAGTTTGTGATTTTGCACTGGCTGAAGAACAGAACAGCCAAAGCTCTCTCAGCCAGGAGGATTATGTTTTAGCTTTATGCAATCAGTTCTAAGATTTCACCTTGAGCATCTGAGCTTCACAACCACACTCCCTGGGTAACTTCAATTCCTATGTCAACTTCTTCCAAAGATAGCATTAACAACAACCAAGAGGAAAAAGTTATCTTAGCAGCTAAAGAGTTAAGGTAAACATTAAAGAGTTTGCACATTAGCCTGCCAAAATCTGATGTCTCTGTTGTCTTCTTAGAAAATAAGTTTGCTCTTGGGACACATCTTTCAAACAGCTGGAGCCCTTGAGAGAATTCATGAAAGACTTCTAGGAACACTTTTACTTAAACTTCCATGCTGTTCTCCTTCTTTCTACACCTGCCATTTTTAATGCATCCTGTGTTGTAGAGTACAGCAAAAGAACAATACCCTTATGTCCCATGGTCCTCGTAACATGCTCCCAATAGCCACAGCCGGGTAAATAAATTAGAAGTTTCAGAAAGTACTATTTTTCAAGGGGGAAATGTCCTTATCGAAGCTGTCAAACACCTGAATTTGAAGTTTCCATCTTTCCCAACACGCTATTTCCCATGCAGCGTCCAGTTGCCTCTAGGATTAGACTGAGCCATGTTTTCCTTCAGGCTTTGTGACCATTGCTTCTCCAGGACTGCACGCAGCGTCAGGGACCACCACTGAGGGAATAATCAGCATTCAGTGCAAGGGCAGGGGAGAAGCACATTAGAACAGCAGGAGTTAGAACAGCACTGGCATTTTCATTACAGCACACACCAGTCAGGAAGGGCCTGGCTCAGGATGGAGCAATTGAATGGCAAAAAGACTCCGTAGCTTTGCTTAAGACTTCCTGAAGTCTCAGCACTTGCCTGATGACCTTCCTTTTGAGACAGATCTTTATTATAGTTTTTTAGCCAGGAGTTCAAAGGAGTAGCACTGACAAAATAAGAGAGATGATTCCCTCTACACCCTGGATCACAGCTTGCTGGAGTGGTAAGGAATTATCTCGCAACCTTTTTTTCTACTATACAACATGAATGCTCAATAAAGAAGCTGCAACAAACAAAGGTTGAGAGACAATTCCTGGTTAAACACCAACATTTGCATTCTGTCGGAATTACTTGAATTTCTTGAGTCTGCAAAACAAGGTTGAGCTTTTCCCAGAGAACCACTGCTGTTTGATTATGTTCCTCATGTGATATACACTCAGCAAAAGGAAAAACAATCTGAAATATTGATTCTCTTCAAACATGACAAGATACTAGTAGGAAAGTCACATTCAGCTAATGAATCAGGACAAGGAGAAAGCAAGATTGAAAAGCATATGCGTTTTCCTATATTCTAACAGAATATGACTACCTCCCATTTCAGCAGAGTTCAGACTTAAATGAGGGAAGTCCAATTGCTCTAGAAAAAAAATAAGTGGAAGGCCTGGACAGTTTTCTGTCATAATCCTTCCTAGAAACCACAGCTTCATTAGTTTCATTTTAAACAGAAGCGTGGGTCAGAGTCAAAGCTCCATGTCTGTGGTGCAATGTTTTGTCCAGAGCTGTCCAACAACTTCTATTGCAACTTAACCATATACCATTAGAGCAAGACAAATTCATAACTGTTGAGTCCCTCATGGAGCCAGCAGGTCCCAGAGATTTTTCTTTAGCACAACTGACAACAGTATGGCTTGTTTGCCATGGCAGAATTGAGCTTTGGTTTTGCCATGACTATAAAATGTTCATACTGTGCAGCCTTAATTGGTAGAGGTCAA
The DNA here is from genome assembly GCA_013400975.1 of Atrichornis clamosus. Lineage (NCBI taxonomy): Eukaryota > Metazoa > Chordata > Aves > Passeriformes > Menuridae > Atrichornis > Atrichornis clamosus. Next base: position 357,811 of record WBMZ01006788.1, read on the forward strand.
TAGCAGCACACTCTCTCTAGGCTAGCAAGAAAATTATATCAGATGAAAGTATCTTTAATATTCTAAAACTACAGGGAATTGAAAGGATACATTTCCAATAAAAATGAGATGGAAATATTGGGGGGAAGCTTGTTTTTTGATGTAAAAAAAACCAGCACAATTTGGTCTGTAGCAAAAGCACACACAGAAGTAGATTTTTGCTTTTGAAAAATCCCACAAATACAAAATACTTGCTTGGCCTTAAAGTTGTGGGTTGGTTTGTTTTTTTTAAACAGTCACAAAGCAACATTATTGTTGCTGAAACTTGGCGTTTTAATATTTGTGACGTCTTGATGGAAAGCCACAAAATTTTCATAACCACCCTAGTTTCTAGAACCTTGGAATTATTTAAGAACCTATTTTATTTACAAGGGACATATTTTTAATCCTCACTGATGCGGGCAAAGTAATATTTTCTTGATCTATTGCCATTGTTTTGAAAAATCTGGCTCATATATCATAAATATTTGGGGTTGGCATATGTATTTCACTTTTTTTTTTGCCTGAGCATAGACTCAGGCAACACTTCTCTTTTTGCCAGAAATAGTTCCTGGCTAATGATTTCTGGGAATACTCGATCATTATTTTCACAGGGCAGTGCAACAGATTCTTTGCATGAGGCCAACAAAGGAGTCTGTCAGAGAGTAACATGAACCTTGCCATACTGCCACCCAGAAAGGAAGCCTTTTATAGAGAGCTTTAGAGGTACCTGGGAAGGAGGATGCTGCCTCTGCTCTACCCGAAAGCAATAGGTTCCTGCTGCCTTTGATGACTCAGGCAATATGCAACTTACCTCTGCAAAATCCAGATTTAGTTCTGACATGCTGCTCTTTTGATTTCGCCCTCGCTGTCGTGTGTGTGCCTGTTCACACCCTGTTACAGGCTGTATTTCACACTTTGGCAACAAGCAAAGTGATTCCTGGGATGATCAAATCAAACAGATGCAGACTGACTACTTCTCACTCAAAATATTATGCAGCACAATTCTCCAGTTATTTCCCTGCAAATGAGTCTGACAAGTGCTGTATAATGTGCAAACCAACTTATACAAACAAAAGCATGAGAGAGCATGAGCAGAAATAAAATTATACAGAACAAACTTAGAACAGTTGTGAGGCTGCACAGACAGCAATTAGTTGACTGGCAATGCAAGAAAAGATGAATGTACCATTCAAAAAAAAACCCTGAGCAGTACATCTAATATGTACTCCACAGGAACCAAAGACAATGCTTCCTCAGACAGAAGAGCTGTATCAACACCAGCATGAATACGCTTTTTTTACCCCCTCTCTATGCCAAAAATGAATTTTCTAAGGAGCAGTCTCAGGTGGTGATGTAAAGATTCCTGAATTCTCTCACCGAGTCATTATATGACCTTGAGGAAAAAGATTCACTCAAGTGCACAGGGTCTCCATTTACCTTTTGTAGAAGAAGTATATAATCACAACAACACTTATCAATAACGCAGAAGGGTTGGGAGGCTTAATGAATTGTTAAGCGCTTCAAGGTCCTCAGCTGCATAATGGCAATCTTTATTAATTTAGTTCTATTTATTGGCTATCACATCTCTTATTTGTGTAAATATTACAATATTTATAGCAGCTCTAGACATTTAACACTATTTTTTTTGCCGTATTGTAGTCTAAAGATTTTTTTTTATGAACATCTAGAACAGAGTGATGCAGGAGGAAGAGAACACCATAATCAAACACCAAATTTTTTACCCATCACAGCCCCTTGGATGTGTCAGAGTTGTGGAGGGGGGCTACTTCTTGTCAAAGTTTGACCAATTAAATGCACCTAGAATCTATGCAAAGAGAACGAAGGGATATGGCTGTTTTGAAGAATTAAGTGATTTTTATTCTCTTCCAATTCACAATCTGCCTTAAAGGCAAATTTTACCATTTCCCCTTAACAATAAATAGGATATCACCAGTCTGCTTAAACACAGCATTTCTTCCCAAAACAATAAGCATAATTATCATAATGATTGGTGGCACTTAACACCCTTTAAAAATCAGGTTTTAAACACAGCCTTTCTAATGCAAAGCTCAAAACCAGCTGTTGTGCATGACCTGAGAGGCGAGGCAAGAACACACAGGTCTCCTACTCAACTCCTGTGAATTTCCCCATTAACCCACTGACCACATCTGACCCATGCAGCCCACAGGAAAATCGCATGGGCTCCAGGAGATCACTATTTTACCCACCAAATTAAAAAACTAAAAAGCAATTTCAGCAGCCCTTTTACATTAACGATCCTAGTTGCAAAGAACTGTAAGCAAATATATAAAATTTGGTTCCACCTTAATTTAAATGAAAAGGAAATGACAGATTCTGGGTATTACCTGGGTCGAGGTGGGGAAGGAAATCAATGAATGAAACACATTGTGGGGGAAGAAAAAAAAAATAGATAGTTTATCTTTCTATTTTTGGATATAAACTAAGTTCTTTGTGGGAGATAGGTGGAAAATCCTGCACAAATTACTTTCCATCTGACAGTTCTGAAGGATCACAAAAGTAATATTTGGTATGCAGCAAAACTAAGAAACTCTGTTGTCTGTCAAATGAAAGAGTGAGAATTGTCTTAGGCAGTAACACCTGATCTATTATTAATCCATACTTCAGAATAGACTTAAAATGTATTGACAGCTTCAAGCAGAAAATGACAATGTACAGGCTCTTTTAAATTCCTAAGGGAAATCCAGAACTATAGGTGAAGCTACCATTAAGGGGAGAGGGGAGGGAAATCAAAAATCTACTTTTTTTACAAATACCTTTAATTATCATTAGTTAGCAATTACGTGTGGCAGTACAAATATATTGTTGGGTCATCGATGAGCTCAACTTCACAAAGCATCTGAGAACATGTGTTTGGAAAGGGATACCCCAACTTGGGAGCATTTTGAAGTAACGTACAAATCATCTAACTCAGTCAAAAAATAACTCACTTGAGAATGATATAATTACTTTCAGTTTGCTTAAAGCCAAGGAAAAGTTGACACAGTGATTAAGGGGAGAGGGGGAGTGCAAGCAAAGGAGGAAAAAAAAAAAGAAAAAAAAAGAATTACTTTATACTTCTAGAAATTGGGCTATTCGGAGGCCTAGGACCTGAGCTTATTTGAAGAAAGATTATCTTGACAAATTGGATAAACATTTTGTGCATGACAGGACGCTGATGGAGAGTCTGTTCTGCAAGCACACCTGGGGGATAGTTTGCTTAGTGTGTGACCAAGGTGTTCAGCTAACCCCGAGTCCTCCCAGGGCGCTTTGTTTACCCTGTGACAGGTATAGGCAGATCTGAAGCCGAGGCCTCCATAACAGTTCCTGCAGACTTTGCAGATGCATTTTTCCCTCCTCTCTGGGACAAAATATCTCCTGGCTAGACCAGTCCACAAAAAACTCCGCCAGAATTCAGCAAATAGCTTGTATTTAAGGAAGCCTGCAGGCTGGCATGTCCAAGGCCAGTGAAAATAAGGCATTTTGTGTCTCCATCCTTCACCCTCCTGACCCCTCAGCACTGACCAGAAGGGACCACTCCAACACCCTGACAGTCATCAAGCAGTGAAAGAAAAACATGCCTATAAACACAACCCACTGGTTAGTCAGGAGAGGAGTGAGCATTACCTGTGTACACTTCTGACTTTCCTGCCTCAGAAAACCGTGACACAGATGTCTGCAAGGCCGTTTTGTTCTGCCTTCACTTTGATGTCCGAGACTGAGAAACACAAGACACTGGACCAAGGTGGCTGATGGTCACTGTGTGGGTTGTGGGTGACACCTGTTAGCACCACTCTTTTCTCCAGGCAGGCAAGAAGCAAACTTTTACTTCTTACAACAGACGCAGTTGGCAACTAAACCCCTTGCAGATCCCACCAACCCACCCTCAGGGCTTTTTTCACATGTAAATTCAGAAAGACAAGGATTCCATTCCCAAACCCCACATTCCCAGATCTGCAGCACAATCCTCTCTCTGCCTTTTTGGGGTGGGCTGGTTTCCAGCCAGATGAGCTCTGGCCCTATGGCAGGTTGGTTCAAGCATTAATGCCTGAGCAAGAGGGCAGAAGGATGGAAACAGAGGCAAGGACAGTAAAAGAGAAACAATTTAGTGAGGCTGAAGCTGTTGTGGAACCACTCTTTAGACCTGCAGAGGTTTACGCTAGCAGATGATAAAAGCTCAGATCAGAACTTGTTTTTTCAAATGCCAGATATTTTGGCCCATGACTGTTTTCACAAAAGTCAATAACCAACACGCAGCTCAGTTTCAGTGTGGTTTTTGCCTGCACTTAGTCCATGAGCACACTTATAGCCACTTCCTACATCCAGAGGAACAAGCAGAGCCCGGAGAGCAGTAGTGGGGGAGACAAAACCTTTGGAGAAAAAGAAAGGAGCACCACTTTAGTTGCTGCAGGCTGGGACAAGGCAACATCTAGAGGAGGCCAACTCTGACCACCAGCTGCCAGGGAGCACACTCGGCTCCCTGAAACTGGATGCCTAATTTTTGGGTGGCTAAACTGAAGGGTCGTGTATGCCATCTCCAGTTCCTGAGTCAAGCACACCAATACACAGTCTCAAGGGAATGAAAACACTGAACTGGCAAACTTCAAGCCAGATCTACTGGTGTTCTGCAAAGTGGTTATCAAGCAGTGTGTGTAGAGACAAGTACGTGTTTCACACTCCAGCAGCACATCATCCCAGGTCCTCATTCTGGGGAAAATTAGCTTCTTCTACCTCTTCATGTAAGATATTTTAAGATGGAGATTAGAATAAGAAACCAAAAATTGATAGCTTGATTGTCCCTTTGGACATCAGCCATAGATGACAATACGTTTAGACGCCAGAGGCCCACAATGTTTCTACCTCCAGTGTCCACTAGACCATGAAGGAAAGTAAGCACTTAGTGACTTGCCATACAGCAAGCACAGGGCTGTTAATGCTGCTTACTGCACCAAGGCAGGGCCACAGATGTTCACAGCAGTTCTACTGAGAGCTAAGAATGGAGCAGTTCCCTAAAGCAACAATCAACCACTTCTGTACCACATCAATATGTTATTATTCTTCCTCTCCGATTAGCAGTGACAAGCAAACAAAACAAAGCCAGAGCTGCTCTGTAGCATGGCTGTGTCACCTAACTCAGGTTTGATTTAAAGCCCACAGAAGAAATAGGTAAGCATTACCAAATACCTCAGAAATATTTGAAAATATTTTTCAGATGGGAAGGGCCTTCATTGATTTTTGCCTTTCAAACTTAATTCTCCAGAATAGCTGCCATCACTGTATTCAAAAGGCAGCAATCAAAGCAGTAAAAGATACAGTAAATTTGCTCTCCTGCAGAAAGCATTTTTACCCAGGCAAATTACATTTCCATGTCTGCTTGGGCAGTGTACCCCAAAACTAACACACATTTCTCATGTGATATAAGACAACAACTTGGAGTCACTTCAGATAGTGCTCCCCATGTAAGATATAAAGAGGTGATGGAAATAAATTATCTGTCCTGTGCAAGTAATGTGAAACTTTATAGGTAGACCTGGAGTCAGCAAACAAGTAGTGTCATTAGAAAGTGAGCTGAAAATAAAGACAATGAATGATAGGAAACAAATATTTTTCCAGGATATAACAGGACACAAGCAGAAAGTTAAGAAGCTCCTAAAAGTAGCTATGTGTCTCTAGCTTGCCCTGGAGGTATTTAGATGATGAGGAACATTTTCGTGATGCAACCCTTGCATCTTGTATTTCATTAGCTGAGTGTGTTGTCACTATCCTGACAGGAGGGGTTGTCTTTTCAGGGTGACTGAAATAGAATTAGGACAATATTTCATTCCAACTCATACAGTTATTAATAAAAAGCAATTTTTCCTTATTTGCCTGTGACACTATACTGCACACACAGAAAGAACAAAGGTTGTCAAGCCTGGAGTCAGCCAAGCAGGAATGTTCTGGCATTGAGTGTACGTGATGATGGGAACTATTTTGTCCCAGCTCACCCGGCCATGGCTCCCTGAGCTCTCGCCAGCCAGCGCATCTCTGTTTGCAGGAAGGAACCCAACCTGCAGAGGAAACAATGACTTTGCAGTTTAATAGAAATCTTCTGGTACAGATGAGACAAAACAGGCAACAAAAACTTAGCATAAGAGAGGATATTTAGTGATCTAACACCAGACCTCCATGCAGACCTGCCTGAATCCAAGCATGAGTCTCATCCAGTTCTGATGGAACATGTATGACACACACTTACTGTTAAAGTCCTTTCTCAAACAGCAAAAGATATACTATCCCTACCAATTTTATCCTCTCATTTTCTCTCCTCAGATTTAACTTTATTCAGTTTCAGTCAACTTATTTTCATTTTAAGCCAGAAAATATGCAAAATAATGTTAATTTTCTCCAGAGTCTTTGCACAGAAAATACCCCACAAGCCACTTTTCTGTAAAATCGCAAATATCCTGACAAAACTTCCAAAAGTAATTTTGAAAAGGCATCTTTGTCATCAGATTAGTTTTTCACTTCCCATTCAAGTGATCCCCACATTTCTGAAGATCACGTCTTTGCTCAAGAGTTGGAAGTCAGACAGCAACAATATGTGATACTGAGCAGTGATCAGATGGGTATGTTTACAACAGAAATTTCCATCAGCACATTCTATCAGGCTCCAGTGATACAAAATTAGGTTTTCAAAAGTAGGTTTCCTTTTTAAAAATAGGACTTGCATGATTTCTAAATACAGAGCAGAGAACAGTGCCAGCAGAATGTCTGCAAACAAGTTTTCTCCATATATTCCAAGTGCAAAGGGCAGTGAAGCTGCAGCATTCCTGCTCATCCTCAGTTTTAAAACGGAGTTTCAAGACCACCTGGGACCATGACTCAATTCAGGTGGTCAACACACTTTTGAAAGAAATCTATTCTTCCATGCTTTTGCTACCTGTCCTGGCTAAAACTGGCCCAGCAAACCCTGCACACTCACATTTGTGCATCACCCTGTGGTGCTTTAGAAAACACTATCTCTACAAGTACAGTCACAATATAGCTCATTCCTGTTCCTCTTTTTTTTTTTTCTTCTTTCAGATACTGTGTGTGATTTTCATCTCAAACAAAACATTCTCAGCTGCAATGCGCACTCTCTTGCCTTACCCTGTATGTCAGGGTGTACCCTCCCAGAAGATCTATCCCAGCCTGTTATGCAAAAGACAACCAGTCCTTTATGGCAGAAACGGCCCAAGCCCCATTAGCCAGGCAGACAGCCGCATTTGGAGCACAGATCCCAGAATATAGGGAAGCCATTGTTTCATTTCAGAACAGGCCAGGGAGCCTCCATCACATGAGGGAAACCTTTGATGTCTCTTGGATTTAGAGGACAAGTCCAAATGAAAGCAGGGGGCAGAGCAGCTTCTGCTAAGCAGGGCAAACTTTTCTCTCTCTCTGACAAGGGGAAACCTTCTGTAGGAGCAAAACAGGCTCCAGCAGATGTGGCCAGTGAGGAGACAGTGCTGGCTGGCAGGACAGAAAACAAGGGCTGCATAGGAACAGCCTGGCAAAGCAACCAACTTGGAGTACAAAAGGTGACCTGGTCTGATGACTAAGGGGAAGAAACAGAGTATATGTATGTAAATGTACTGATATTTTGCAGCTGTAAAGTACTTTTATATCAAATTAGCTGGCCTTAAAAGGTCTGACTGGTGATCTTCCTCACCACAATAATTCAGTATAAAGTGACAAGACACGGCAACATGAGCACCTTGAGGACAAACACGGTAAATCTTTAACTCTCTTGTTCTGGCATGGAACAATTGGGCCATCCTGAGGCTCTAGTTTAGCCCTGTATAAAAATCAAGATGCAAGTCACACCTTATGCAACAGCACCCAGAAGCAAAGCCAGTAAGGTCACAGGCACAAGAAGATCTGAAGTCTCTCCTACTTTTCAACTTTCTTCCAGATTTCCAGGGTTGGTTGCAATGGTGTGCTGTTACTTAAGATCTATCCTTAAGCCAAGAATGAAATGTGGATTTCTTATCTTACAGCTAGAAAAGTACAAAGACTGTCTACATTGAACAGTGACAAAACTGTCCAGTCTCCTGGACAGTGCATTTCCCAACCACGTGTCTGGCTGCCAGTCAAACTCAGGATACACAGAGCGCCAAGGGAGGGGTCAGGTCCAAAGTGTCTGCCAGAGACCAGGATGCACCTGGTCTTACAAGGGCACACCTTGTAAGGGGTGGGTAGAGGGGGAGGGAAAAAAAAAAAAAAAGAAAAGAAAATCCACACTTTAATAATTCACTTTTTGGGACAAAACATGCATAGACTTCTCTACTCTAGGCTCAGGTCTAAGCTCCAAACCAAAGACGTGTCTTCATGTAAACAATGTGTGAGAGTCTGGATTTATGAACTAGATCCTCATAATGCAGATTAATTTTTAGCAAAAACAATTATGCATTACTGTGGAACACAGTTGTCAAATTCTGAGAAGCAGCTAAGAAATAAATAAAGTAATCCCTACATAAACAGTCTGTAAACCACTTAGTAATCTTGGAGACAAGTACCTGCTATTAAACATAAGTGTCAAACTCTGAGAGAAGCATTTAAAATGAAGTGCAAGCAGAACATATGACAGATACATTTTTTGTGTCTGTGTCTTCAAAAGTGAGACACCCCATTCTAATTGGGTGAAAGAAGTTATGTGCAACCACAAAAAAGAAGCTCCTTTTAATTTTTTTTTGTACCAAGTGGAGTCGTGGAAGATGTTTTGTACAACGTTTGTGCAAGGCAAATGCTTATTTATGTTGAATCACATTCTTGTTGGAGTGCTGGATTACTGCATGAGCAGGACAGGCATCTAGATGGCTTGAGCACACCCCCTCTTTTCAGATTAATAGAACTATTCAGAGAACTATCAAATTCATATTTTAGTGACACAAGAGAAATTTTTCTGTGTAATCTGTGGACAACATGGATATTAAGTAGTCAGTACTTTTGTAATAAGATGCAGAAATCCTGTAAACCAAACTCCCGTACAAGCCAGAAAATCTTAAACCAGAAGTGAGAATCTTTTTCTCAAATCAAGTTTTGCCGTACAGAAACTTCTTTAATGCCTCCAAATACATCAAGAAGAGCTGTCTTTTGAGACATCTCATTTACAGTTATCAAAGCCAACAAGACTTCTAATTTTTAAAGGTTTCATAGAAAAGCAAGATACCAGAATATTTTGAGCTAGGGTCCATTCATTTTATTTATAGATCCAAATTCTATCCCTAAGACCACTTGCCTTTGCACTGGCACATGATGCACTCAGTTCCTTTTTTACTTGGTAGGTTTCTTCTGTTCTGACACTGCACTGGCAGGAGCACAAGAATGGTTTCTTGGGAGGCCAAACTCAGTGGCCCCAGCCCTCTGACACAGATCCCATTATTCTGCCATTGCTGCTCACCCCCCAACAGAAGTGTGCTAATAAGGGGCTCGATGAAAACCAAACAAAACTATCCTGCTACAACTCCATGTGAAATGTTGACCCAAGAAAAATAAAGTGTACCTCTTGGATATACATCTGTCCACTTTGCACAGCAGATAGCAGGGGGCCTGCTGCAGGTGCTAAGGAGAGGGATTTAAGCCAGCTTCCAAAGTTCATATTGATAAATCGTAAGCGTATCACAGCAGCCATCTGCACACACCTCATCACATCTGCAAGTCAGGCCTTGCAAGGAGCTGAGGGAGGTTTTACATACAGCTGAGCAAACCCTTCCCTCCTCCATCCATGCTGGAATTTCAGATCCCTCATGCTAGTTGAGCTCTTACCCTTGTCAAGAGCCTCACGTGTCTCCACCAGGTCCCATCTCAAGGCACTTCTTTCGACCTTGAGACCCACAAGAAACTATATTGCTTCTCAGCACCATTTTCATCTTATTTCACAACATCCGTTTGTGTATTTATACACACAATCATTCTACCAAGACTTCCCTCTTGAGACTGCAAATGTAAATCTACCTGGAGAACTTTGGGAACCAATATAAACACATCTAAGAGCTCATATTGTTTATATCTCAATCTCACTGTTCTTTCTTTCTGCAAAGACTCAGCACCCACTTCCACTGACATAAAAAAACCCATCCAGATCAGTATGTGCTAATGTCATTAACAATAAAGGAGACAGTAAACGTAATAAGCTTGGACCATGATTTTGTGCCTGTACAAAGCACTTTAGCACCTATTTAACGCTCTTCTTAGTCATCAAAACACATAAAACCAACACAATTTTAAGCACGGTCTTAAATACCTTTGGTTGAATACAGACAAGTGATTTAACGACATAAGGTTGAATTCTCAAAGACTGACAGAAATTTTGGGTTTTCCCTGCACACCCCTAGATTAAACTCCCCCTTAGACAAAAGCCACCAAAATGAAGTTTAACTTTTTCCAAGAGAATCCACTTTCAGATTATTTTGTTTTTCTTTTGCATAAGCCTGCGACTTTCGCATAATCCACAAGCAAATAGCTCTATTCTGTAGATTAGAAATTATGAAAGACCATGTAATCAGCTGACAAAAGAACTGAAAACAACCCCAGAGGAAACGCAGAGCTGCTCTGCGGGCTCACAATGTGCTGCTCTGTCAGCCTCCCACTCCTTCAGCAGATACTCCTGACATTTCTTGTGTCATTACTGGACTTTATGAATGGGGCTGTAGGATGTTTGCTGGAGAATAATCAGAAAGGGAAGGGGCATGGTATCACGGACAAGGGAGCTACTTCACTCTCTGCTGACCAGATCCAAGTAATTAGTTCATTGCTTTCTCCTACCACCATGAATCACAGCTTGACATTGTATTAAAGGCTGAATTGTTGCTCATTTTTTAATAAGGATGCTTAAGAAATTAAGCTATTGTAACCTCAAATAAACTGCACGTGGTTTGGTGGCTTTATTTATTTCACATATATCTAAATGTTTAGGTACTTACACAAAGTCTCATCAACCTTTTTGGGCCAGGAAAGTCAGCTGCAAGTCACCCCACAGAGGCTACAACTCTTTCCACTTCTGGTGCAGACAGAATTATCACAAGCACAGCTCTTGCTGCTGCATTTCCCTGCTCCCACTTGGCTTGCCCAGCCACACACACACAAGATGCAAATTACACATAAGGGAAGGGAAAGCCCTGGTGGAGAGGTTTGGTTTGCAAGTCTGAGATGAAACAACACTGCCAGTTGTGCAAGAGATCACAAACAAGCAGGAGGAACCCAGTCTAGGCATTCCTGTTGTCACCCACTCTTTATCAGCCTGAGGAGCAGTTTCAACTCATTTTGAAAAAGGTCTTTGGAAACAGCAGCCTGACAGGTTTCTGGGGAACAGAGTTCCAATAAAGGGAAAGCCCCAGCAGATAAAAAGGATGCAACAAGAACACAAACCACAGCACATGCACAGGAGAGAACTCAAACTGCCTGAAAGCAAAGTTTCAACAGAGCTCAGGCTCCCACAGGTGTCCCACGAAGACAGGCAAATCTGTTTGACAAAATTCTGCTTGTGGGACTGCTCTTTTTGCTTCACTGATTCCCCTGGGTTGAGCCTGCCAAGTCACAATGCATCTGGGACAATACCTGGCTAATCAATAAATATCTTCAGACATTTATCAGGATCTCAGCACCGTTGTGGCTGAGCCCCATGGGATCACAGCCAGGGCAATGCCCCCATCCTGCTGATAAATAACACAGCTGTCAGGGATCACAAGGCCAAGAGATTCATCATCAGCATGTAGGGGAAGGATGCCTTCTGAGAACTTGGAAATGAGGGGGCTTCCCAAGGTGATTAAGTATTGTTATTTTGAGGAAGGAACTGATTCAGATGACTGTGCTGAGTGTGCTCTGTTAAAATCCAACCCGCCAGCCTGGCACACCCAGCGATGGCCACTGATGGTGGCAAAAGCAGAGTCCTGGCCAGCAGCAGTCATTGACAACCCCAGAGCACTTTGCCAAGGGAGGGGCTGCTGCTGAATTAAAGACTTGCTCTGCATGGGATTTCTTGGAGGGCTGCGTGCAAGATGCTTACCTTGGAGATAAGCAAATAGAGAAAAAATTATTCACAAGTACTTGCTGGAATACAAAGAAAATCAAGTTTTAATCTCTTTATAACCCTTTTGCATAAATTTTTGCTAAGCTTTAGAGTATCATGATTAGTAGAGAACATTTTTGTAAGTGAATTTTAAGTACCAGAATGTTCAATTAAACTATGAGTAGAATATTATAAAACTCATAATTCATGATGTCTGGTGTAGTTACATAAGCTAGAAAGGAAACTAATACCATCTGCCATGTAATTGCTCAGCATCAGCAAATGATGGATTTTGCCTGGACCAGGAATAATTTTTGTATGGACACACATAATCATTATAGAATGTTTCAAAAAAATTAGAGTTTCTCAAAGTCAGTATTATCTCCCCACTAAGTTAATATAATTACTATATTGTAAAAGCATATATACCCTGGATGCATTCTTAGCTATGGGATGTAATTGCTCAGTTCACAAAAGCACAGTTACATTAACAAATTCATGAAAACTAATATCAAGTGATCAAGCTTTAAGAAAAGAAAACAACAAAGAAAACAATATCAAAGAAGACTTAGACAATCCATGGATAAATCCATTTTGGTCTTTTTATATAAAGAGCTTGCCCTGTTTATTGTCTAGTTTAATTGTTCAATCTCTGAAATGCAAGATTTTTTTCAAGATATTTTGATATCTATTTAATTAGAAAATATTTTTAATTTTTCCTATCTGGCTCAAGATGTGAAGAGATGTGCCCTTAAATACTGAGGTTTGTACAGCAAGTGGAGCTGAAAACTGAACTGATCCCATCACAAGCAAATTATCAGCTTTCCAACTGTGGAAGAAAAACTTCACTTAATCTGATGGCAAATAACGTGCATTTCTCCAGCAATTCCTACTTTGGCTAATCAGTCAGGCTGATGGATGTTCAGCACTTACCTTAATGCAGATTTTTGCTTTAGCTAACATTTGTAGAAACAGAATCAATTACAAGCTGGAGATTACTGGGCTGATGGGCTTTCATGCTATTGCAGTTGACCGTGCAATTGGGTTTTTAAGTGACAGACACCACAGGACAGCCTCAGCTTGGCAAAATCCTCCTTTACTTTTCCACTTATCTAACATATTCTTCATTCAGCACTTTAATTTCCCACCCTTTGCCTTTTCTTCCTGAGCCTCTGAGCAGAGTGTACACATGCGTGTGAGCTTCACTCTTTCCTGATGAGGAAGTACCTGTGTCTGGGTGTCCCCAGCACAGTGGGACATCCCCCCCTGGCACAGCCCTCGGGACAATTACAACATTATCTTCTTGACCAGCGAATGCTCAGATGTGGAAGCATTGCGTGAGGGATGGCTTTCAATGCGGGAGCTGCACAGAGGGCTCTTGGTCAACACAAAATAAGGCTCAGCAACACTCTCGAATAAATGAGAAATCTTCCCAATTAATGCTTTTTGCCAGCGTGATCCCAAGCAAAAGAGCATTCTTGCAGTTAAATATTTTTAAAGAGGCAAATGGTTCCTATTTCAATGGATTTGATTGCTCCTCTCACCCCACAGTCTTTGATAAACGTTATATATTTACTAGCAATTATCACAGCCCTTTTCCACTTTCACTTTCCTAGGAAAAGTTGTAGAATTAGGAGACCCGAGTATCTATATTAGAAACACTGGTGTTCAAAATCAAGCCTATAACACCTGCTCACCAGCAAAGGTGGGGAAGGCCCAGCACTTCGCAGAATTGACCCCAGCAATAAAGATGATAATAATAATGCAAGTTTCCAAAAGGTCTCATCCATAGATAAGAAGAGTATATTTAGGGAAGAAAACCTATAAAAATTTTAGCAGGTAGATGGCATATGTAAGTAGGAGGGGTTTTTTTCAATTAACTAACCCTCTCTAGCCTGGAGCTAAACTCTCAAGTGTTTTTACAGCACAGTGATACTCCAGTTCACATCTGTCAGTTGGAATATTTACAGCTTTGTAATTATTAAAATTGTCTGAACTGCAGAGCTACAAGCTGGATGGCTTGGAAGGGGCATAAGTCTGCCATAAGATACAGAAAAAAGGTTTTGCATCTAATCAGGGTCTAAGTCAGCCACAGTTTCTCCCTGTCCCAGCATTACTTTACCACAGAAGTGCATTGACATAACATGGCTTTTTTCCACCTCTGATTAGGAGATTTCCAGGGTCTCTCTGCCCAATTCATAGTTTGCTGTCATAAATCTTGTAGAAGCTGGTAGTTCTTTACCAGTTGGTCAGTACCAGTTTTGGGTGAAGTCAACCGAAAGCATCAGAGTTTGTTGCAAGGAGAGGCAGACTGGCGATATCCTCACCTGAGCCCTGACTGCACAGAGCTGCACTGCAAAGCCAGCCGGTGGGTCAACACAGCACTGAGAGAGCACCACCCCAGCATCCACACACGGGATTCTCCCTTACAGACAAACACCTAAAGGAGTGGGAAAACTCCTCCCCAGGAGGGGGGCAGCACTGACTGCAGCAGGAGCACAGAGCAGATCCCAAGGGCATAGACGGGCGAATCTCAAATACAAGGTAAGGCCGGGATCTCACCCACTACGCTGGGATGATATTTACTGAAGGCTTGCATAAGAACATACTTGCAGGGATAAAAAATTTGGGGACCTTTCTTCGTCTCCCTCTAAGAGAGAGTTCTCTAAATCACTGGCATCTTTTTTTTTATTAACATCAGCAGACCTTCTACTGAAACACGTGTGACAGAGCTGAGAAAAAAATATTACCATTTTCCACTATTTCCTTTCATGGCAGGTTTTCCCGGTGCATCACCAGTTCTTTGGCACACACCTGCTGCCAGGTCTGGGGCTGCAACCTGTCCCAGTGGTGGGAAGGGCTCACAGATGGGAGCCACGTCATGTTGGGAGACATCGTTCTCCACGCAGAAGATTCTCTAAATGATATTTGCGATGAAAAATGTTTACCCTCTGTGTGTTCCTGCCCAGGAACAACACAGATGTGGGTTCAGGTTTTTTAAGAGACACTTGGGTGAGTGCAAACACATCTCTTTTGTAATCAGGCTGGGCTGACCCTGTTTAGCCTGAGGTCAGCGACCAGTGGCATCTGACCTGCCAAAGTTAATGCGGCAGAACAATAGCAGAGGCTTGGCAAGGCCTTATCCTATTACCTTTTTGATACCAAATTAATTGTTTTTCTCTCTCTCAGTGATTCTCTGACCTTTCAGCTATATGTGTTGCTGGCACAAAGTGATGGATTAAATTTAAGCAAGTACATTTCTTGACATTGTCTCACAGATTTAAAAGTTATTTAGGTCTTCCTTTCAGCACTAAGAGGTTTAAGAATGTGCTTATGATTGCAACCCCATTTGATAGTTAAAGAACACCACAAATATTAATTAGCTTGGCAGCATCAGAGACAAGAAAACCAATGAAAAGATCACAGCATTTATTACCAAGAAAAAGCAATGAAGGGACAGAAATGCCCTATAAATCATAGGTAGGCAACTCTAAGTGTCTGCTATTACTTAATTGGTAGTGCTTTATTAATAGACAAACCCAAAAACATTACTTGTAGAATAAATTTAACTAGTCACACTGATGTTTTACAAATGGAGAAACAATCCATGATCCTTTGTTGGATGAGGAGAGTTTGCATAGAATACTTATTGACTCCTATCACAGCTTTAAGTTTTTATTTCCTAGTTGTTGGACCACCAGATAGAAACAACTGAGAAGACATGGTGGGTACTAACACCATATCTAAAGAAGTGAAATAAGTCAGTTCAGGATTTCCCCCACTGTGCATCACTCAAAGCAAGGAATCCTGAAAACTTGATTTATGAATCTAAAGTTCAAAACATTCAAATTTTCCTGTAGGTGACTGTAGGCCCTGATCCCAGGTGCTCGTTCTGTGCTGGTTCAGCTCTCTGTGGGCAGAGCCGCCTTCCCTGCTCCTCACAGCTCACAAGAGTCACGTTCTGCCAGGATACAACACCCACACGAGGCAAAAATAGTTTTGCTTCAGACAGGATTTTTTGCCTGTGCTAACTGTCAAGGGCCAAATCACCAGATCCAGATACAACCTGGATCAGCTCCCCTGAACCCATCTGAACTGTGGAAATGGACATGAATTTGGGGCTAACTCATTTATGGGTTTCAGGTGTTTTGGAAAACAGGTTCCCACCCTGCTTTAGCCTCCTCCCACCAAAAAACCAAGCCAAAACAAAAAACAACTAAAACAACACTAAATGCCCCCCCAAAACCTCACCATGGCATTGAAAAGTTTAGTTCCCAGCTCCCTGGATCCTCTGCACAATCCAGCTATTATCTAGCTCAAGTAGCACTATAATGCTTAACTATTTGTAAGATCACAGCCAAAACTGATTTATTGAAGATATTTTTTCAAATAAACATTCCAGACTGTTTTCTTTAGCTGGTAGAGTATAGAATCTCATAGGTGATACCTCAAGAAAACACTTTTTCCTGGTTATGTCACCAGGAGCCTGAAGAATTGCATATTTAGTCACTGAAAAACATATTAATTAAGCTGTTAAACAAATGAATTTATTCTGATTTAAGCAATATTGAATCTCAAGAACAGAACAGGATCAACAGAAAGAAAACGTTACACCACTGGTACCACTTGGTAATTCACTTATTCAACACAGTTAAATATTCCCTTAATTCATACTCCAAACTTCAAATACGGATGATTAAGCATATACATTAGCAAGCTGAAGAGCAAAGGATTTTACATGACAGCTCTGCCCAAAAGTGACAATAAAACCTGCCTTAGGGAGAAATTGGGAGAGAGGTAGTAAAAGGCTAATCTTGTTATAATGATTTATGGTTTATGAAAAAAAAAAAAAAATCACAGTCTAAGCCTTCTTCAATTTTTCCAAAACATTCATACCTACATTTAAATACCTCAGTAAGAACAGAAATATTAGCCTCTGTTTCCAGGATGACAATATACTTCATTAATCAGAAGCTCACAGCAATATATTCAGACAGTGCAGAATTGGAGTCACTTGACTTTCATTGCTGATAACAACAAGCAGAATTTCAGAGATGAGCGTGGTCATCTTCACACCTGGATGCCTTTCTGGCCATGGAATAACTGTGCAGACATACCTCTGGCTTCCACTGACCTTGGTGCAACTGGGACAAGCCCCATGAAATTATCCTGAAATATTATAACTGTAAACAATTTGGAGGGTGTGGAAAACAGATAAAGCCAAATCACTGCTAGAAGAAAACCATACAAAAACACATATCATGACCTTCCCAGGGCAAAGTTATTAGAGCAGCTGGATCAATAACAGGCAAGTCAGATTACCAATTTCAACTCATTATTCATTTTGGAGCACCAAAAGCTGCCTAAAAGGGGCAGTCATAAATACCTATATAATGCAATTTTCTATACTGCTGCATTTGAATATTAAGGTTTTGTTCCATATATTTAATGGGGAAGTAACACAGGAAAGAAAAAAAGGAACTGTACTAAGAATGTTAACAGAGGAACCTCAGTTAACTCCAAAAGAAAAAAATATACAAGCAAAAGATTTGCAAGAAGATCCGAAGAGTGGCAGGAATTACAACAGGAGAGATCACACCCCTCTCCCTTCTTATCAATGTCTGGGAACATCCAGCACAAAATCTTTGAGTCAGTGCAATTTCATTCCTGGTAAAAGCCTGATGCATTTCAGCTAATTCCCTGTGATTTGGGTCTAGACAAGTGCAAGTGGTCAACACGTGACAACTCACGCAAATCTCCTCTTAAATGGACTGAGAAATTAGCATGTAATGCAGGTGAAAAGACAAATTATCCTCCATAAGTAATGAGATTAATAAAAACAAATTGGACTTGGGAACCAGCTCTCAGAAACTTTAAGCAAGAGGAGGCAACTGCAGTCTACTTCTAACAGAGTCTGGTATGAACTGGGATGGGTGGTTGTTGTTCAGAGCATTCATGAAATAAAAAAGCAGAGACTGCACTCAAATGGAGAGTAACTGCGTGTCTGTGACGCACAGAGTAAAAATACTTACCTTATGACTTAGAAAACATCTCAGATTAATTCTATATTTATTTCTCATTTTTAAAAAACAGAGAGAA
Organism: Atrichornis clamosus; assembly: GCA_013400975.1. Taxonomy (NCBI): domain Eukaryota; kingdom Metazoa; phylum Chordata; class Aves; order Passeriformes; family Menuridae; genus Atrichornis; species Atrichornis clamosus. The sequence continues at coordinate 375,977 of WBMZ01006788.1, forward strand.
CAGGAAACTTGCTGGTAAAATTACAGTCAGAAAAAACTGATAACACCACACTCTCAAGTACACTATTTCCTAGACCCTCATGCAACTTAATAAATGTGACAGCTGTAAATCTAAAGAGCTTAAAGTGACAGACACGTTCTGGAAGATTTCTCCTCAGGGTTTAACTTCACACCCATCAGATTTCTAAGCAACTTCTGTTTCCTATTCCAAGAGAGCAAGGCTTTGCATTACCACTGTGGTCCACTGGTCAGCCATGGATTACCCCAGGGAGGCAGTTGAAGCAACCACAAATTCATGCAGAAAAGACCATAATATTCACCTTTTTCTACAGCAAAGTGATGCAAGTTTTTGGTCAGACCGTAAAGCCACCACAGGTAACATTACTCTCCTCATTCAGAAAGTGAGACTAAGAGGGAAGGACACAGTTCCAGAGAAGAGGAAAAGCTCATGCTAATTAATCTCCACCTGGAGCACAGCACTGCCTGGACCTGGAAGAGAGGAGCTCCAGGCTCTGGGAGATCAATCTGGATGCACCTGCCTGGAAGGAACACAAGCATTGCCTTCACAGTTCTTTTGGCAAAGGGGAATAAACTTGACATAGAGATTATTATTCTGATAAAAACAGCTAGCAGAGGGAAAACTTGCTGATATCATCAAGAGCCTTTATTCTCTTAGTGGATGCTCTTTGGTTAAGTCAGTATCAGTTACCATTGCTAAAAGTTCCTGAGCAGGAGGGCCTTTCCAGCCTGCCCCTTGCCTGCTGGACACAGCACTGCACCTCCCTACGCCTCAGCATCTCCATCCATAAGAAGGGTGGAACGTTGGCATCTCCTTTGCCAGTGTACCTCTTTAACATCTCAGAAATGAAGGGAAGAAATAGACATTTTGTTACTCAAGATGAACAAAAGTTCAGTGAAATTGCTGAATTTCCAATTCCATTTTCAAACAGCCCCATCTGGTTGGTTCTGTTCATCCATCACTTTGCCAGCACAATAAATCCCCTACAAAATTCTCCTAAAGGTTTTGGTTAAACAGGCAACTTCATCACCATCACTCAGTTCATCACGTTCAGATGCCGCCATCAACTTGAGAAAGCACCAGACTCCAGGCAGAGCCTGCCCAGATGGACGTCACCTGCACCACCCCAAAACTCATCCTTCAGTTCACCCAGTCCCTCTCCCTGCCCACTGCCAGTTTACTGAGATTGCAGCTCTTGGAGCATTCAACAGCACAGCCTCTCACATGCTGCAAAATAAGCCAGCACATCAGTGCTACCCTTCCTCCCTTGCCCTCAGCTTTCAATTAAATTTAGAATTGACTTTAAAGGTACAACCTGAATGTATGTGGCTCAAAATGACCTTGTTACACCTTTTCCTACCTTCCTGAGCAGGGCTCTTCTACTCCAGCTCAGGGTTTAAAACCTAGAAACATGAATTTTCTCTAAGCTCCTGTGGCAAGCTACAAGTCTCAAGCTGTTTAAAGTCTTTAAAGGTACGTCCAAAGCTAAAGTGTGCTCTGCAGAGAGAGATCTGGGAGCCCAGGTCCAGCAGCTTTCAGCAAGATATTTAAAACCTTCCTGCAAGTTAAATATTTTTTGTAATTTATTTCCTGAACTCTTAACACTATAATAACTGCATTCTGTTATAGCATCACATTAGTCATTATTAAAGTCATCACAAAAATTAATAAGTCTCACACATATGAAGACCCAAAAGCCATTTGTACACAGCACTTGACTATTTTTCTTTAGTTTCTTCCTTGTTACTGGATAAGAAAGAGTACATTTCATGTGATCCTGACTGGAGGAAGGAACGGGGGGCCAGAAGGTAGATTAGATTAAATTAATGACACGCTTAGAGTGTCGAAAACACCAAAAGATTTCTGCGGCAATTGTCCTCCCTGTAGCTGGCTCACAGACAAGAGATGACCCTTAAATATTCACACAGATACCACCATCCTTTACACAGAACCCCAGGACACAAGTTCTGGCTCTGTAACCAACACCATCTCTCCCCATCCTCTTCTGCAAAGTGTTTTTAGAGGCAGTGGGTGTGCAGGGCACTCACAGGGTGGCAGGGCTGCCTGATCCCCACGCCACAAGTGAGGCAAGAAAGCACCTACACAGGACAGCCAGAAAGAGAAGTTGCTCCCACCCACCCCACCACAGAAATCCCCTTTGGGAGCAGAAACCCTCGTTTTCCCCCATTCCCACGTCTCCACCAAAGCCCAGCCGTGAGCTGTGCTCCAGCTCTTGCTGCTGGGAAAGGACACAGCCCAGGAAGGCCCCAGGGCTGTGCCCCCGTGCTGAGCCCTGCATCCCCAGTTTCCTCATGCTGCTCCAAGCAGGAGCTCCAGGGGCCGTGGGAAATCTTACAGGTATTTGGGGTGGGCTTTAAAAAATCCCATTTCTGCAGTTACAAATGAATAAAGGGCACATCTCCAACGCTAAGGCGAAAAACATTCCCTAACTGCACAAGCCAGTAGACACAAACCCCAAGGGTTATTAACCTATGGACATTTCCTGTGTACAACCCAGACCCAGGAGCTTTGATTGGTAGCACAACCTTCTCTTACCCTACACCTTTACACCACTTAGCATTAGGAAGTTTCAGCTTCTACAGAGAGACCAGACCAAAGCTCCTAACATGAATCTTCATTTTGACAAAATGAGCATAATCCTCGTGTTATTTTTCAGAATATTCCTGGGACTCCTAAAACCATTCACCATTTCAGTACTAGCACAGGCCACCATTATGCTTCTCTCTACTCAGCAAGATGCAGTGCAGTAATTAAGATTTTTACTATCAAAGCAACAAACTTTGTTTTACTCCTCTTACAATTATGACACAGCACTGTTATCCCAGATGAAATATATGTGTTTTCTGAAGTACAGAATTAACTTTTTAGCCATTTGAAACTAAATGCATTAATTGTTTCCAACCTCAGCATGAACTTTTACATTAAAATCAACTGTTTCAAGAGAAAAACAGTACAAGGTCTAGGCACACTTTCAAGTTAACCACACACTACTCTTACAACAACATTAAACAAATAAACTGCTTTTCAATAAACAGAAATTACCCATCCTTCTTCTAGAGCAGAGAGGCTTTTTTCTGGATAACAGGAAAATACCTTACAAATCATAAGAAAAAACAAACAAATAGCAATAGAAGTAAAATCACTTACCTAGAGAGAGCACAGCAACTGCTGACTTCCAACCAAGCCCACACTGACTGTAAGCAAGTAGGTGTTATGAATGCTCTAAATAAAAACCACAGCTGGGACCTATTGCATTAGATGAGGATCCTCACTGCAAAAAGAGGTTTCTATTGGCAGCCTTAAATGATGCACTCAACAGTGAGGCCCAACATTTGACACCAATAAAATCCTACCCCTTGTGTTGAAGAAGTTATCACCCAAAACTAGAGGTTCCAACTGGACCGTGCCCCGCATTGACCAGTGAATTGCAGTACTCCTAAATTTGCTTTGTAAGTGGCCAACCCCAGTGCCATGACAGACACAGCAGGAGTGGCTCCAGCCGTGATAATGCCAGAGGTTCTGTCCTCAGCCAGCTGATGTTGCACTTTCCTTGGGAGCCGCCACAACCTGAGAGAAAGGGTGGCCCCAAACTCAGCCCATCTTTGTGAAAAACAGATTAAGATGAAGAAATATGAGCACAAATGGTCAGAGCATGGGCATATGTTTCAGCTTCCCTCTCACCCCACCTGAGAGTGACCTCCTTAAAAGCAGTGGGCTGAAGAAAGTGGTCAAGACTGCAGATGTTGATTTCTGTAGGTAATGGCATTAAACAGATACTGGGGAACTGAGACTCCCCATCATTCTGCTACTGGACATCTCTGTCTGATTAAAGTAAAAAAATAAAGGCCAGGAGACAAGGCTTAATAAAAGTGGGGGAGAGGCACAAACTTCCTTCTATGCAGCAAATGGTTCTGCCTGACATCCTGTACCTGTGTGTTTCTACCTGAAGTAGATGAAGTGCTCAAACTTCAGGAGAACTGCATTGAATTCTTAGAATTTAAACCAACACCGGGGATATGGAAAAGGTTTATACTAATAGCATCATGGCAAATCCTCAGCTGGTGACTGGTAACACAGGGTTTGTTGAGTTTCTGCACCTGCACCTGAGGACATGCAGGTGATCTAGATGCTGGGGGTGGCCAGAAAAGATCTCCTGATGGCCACAGATATGCTGAGCATTTCTAAGACCTTGCTTATAGCAGAAAAACTGTGGTGTTTACCTTTTTCAATGGCATCAAGTGCTTGTGTAAGCTCCTGATAAAAGTTCAAGATTAATTTGGGCCACATGAAATGCACCTTGCCCAGTCTGTGAGGATTTCAGGCTTTATTTTTATTCCCTCAATTCCACCAGCCTAAAATGTTAAAACTTGTAGAGCACAGCATAATAAAGCAGCTTGAACCCGAGAGCTCTGCCAAGCATAACATCAAATCTTTCAAAGAGTGAGGTTAGATAAAGCACCAGATACGCAGCAAATACTTCATTGAAATAAAACACCAAAAACATTTCTCCTTGGCTGGCAACAGGTGAATTCACAGGACGGGTTTCCTTATTCACAGAAGTTTCTTTTATAGCAAATTCAAGGGTTTCCCTGCTTCCCAGGAAAACTCAGTCTTGCAATATATTTAAAATGTTATCAGCTTGGAAAAAAATTACACTGCTTTAAACTGATGGGAAAGGAGCCCATTGGCTCTAAAGTTACCATCCCTGAGCCGGGCACTCGGTGCTGTTTGGGGCCTTTGTTCAGGGTCAATCAGCCGTCGAAAATCAGCCCTCCCGCCACTGCCCGCGCTGGGCAGGATGAGCAGGAGGGTTTCCTGCAGCCTGGTTTGGGCGCTAATTACCTGTCCAACCCCCTTGTAAATACCTGTCAGAGGAGGGAGAGCTCGGCTCCCGGCTGTCAGAGCTCTGCGGGGCTGCGGCAGCTGGATCTCGCTGGGGTTCCCCCTGTACCCCCCACGGCAAAGACACCACTGCAAATAACATCTCTACAGCTGCTTCCTTCCCTTCCCTCCCCTTCTTTTCCCGTCCCCTCCCTCCCTTCGTGTTGGTGATTTCATGCACAGAGCAGCTAATATCCAAAAGGTGTTTTACAGACACTACAGCTCAAGGTGGGGGAACCACCAGCAAATCCCCGACCATAGTAGTACCCTTGCAAAGCATAAAAGTCTGCAGGTTGTTTTTACCAAGAACTCACATTCACCACTGTGGTTAAAATCCCGAAGTCCTAAGCTTCACCTGCCTGAATAGGATGGGGAAGATGGATGGGACTCCCTGGCCCTGCAGAGCCACTGAAAGGGAAATTTATTTCCCAAACAAACATCCAAGAAATAAATGTGATGCTCCAGAGGCCTTTGTTCCTCTGTCTTGCATTCTCCAAAAAATAGTATAGAGATCCTTTGAAAAAAGATAAATGAAAAAAGTTTTTTGATAATCGCTGGAAGTTTTTACTGTCGCAGCAGGGATCCCCATGGGGCAGCGAGTGCCTGTGCCCGACAGCAACAAACACACAGGGTGGCTTGGCTGGGCTGTGCTCGTCACCCCGACATCAAAATAAGCCGCTCATGGGCTGTTTCCTGGGAAAAAGGTTTATTTTCCCATCCAAGCAGCGCGCAGGGCGGTGGGCGCGGATGGTGGGAGGCTCAGCCGCAGCCCCCCCGGCCGGGAGCGCAGGTGGGTTCGGTCTCTGTGTGGCACTGTGGGACCAGTGACCGCTGCTGGGAGGCAACCAGGGGAAAGGAAGGAAAAGGGGGCGGGAGAGGAAAAAGCTTAAAATTTTGCAAGAGCAAACAATCCTCCCGCGGACAGCGGTAAATAAAATAACAGCAGTGTGGTGATTTGCAACCATGTAACGGGCTTTTGTCTGGGCCCATTTCTCGCCGCCGGGAGGGCTTCTGTGTTCCCTCTCCGCAGGGTCCCGATGTTCCCCCTCCGGCTACAAAGGCCGGGGGCTGCAGCCCCTCCCCGGCGCTGCCCCCGCTCTGCCCACGCTGCCCTCCCCCATCTCCAGCAGCCTGGGGGGCTCCGGGGTGCGGGGCTCTGCAATTTCGGGATCTGTAGTGCTGGTGTAGGGCTTTAAAAATAGCTTTTACTTATCTTTTTAGCCTTTTTTTTTTTTTTCTCCCGAGTTTACATTAAGACTGTTGGGCATTTTGTTCCCTGTAGGAAAGTTAGACGTATTTATAAGAAATCTAATTAGAGGCATTTATAAGAGCGATTAGTGTGAAGCATCAGCTGCTGGCGGCATTCTGTGTGTGTGTTTGTGTGCGTGTGTGTTCACACATGGATGCAACACTACAGTTTACAATTTGTTCCTGTGCCTGAAAGCTGTGAAATGCCCTTAATTCCCCCGGCACTGATGGCAGCAGTGGCACCGGCTGGCTCCGTCCAGTGGCTCAGCACCGAACAGGATCACAGCTCTGGGCAGGGGTTATGTCTCCAGATCTTCGCGCACTGATAGGAGCAAGTGGGTAAGGGGAAAAAAATTAAAGAGAGAAATAAGAAGAAAAAGCATGTGTGTGCTGAAAGCTGCTGTTAGGCTCGAAGGGACAGAGACCAACAAGGCCCCACTCCTGCCTGCCCACGGGCTGCGTTGCAATCCCTCAGCTCACAGGTGCAACTTTGTCTTTTCCTCTCTTCCTTTGCTGCTGGGCATTAACTCTGCATCCTCATGGACCTGGGTTTGGAGCACAGCTGTCCCTTGAGGGAGAGGCTCCCACACAATCTGCTTTGGGGAACAAAACCATCTGAAAGCGACCTCAAACACCAGTGTGAGTTGTGGGGCTGGATGAGCGGCTGCTCCAGAGTGAGGGAAGCTGGAGAGCAGCCACGCCACCGAACGTGCCCAGTGCTGAGCCCCGGGTCCTGCCGAGGGCAGTGCCCACCCTGCACTTCAGGATTCTTCTCCAGGTCCCATTCACCAGGCATGACACAGCAGGAGGTGTTTGGTGACAGGAAGGGCAGCTGGTGCAGCAGAGGGTACTTCCAAAACACCCAGTCTGCAAATCTGGGTGCTTCCAGCCTGGAGCCACTGCTGGGCAGGACCTGCCGTGATCCTGGGGCAGCCCTACATGTTCCTCTGGATCCTGTGAGCACCCTCCAAGCACCTCAGCCCACTGAGAGCACCCCAGGAACCACGGCTCAACCACCAGCCTCGGCGCTGGGCTCCAGTGCTGCCACAGGCCAAAGCGTGCCTGACACGGTTTTGAGCCGTGTACAAGCCCTGAGGTCTTGCTCCAGGAACAGGAGCTCAGCGCTGTCCATCTCCCAGGACTCCTGGGACAAGTGCCTGTGTCCTTGTGTCTCCCTTAGCACAGTGACAAGCCCACAGGTGCACGCTGCCCACCAGGAGTGCTGGAGCAGGGCTGGCTGCAGAAACACCTCAAGTTAGAGTTGCTTAAAACATTTTAAGGCAACTCCTAGGAGTTCATGCCCCCCTCAACCAGGGATTTCTTTTTTCTAGTCACCATATAAACAGAATTAAAAGGTCAGTGCTGCCCCCACACGCTTACAAAAGCTTTTGGTTGGAATGGCTTGAGAAAGATAGGGAGATACACTGGGAACACTTCAATACTATATTTGTTTTGCATAGCTGTGGTCTGTTTCCCTGTCACAAAACAAACAAAAAACCTTCCTCGATTTCTGCTTTCAAAAACCTATGTGAAAAATATGCTCAGATTTATCCACATAATTTCACAGCTATGTTTAAAGCAGTTTCTGCAAAACCAGTCTGTAGTACAGTTACACTGACAGATGGGGATGAATTAGCTTGGCTTTTTAATATTTCTTTTTAGGGAGACACCAATAACCTGATGGTCCCCAAAATCACCTACAAAACAACCTTTATGCACTTCGTTCCCCTCTGTCTAGTCCATGCAGCCCATGTAATCCACATAGTGATTTTTCTCAATACAGACTTTTCCTTCCTGTTTCATTTTTCCTATGTCCATGTCTGTACAGCTACAGAAAGTCCCGTACAAACTGAAGGTGAAACACAAAGCAGAGGACTTACAATGAACTCACTTTACTCCAAGTAGTACCAAGTGACCAAGTGACGCGATGTACAAAAAAAAACAAGCTATTTTTCTCTCTCTGGTCTTTTCAGTAACCGGGAGGTTAAGGTATCCCTCCTGGTAGGGGGTGAGACTCAAATGTCATGCTGAAGAATGACAGGGTGTGTGTCCCTTTAAAAACTTTGAATAGAAACTAGTTTAAATTTCAATCTAAAAAGATAAAGTAAGCTAGGTTCAACCTGGAACTGGCTAAAATGTTTCATGCTACATCTTCATCAGGAAAAAGAAGGCCACTTTTTTTTTAATCTTAACGTTGCTTTTGAAAATTTTCAGTGGCAAAACGTTAAAACACTGCTTTATTTTATGACAACAGACTGTTCATTCACTGCAGAGTTAGAGCAGCAAGAGCCAGACCCTGCAAAGGGGTGGAGATTCAGCTTGGAAATCCCCCGGATTTCTGGCTCAATTTGCCCTTGTGCACAAAAACCAGGCACCACAGCCAATACATTTTTTTTTAAAAAGTGATGTTTGCCCAAGACCACCCCAGGCATGTGGGTAAGAAGGATGAGGCAGGACTTGGGCTGGTGCAGGCCATCACTGCCCACCCAATCTCCATGACAATGATGACAGCTGGATCTGCCCAAGCAGCCCCAGAGGGTGTCCTGGGGTCCCCAAGGGCCTTCAGGCAGCCCCAGCCAGGTCCCCACTGCTCTGACCCTGCACCCAGCCAGGTCTGTGGGCTGAGCTGGCAGAAACCGTTCCCTTGTCCTGTTGGATGGAGGGAGGGCTGGGAAGGTGCTGGGAGAGGTGAGGGGATAGGGAGTTGCACGTCCAATTCTCTGTAGATAATTTTTTGCAGTCCACAAAGGAAACTTTGCAACAAAAAATTTCATTCAGTCTTCGTTTTAGTCTTTGTTGGAGACTCATTTGAATGCATCTACTAAACAAACGTCTCTTCTTGCCCAGGCTTCTTTCACTTTTAGCTGTCCTGAAAATGAAATCTCCCAACTGGACTACAGATACTTTAGAGCTTCACCATAAAGAAGAATGAATCCAAATCATTGAATTCAGAGAGTACTGAGGACAGAGATGGGGTTATAGAACAGATTGACTTGGATGGAGGAACAATAAAAGTTATGATCCTGGTTTCCTAATTAAACTGGGTACATGGGTTTAGGTAGCAAAATCACAACTGGAAAAATATAAATGTCATGAAAACACACAAAAAATAATACAAAAATATTTTAATGTTGTCTGATTAGAAATTGCATTTTCAGAAATATAACAAATACAAATGGCGTCACTACTCTTAAAAATCTTCCCTCAAATCTGTTGAAACATCAATGCAGATTTTAAATACATTTTCACAAAGAAAACACTGCAGAAAAAGAACAAATAGTTACAATGTTTTTGAGAAAAGTTCTGAAATGAATTTTAAAAGGACATGATTTTATGATAAGAATACATTTGGAGGAAGGTCATTTTTTGTTTGTTTAGCAGTCCTCAGATTCTTCCAGCAGGAAAGCTGGATGGGCACTCTCTGTACCTTCCCTCATTATTTTCAATTATTCGTTTGTTTGCCATTAGGTAATAGATGTGAAGTTACTTTGACTTTGTTATAAACAGCCAGTGGTATTTCTGAGAAAGGCACATTAAATACCAGAAGGAAAATGAGCAAGAAGATGTAAGATGGAGCCTGATCCTGCTAACCCCTGCTCCTCCAAGAAATCCTCTTTCTTTTCTACTTACCATGCAGTGTAAGAACTTCAGGATTAAGTCAGATCTTAGAACTATAATTCCATTTATTTGTAGAGGCAAACATGCCTTTTGCTCAACATAAACGTTTGCATTTAAAAGGAGGTTGTCAAGTCTGAAAGCGTTTTAAAGTCATGTTCAGAAGAAACTTTGTGCAGTTTCACACAAGGCGGGGGATGCGCGGAGCCGAAGGGATGGGCTGCACCTCGGCAGTTCCAGCACCCAGAGCCGCCCTCCCCAGCCCCGGTCACCACGTGCCCGCAGCCGGACGAGCAGACACCCCCTGTTTGGGTGCACAGGACACACATGGATTAACTCCTCCGGAGACCCTTCGGGGGTCCAACACCTGCAGAACCACGGATGCCTCCCGCTGCCGTTCCGCACCCCGAGAACCCGGCCGGCCCCCACGCAGCCCCTTCGCCACCGAAGTCGCTGCTGCTCGGAGCCAGCAGTGGGAAAAGAGCTCCTGGAATTCCAATATCCCATCCCCGTCACGAGGTTGGTGGGGTGCTGAGAGTGGTGCAACGTGTTACGCTTGCTTGGGATGGGAAAAAGCAGCTCAGGGAATAAACAGCAGGCACCACACAGAAACAGCCTGACAGGCACGGAAGGTTTACGTTGAGTCATCCGTCACTGAAACCTCCACTTGAGGACCAGCGTGCCAGCAGCGGTACAAAAACACACACGGGTGTGCACACAGATGCTCACAATTTGCTGTTTCGTTTTATAGAGGGTTTTTTTTTTTTCCTCTTGAATTACCTCCTGTAGACAGAGAAGACAAAACAGAATGTAACTTCATGTTCACAACATTTTTCAAACAGTATTACACAAGTTACCAGAAAAAAAATCCCAAAAACATTGGAGCAACCTGTAACCCCTTTCTTACATATATTAGCAAACACTAATTCTGTATTGTTGCCTGCAAGCATCAGGTCTGAATTCTCACAGCCTACATCAGAAACTTAATCAGAAACAGTCAAATCATCCTTTTAGAGGCATGCTTAATTAAACAGCATCATATGTAGTCCCTGCAAAGGACTAAAAATATTCGGCTGTGGTTAGGGTTTTTTTGTTTATACATTTCGTCCAGCTCAGGAGAACAGCAAAATAAGTCAGCAGTTGTCATCCTTTCCACAAATAATATACTTTCTAAAAGGAGAGATTTTATAGTAGTTTGGATTCAGCTAAAGGATGAATATAATTGATTCATATATTCTTTTACAAAGAAAACTGAGCTGAGCCATTAAATAATAAAAAATAAGTAATTTTTACCCCCAAACTATTAGACTCCTTCTCTTAAATGAGCACTAGGGCATATTTTTTCTCAGTTCAATATGAATCCATTCCTTTCCCCCAATTTCAGTTGGTTAGGTATGAAAATCTCAGGACTTACTGAGGTTTTCAGTGTCTCAAGTGTAAGAAAAGAGTCACGTTACTCATGTTTACCTCTGCCAAACAGCAGTTGGAATACAGGCCCTTCGGGCAGAACACTGTGAACACATTAAAGCAGTAAGTGATTCCCAGGAAATTCATAAAATGTCCTTTTCTAATGATTCAAGGTATTTCTGTGGAGGCAGATTATTTACTATTTTTAGCTTTCCCCAGTGTCTAGCTTGTCTAATTGCTCCTTGTGCAAGTGCTCTGGCCCGGGGCTATTTTTCAGCTCTAATTGCAAAAGAAAGGATTACATGGCTTTGCTTGTGCTGGAGATGGGGCTCAAACCCTCCCAGAAAAACCTCCAGCCCCTGATTTCATACCTACCCAGAACATTCCCTCAATTTGCTGGTCTCATCTCTAACTTCAAACCTGCTGACAACAGGACCACAGGTAGGCACCTGTTGTGTGCTGCCAGCTATCAGGGGAGCAGGTCAGTCTGACCAGTGCTGGAGTTTTCCAATTGATGGTTCTCTTGTCTACTTATACAGTGTAGCGATTACCAGAGGTGTTACCTTTGCCATTTTCTGTGAAAAGTCGTGGAGAGATTCCCATAAACTGCTCCTTGTTGCCATTCTGGCTGAAAATCCTGGAAACAGCATAGCGAAATCAGGCTATGTGCTGAAAATGGGCAGTGAGCAGACAATTTTGATTATAAAGCTATCAACTTACCTACCTACCTAAGTCTGGGGAAGGAAAACCAAAATGTCAAATTACTTTGACTTTGTTAAAAATGCCAAAATGCCACTATCAGAACTACCTAGACTGTACTACCTGAACTTTCAGAAGATGAGAAAACCATTTTGTGCCCAGAGTAATTAACACTGTTTTGTGGATGCACACGAGAGCTCTTCGGGGTGTTTTAACCTCACCCCTCTGGGTACCTTTACCAAACAGCAGTCTTGGCAGAAGCCCCTCTCATTTCAGAGTTTAAAACTTGGGAAACTCACAGTACAGCTCCTTCCAGAGAGGAGAGAGATGGATCTCCTCCAGCAAAGCGGAAAACCTCGACTCTGCAATTTTGCCTTGTCTACACAAAGAGCATTTGCAGTTTGGCCCAAGCCTGAATTTGCCATTAAAGTAGCCCTTGTCTATACAAATGTTAGGAGACTGTCCAAGCACCAGCACAGCCTGGTACATCCCTGTGAAAAAGCAGTCACTGTCATCTCCTGCTAGGGTGCAGCACTCCAGTCCTCCAGAGCAGCAGCTATCTGAAAATAATTTCATTTTCCTGTGATAATACAAACATTAGCACAAAGGCCTGGTCTATGAGAGCAGTTGTGCAACACACAATAATTTAACATCCTGGTCTGAAAAGTTCCACAGGCAGTTGGAGGGTCCAAGGCTGAGATCCAAAATCACCAATGTATTCACAGCTATGCAAATATTAGGAACTACTGATGTCTCAATACATGCAACATCTTACATTATATTTTGCAGACTCCATTTAAATTCACATACCTAAAAGCTATAAAGATTTACAGGAACTTGTGAAAAAAACCATACAGATTAAGCCACATAATTTTTCAACTATTGCAGATTTGATGTTTGTCTGAGGTTTTTGCGTCTTGGGAGACAGAGGTTCCTGAGTGGGCTCTAAATCAGTAACAACTTTGGAGACATTCTGTCCTTCTGCATGCCCAGATAGCCATGGGTCTGCTCCATGTCTCCTGCTTGCTCTGCAGCCCATGTGATGCTTTGTTTACTCACTGCACAAGCAGACCCCTGCAACAGCCATTCCCAGCAGAATGACTCGGAGCCCACGGTTTTTTTATGCCAGAGTCTGCAAACACTGGGCACTGATGTGTTCCCCTCCTCCCCACTCAGCTCCCCTCTGTGTTTTGGGTTCAAAGTGAAACTATCCCAGACTCAGGGACCTCGGGAGAGCGGGACTTGGGAAACGCCGGGAGAGACACTGGGGGCACGGGTGTATTATCAGAAAGAATTTGAGTGCTCCCAGCAGCCCAGCAGCAAATTAGAAAGTTTTGGCTCCCAAGAATGAGTTGTGTTGTTTGTTCCTGCACACTGCAGCTGCTCGTCCCTCTCCCTCCCCACCCCCCTCCTTTGGGTGGTTTATTACACACAAGCTACTAATGAATGGGAGCCGCTGTTTTACAGTACACCACACTTACAGGACTTATCTCTAGGCCTACCACAGATTTGACTGATCAACAGCAGGGCACCACCATCATAATTCTTCCTAGAAACAGGAGGATAAAAAGGGGTTTGTTGGAGGTTGGCTGTGTCTGCAGAGAATCCTGCCTGCAGGGCCTGCTGATGCCATCGCTCGCTGCTATGGTCTTTGGCCTAATAAGGTACAGAAACAAAGATTGTTCACTTGTTCAAGAATACTAAAGTACCCAAGTGACGGAAAGTGGAGGCAGCAGGGCACACATCCAAGTGGGATTAAGGCCACAAGTGCAACGTTACAGGGCTGACTGGGTGGCAGAGGGAATATCTGCCTCTGAAGAAAAAAAAAATCCAGTTCAAACATAATTTATAACATGTCACTCATAGTCAGAGGTGGCTGTCATTAAGAGTTAAATGTTGCATTGTGTTCAACTTATTCCGATAAGAATTCTCTAAGCTGCTTATATGTTATCATAACTCATGAATAACTGGAGCGTGGGCATGGGGAGGGGGGAGAGGCTCTCTGGGGCAGGATGGGACCCAGGCTGGGAGGCAGAAATGCTGGAGCAGAGCTGGGCTGCCGGGACCTCAGTGTAGTGTACCCACAGTCTGCACACTCCCAGGAATCCGCAGTGAGTCTTAGAGCCTGCCAAGCCCGTGGTACTTGTCAGGGTCCAGGCGCTATTTGGACAGATGCACCTCTTTTGCTTTTATGCACCTCTCCCCATTGGGGAGCAAGGCAGTAACACGAGAGGATCTAAAATGGTGCATGCAGCCTCTGTTCAGCTGGTCTGGACAGCAAGGCTGAAGGTTTAAGAGCTGGAGCTGAAGGAGAAACAAATGGGCAATGTTGTAGCCAAGTAAAAAGCCCTTAAGTTACTATTGCTCACTGGAAAGGGGACTGGGAACCCAAGAGAAGAGCAGCAAAGCAGCTTCTTTGGGGACAATATTAAATGCCTCTGACTGGCTTGGCAGTTTGGAAGCAGTAGGATTGTTTTTTCCAGCTTAGGGAAACCCAGCAACAGACCCCACTGAAGTTCAAGGAGCTAGCTCAGGCCCAATGCCACTAAACTTTACAGGCTTATTGGGAAATTTTTCCCTACAATTTTTCCCCACTTCATTTTGGGCGTAGAGAGAAAAACCTGTGTGGAATAAGAATTAGAATCATAGGAGATTCTTTGTTTTCACAGGTTTTTCAATAGCAGCAGAGCTCACTTGGTGCAAATACCCTCTGTAATTCCCAGTTAGAAGCATTTCTCTGGTGCAGCTCATTCAAAAAGCACAGTTTGTTTACTCACTGGCTTGGGCTACCTGGATCACATTACACCTGTTGGGGCTGCTGGTAATGTGGGAGGTTGATTTTAAACTGGCACTGTTGCTTTTATAAAGCCTTTAATGTCATAGGCTCTGGCTGCATCCAAGATCTCACCCATCAAGCCAAGGCTTAAGGGAGTTTGGGCTGAGCCATCCCCGTCCCCTCTTTCCCTGTCACTCAAGTCAACAACCACAACTTTGCAGCGGTAGGTGTGGGACAAATGTTTCAGTACCTGACCTGTGCCTGGCCTGACTAAAGACCAAATGTCTCCAGTTTGTCCACACTACAGGAAAGACTGTAGCAAATACCCAGTTTTCTGAACACCAAGCTGTAATGCAAATATCTTACCTGCTACCAAAGTGCTGTCTTCACGTGTGTTTGAAAGCCCGTGGGCCAATCACAGTGAGCTCTTGGTATCCAGAGGTGGCTGCTTCATGCACGCCCATGGGATGCTGCAGGACACTGCAGGCAGGGGGTGGAGGCACAGGGGTGCACGGTGTGTGTGCAGACATAATGGTGGAGTGCTTTTATGTTTCTGTCCTCTGCAACCCTGAGGAGACGACAGCCACAGACCTCTGTCCTTGCAGGGAGTGGGCACTTCCCCATAGCCACCTCTCTCCGTGGGCAAACAGCGCATGGCACAGGAGCTGCCACCCCTTTCCTCACAGCCACCACCTGCAGCACACCTCCGTGTGGGAGGTGAACACACGGAATGTGTTTGAGGGTGGGTGTCCCCACAAGGGGGGTGTTTGCCTGTTGTGCAGCCTTGAGGGTGTGCATGTCCAAATACACTCGTCTGGACCCGAGTTACGGTAAACAACCACAGGTAAGTAAAGACATTTAAAATAGATGTACCTGATGTCTAAAGGTGTGCTTTACCCAGCTCTGACATCTGTGGATGGGTGAGTGGAGGCAGGTAGTAGATTAACTATGCAGCTCAGAGACCATAAAGGCTTGCAGAGGAACAAGTAGTCCAGAATATGCATTTTATGAAATTGAATCATTTGTAAAACTTACAACACAGCTAATGACAAAGATTTCTTCAAATCAGTATTTCCCTCTGATCTTTGTCACATGGGGTTTGTAGCATCTTGCCAGTATATGAGAACCTAAAAATGTAAAAGGCAATTTTTCAGAAAAATTAAACCCACCGGTTTTATCTTTACCATCTGTGTGGAGTGTAAACAGAGAGAATAAATAAATAAATACTGAAAACTACATTTGTTTTAAATAAATGTGAACAAAGAGTTTGACACATTTGTAGTATGTAGTGCTGGTTTTAAAACATGATTTTAATCACCTGACACATTCAATTAAATACAGAAAACTCTCCAGGTTGTATTTGCATTCTGGAAGAGCATTTACAAAAGAAAGTGTAAGTGCAGCAAATAATTCTGAAAATAAACTGATTTGAACAGAGAATGAGTTCTCCCTGAAAGGCTGCAGCACCACTGACTTTGTAGGGTTACCTCAAAAATCTGTGAGTATCTCAGTTTTCCCCATAAAACAGACCCCTTTTGGGAAGGACTGACTGACAGTTTGGTTTACGCTCCAAGAAACCTTGAGGAAGAAAATCACTTCTAGGAGCACAAATTTTCAGTTAGGCCTCTTTTTTCTCCAGTATTCTGGGAAATTTCTAATGCAGTTCATAGTCTTTATTAAAAAAAAAACCCCAACACAACCAAACAAAAACCCTACAGCAATAAATGATGGAAGAAAACCAAATCCCTTTTCCAGTCAGTGACACTGCCACTTTAATAGTTTCCCACTGTACTTGGGGTTAGTTGCCAGAGAAGCCTTGTTCAGCCTATTTGGGGGCCCCATGAAATGCTGCAAGCGTTACTGAAATGAGCACTTGTCTTTTGTTGAGCTGCATGCTAGCACCATACAGTGCTGAGCTGATAAATCCACTTTTTCTAACACAAGCATTTTTCAAACAAAACTACCATGAGACTGATGAGTAATGCCAGCTTGCCAAAAAAAAAAAAAAAAATAGACACACACCCCTTCCAGCCGCTGCTGACACTGACAGCTGTTAAATTCACATATTCACAAAATGAGATTGGGTTACATAACTGGAAATTGCAAGAGCAACTCACCAGCGAGAGGAACTGCTAAGCAAGGCGTCACTGGGGCTCGGGAACGACTGGCTCACACGTTTGGATGTGCACTGGCCCACCAATGGCCAGGATAAAGCCGAACGCTGCCGGGAGCACGCAAAGGTTACCGGGCACTCCGCACCCTGCATCATCAGGATGTCTGTAGTTTGTTCAGGGTTGGGGTGGGCTGGGGGGGGGTTCAGCAAAGAGAGGATGCATGTGGAAAAAATATATCAGTGCTGCTACGTATGGTATTAACACAAGGGTAGTTTACAAGTTTACAAGCCCAAATGTCACTTTATGCAGGGCATGATGCTAAAGCCTGACTCTAGAATTCTTATGGGCAAATCTTGAGCAGCTGAGGTAGCAGTGGAGAAAGTGAAATGCAGGGTAGAGTCAGGTTTGACAGAACCTAGGTAGCTTTTATTTACATCAAATATTTCAGACATGAAAGCACTTTGCAAATATGTTTATTATTTTTATTGTATGGACATAGAGCTGAGCTCTAGCGAAGATCTGTAATCTGCCCATGCAGGACAGGAAGGCAGTGACAGAACGTCACCCCATCACCAGACCACCTGCCTTTATTTCAGTATCTGTTTCTAGATTGGTTTGAAAACTCTGACAAAAGCACCTGATTCTGGAAGAGCCACGGGGCAGATGATGGAGGAAAGGCATCATTAAGGGCTCCTGAGAAATGACAGGCTGTGGAGCTGGTGGAATAGTGCAGAAGAAGAAGCAGTAAGGGAAGATGGCAATGTCTGCAGAAGCTGCCAGACCCCCACGTGTTGTTGAGATTGCCAGAAATGGGGTTCTGAAGGGAGCTGATCTGGACATAAATCAAAGCAGAAAACAATGGATGTCTGCATGAATAGCAACAATTTTTTTAAAAATCCAGTAATTAAACCACCACTAACCTCAAGCTAAATTTTTTACATCCAAAATAATCTATGCTTCCATTTTTTTTTGTTCATGGCTGAATTAATTCCTCTTACATAGTAAGAGGGGGTTGTTTTTAGGAAAAAAACACCTAAATGCTTTTTTCTAAGCAAGTTTATCAAACAAGAACTGAACATGAACAACTAAATGCATACAATGTCACATGCTTTATCATGTTACCTGTAATAAACTTGGTTAATGCAAAATCAAGATGCACAGACAAATCAGGGGGGAAAAAAGAAACACAGAAATGAATGCTTTTAGAGTGATGTCACCTAAGCTGGTGTGTAGGTACAGTCTGCTGTGTAGGAGAGCAGTGAAAGCATAAACAGAATACTACATGTGCATTAAGCCACAAACAGAAATAGCTGTGAACAATGGCAAAGTCTGGTTGCTCTTGGAACCTTAATGTAAGGAAACATCCTTATAGAAGATGAGACAATAGCGAGTCTGTAAATGACAGCCCTGTAGGCAGGGAAGGATTAAGAACTTCCTATAGTTCCTAAAGTATCCACCTATATTGTAACCCTTCCACAAAGACTGCCATAAGTGCTTTCTCTGAATTAGTCCACCCAGAACAGGAAAAAGCATCAGAATTAGTTTGGCTTTCCCTCTGGACTCCAGCCACACACTCTCAAGGCAGGGAGGAAGAAGTAAAAGAAGACGGAAGTGCAGCACTTGTTTAGGACCTTTTGCCAGCACACCTGTAAGTCTCAGTGCTCTTTTGCCCTCCCTGCTTCCTCCAGAACCCACAGACCTTTGCCAGCCCTGATCCAGGCTGTGACAACGGGCTGCTTTCTGAAGCAGTGCTTCTCTGGCTCTGCGGAGCACTGGGAATGTGGGGGCTAGACACAAGCAAGCACGAACTAGGCTGAGAATTCAGTGTCCATTCATTGCTTTTATTTTCTATGTTTTATTTTGAAGTGGATTTTTTTGTTGTTTTGCTTGCTTGCATGACTAATAAAATGCATTCATTTAACTGGGTATGCATTTAATTTGAAAGCATTTACAAAATACCTTTTAACGCCTCAGGGCCCATGGGCTGAGATGTTCCTGTACAGCAAATGTCCTCTGAGCTTTCAGGTAGCAGATTACCCTCAGATCTCAGATTTTCTTGCAGACTGCCACATACTCTTCTCATAAACATTTTAATTGAAGATTGTGAACATTATTATTTAACGCAACTCCACAGCAAACTTGCCAAGGCCTCGTGGATTATCAGTGGTCCATAGGATAGAGGTTGGGAATCCCCAAAGAATTTGGTGATTCTGCTGGTTTATCTCTAACACTGCATTAGGCCCATCCACATCCATCACTCTGTTGAAACTCAAAGAACCTGCACTTTAGAAAGCTTTCCAAGAAATCAAATGCAGCCGAGTGAGCACTTCACTGGCTGATGGGGGAGAAGACGAATTGTCCCACTGCAGCTACTGCTAACATAGGCACCTCCAGGCACTCCACATCCCTGGATGTGGATGAGCTGAACAGTGTGAAGAGGTACAAAACATGCAAGCCTAGGACCTGTTTCAAGTGACATTTGTAGATTTGTAGCTGGTTATAAATTCAATAGGATCTACAGAAGTCAACACTGAAGAATTTGCAGTAAGTCCAAGCTCTTGAGATCTCCTTGTTGTTCCCTCTGCCAACAATTCCTCATTCCAAACTAGAGTCTTTGGGGCAATTTTGGTCCAAAAGTTCCAGTGGAAGAGTTTTAGTATCTGTTTTTAGAAGTGACTCCCTGTTTGTCAGGTAGAACTTAGTCACAAATTGCTGATATTATAAAGGACATATAAGTATATATTAAAACCCAAATCTGTTAAAAATTCTGCAGATGCTTTTGAAAATATTGAAGATTCACCTTCCAACTATTCATAGTCTTATTTTAATTTTTTTTT
The DNA here is from genome assembly GCA_013400975.1 of Atrichornis clamosus. NCBI lineage: Eukaryota > Metazoa > Chordata > Aves > Passeriformes > Menuridae > Atrichornis > Atrichornis clamosus. The sequence goes on from WBMZ01006788.1 coordinate 395,593, forward strand.
CTGAAGAACAAGCAAAACAAGCTGGTCCTCGCAGAGGGCTGTAGGCTCCAGGATGCCAAGCTCAATCACAGAAGGTGCTCCCCTGACCAACACGCTTCCTCATGGGAATAAATTGTTTCCAGCAGAGTTCTGTTAATAATCACTGACAACAACAAACTGTTATTAGCATTCAGGGTATAATTAAATAGCATCACCACTGATATCTCACCCACTGTGCAGGTGTGGGCCTTATATGGCACAATTCAGCTCCACTTATCCCTCAAAGTTTTCAAATCAGCTCCCACTGGAGCAGATTATGCTGATCCTAGGAGAGGTAGGACCTTGGCCAACAGATATCCATGGATTTTGGGGGACCTTCTGCAGAGCAAGGTGTTACTGCAAGTAAAGGTTAGATACTCTTGCTGTTGTACCCTGTGGGACTTCTCAGCAGTACAGTGATATTTAGCCTGTGGCACAGCCCAGATGCTCCTCCTGAACTGTACTTAACAGCCCCGTCTCTGTGCAGCTCCTCTAACCTTGGGGGATTGCTCAACAGGGAAGGCACTGGGAAGAAAGATGTCAGAGCCAGGCCTTGTGAAGTACAAGAAGTGTTTGGGCAAGATTCTCACTGCACAATTTTTCTAAGACTGGGAACAAATATTAAAGCAATTTACTTCCTTCAGAGCAGTTTTAAAGTCACTTAAAGTCTGAGAGCACTTTCCAACTTGGAAACTGGACTTTGCTTCTCAGTGTAGCTCCACTTACTCATCTGACAACTACCAATTACTCATCTGAGCAAGTCATGAGGTTTAGTAGAAGTGGGGATAAAACACAAGAGCAAATCCACTTGCTCAGAAGGGAAAGTTTCTAGATTCAATAACAAAATCAGAACTCTGCAACAGCCTCTCCCTCCCTCACATAGTTTGTTGCTTAAAATCTTAAAGGAAAAAAAATGTCATATTCTCTATAAATATGATCTGAGCATGATCAATTTTTTTCCTATAAGAATGCATAACCAAATTTGTGGCTTGTCTATTTGTACCACAAACCAGTAGAGGAAAACTCTGCAAAAATCTCACACTTTCATTCCTCACTATTCTGAATGTTACTTAATTTCCTAGTTTAAAAATAAATTACAGGGATTAAGAGACTTGAATCTAAAAAGAATGCACATATTAGGGGAATTACTACCTAAAGCAAATAGTCCACTTTAATAAGCAGACTCCTAGTTTTTATGATATTAAGGAAAAAAACATGCTTCACAGACATCTAGTCTAACACATGTCAGTCAACTTCATTTACAAGTTCAACATCCAGAGGTAAAAAAAATATTAGTTTGGTTTGGAATATGCAAAGTGACAATTTTTCATATATTAATGCACTGAAGTACTTGATACAATGTTGTTAGGGAAGGAAAAATTAGTTGCCAGAAGGGTTTATTTAAGGGATGGTTACTGCAAAGAAAAACTTTCAACTAACAGGGATTTTTTAAATTGTTTTTTAATATGCTTTTAATGACCTCTACTCCTCATACCTACCTCCTTGCTTCCCAAACTGTTTGTACTGTCCCCAATAACACTCAGTGGAAAGCTGTCGTTCCTGGCTAAATCCTTACTTAGGTTGGATGCTATGCCTCCGTTAGACAGGGTCACAAGGTCACAATCGATTTTGGAGGCCACCTGGAGAGTCCAGGCCGTGAACTGACTCAAAAAATTTATATCAGAGCTGGAATGGTCCACCTCCCAGGGCTCAGCCTGCGCTAACACCCCAACCGCAGGATGGAGCCTGCCAGGCCCAGCTCAGAGAGAGGCCAGAGTTGTTGACCCCGTTAGCTGACCTCTTCAAACTTCAGGAGAATTTTTCTGGCAGTTACCACGGTGACTGGGCACTCCAAGCTTATCCTTCTTACTGAAAAAAAAAAAAAAAAGACAAAAAATTAAGGAGAAAGAAAATTTTAAAACCTACCTTGTAGGGATGTCTACCAAGAATCAAATATGTAAACGTTTTAATTGTCTGATTCTCTCCTTGGGCTGCTCTGGCTCTAACTGGTACATCCGATGTGAACATCAAGAAAGCAGTTTGGCTAAAAACATTTCAACTTCTGAAAAAATAATGCTTGGCCGATTTAAGGAGTAGCATTTCTACTATCTGCTAGTGATCACAAGTGACACACTAAGAGGTTTATTGTGAAAGAATATTTATTTTTCTTTCTGTATCTTTCTCCAAATTACTACCATTCCTTATTGAATTGAGAACAAGCTGAGAAAAGGCTCAGACAAAGGCCTTCTTCTTTTTTCATTTTAAAAACTATCTGCTTGGTGAAACATTAAGTATGCAGCATTGCTTAGGTCTCTTAGAAGAGACTGCATCCTATTTAATGTACCATGAAATACTATTTAAGAGGAAAAAGCAAAAAAACCCCAAAAGTTGTCAGACATCATTATTGTTGTTTTTTTCAGGCACTTTGAACACTAATCACTTCACACATAAAATTCAGCAGGTAAGCAAGGTCTTGTGATGCTGACAGAAAACACTTGAAACACATCAAGGGATCACAGAGTGTGCTAAGTAAACAAGAAAACAAAGTGCACTCTTCATTTCTAAAACAATAATGGGAAAACTGGTGCTTCTTAATTTCAGAGCAATCACATATTACATACAAAGCTTTTATGTAAATTTTCCTCATGCTCCTCTACTTGAAATAGCATCTTGCAAAAGGGAGCACTGAGGAGTACACTGCATTATAGCTGGAAAAATCCTACTTAAGGGCTCCTGATGGCAAACTGTCAATCAGTATTCCCCGCTTGTTATGAACTGCTCCTTTCTGGAGTACAGCTAAACAGAGGTTTAATGATTGAAACTTTAATGGCACTTTGTCTCACACATGGTTCTGAAGTATCTTCTGTTGTTTGAAGAGTTAAATATGGATATTCAGATTGCTGCTCAGCCACTGCTCTGCTCCTTCTGGGCTTCTCCACTGGCATTGCTGAGACGGCAGAGGGGACCGAGCTGCTGGGTTGCCTCTCACAGGAGGAGATCACACAGACCCTATGGATGAAGAAATAAAGCAAGAGATTCGGGTGTGGGAAGCAAAAAGCACATAACTGATCTTTTGTTCCAGATTTATTTTTCATTTCTGCTGGAAGGATGAGAAAAAGGCAGTCCAGCATACGTGTGTTAACTAACATTTTTTTTAAAGTGAATACAGGCACAGCACAGGACTCTTTCTCCTTTCAAAACTGGTTCAATTGCTTTGAAATATCATATGCCTCGATGCTAAATAGATACATAGACACATGATAACATTATTTAGCAATACTGAATTAAACATGAAAACAATTTAAATTAAAAACACTTAAAGATTGTTTTCCTATTATTAAGGATGTGTTAGAAAAAGGCTAAGCCTCTCATTAGGAGATGAATTTTTTCATTTGTGTTTTTGTTATGGCTATATAAGACGGTTTTATGTTTTTTCTTTTTTTCTCTGCGTGAAATAATGTAAATTGAAACAATCAGGTGACTGATTAATAGGCTAGTGGGAAGAAAAGGAGTGTTTGTTGAATTTTATTTAATTTTTTGCATCCTTTTTAAACAACACTGTATATATAACCATGTTCCTTTCAATTAGTTACTATGATTTATGAAGTCATGCTCAGGGCTAGCCAGGTTGTTGACTCAGATTAGAGCTATGATGCCAGCTCATTCCCTGGTGACAAACACTGACTGTCCTTCCCGCAGCCAGGCACCCCTGGCAGCCTTATGAAAAGACCTTGTGGTTGGCAGAGCGCTGAGCAGGAAATGAGGTCCTCTCCGGTTTGGGACAGAGATGACTGGAGTTACAGAAAGCTGTAAAGCAAAATCAGCATCTCCTGAGTCACAGACTTTAAGCTCTAGTGGATCCCGCAGTTCCCAGCATGACCTGGCCCACCAGCGCTGCCTCGCCCGCACACCCGCCTGCTTCCCACCGACTGCCCGGGGGAGCACCCTGCAAACTGCGAGTCTGTCAGGAGACAGGACTGCTTCCACGTGGGCGAGGGGACCAGAGGGCACTACGGTCCCCCATTCTCCCCATGTGCCCCAGCCCGGTCCTGGTGCTCAACACCCTCCTGAGGGAATGCTTTTCTCCCTCATGTCTACCAGAGAATTTTTCGGCACATTGTGTGATGTTTTTCTAGCAATATCAGAGGGTTTTTATCTCAGCCTATAGCTTGGAGATCTTTGTGTGGCCTACCCTCTTCTAGGAATTTCACATATAAATCACTGGAAAGCAGGAAATCCTTAAGACGTAGTGGGAAGCTGTGTACTATGCTTGCCTCTTAGCACAGACAGCTGCAGAACATAGAGCATCTGTCTTGTAGGTACTACAGCAACCCAGACACCTGGACCTGAAACGGGGGAACTTGCTCCCCTGCTTCTAAGATCTCTGAGCCAGTAAGGGAGCTCCTGGAACAGGGTTAGAAACTCTTACTGAATTCATAGAGTAGGACTCCCTGATATTCTCTGTGTAACACTTTCACTCCAAATTCCCTCAATGCCATTGAAACAATAATATTTAGACCATTTGGGGCTGAGATTATTGCTTTAATAAATTGGGTTTTTATTGGTTCATTGTGGCAAATAAGCCCACGATTGATTTTGCTCCTAATCAGCATGGAGAATGCATTCCGCTGTAATTAAATCTTGTGTAACTGGGCACTCTGTGTTCGCTTGTCTCTTAGCTTGCAGTGGCATGAGATACAGTACATCAAACGCTATACTCTCCACGATAGGCACCCTGCCAGCCCGGGGAATGATGATGCTCGCCTTTAGTGTGCTTACAATGTGTGTAGCTGGAACACGTATGGAGCAGTGGTCATCGCTGGGGAGACGCAGGAAACTTATTAGTGGAGGAAGATGGCCAGGGATAAGGTCTTCTCTCTAGAGAAAGGTTTGACCCCCCCTCTCCAAAAAGGCTGCGAGAGAGGCGGAGGCCGTTCCCCCTCCCGCTTTCCACAGGTCCCCGCAGACCCCGCCGCGGCTCCTCTGCCGCGTCCTCGGGGCTCCGGCCGGGGCGCCCGGGGCAGCCGGGTCCCCTCGGCCTGCGGGAGCACGGCCGGGCTGCCAGGCGGGCAGTTTTGAAGAGTCGATCTTCATAATACAAATCCCCCGGCTTCGCCTCCCCGCCAGCGGCGCGAGCCAGCTTTTTAATTGAATCCCGGGGATTTGGCCGCAGTCGAGGGCCCCGGTTCGGGCCCCAGCGCCGTGGGTCCCCCCCTCCCGAAGCGGGACCGTCTCTTGAGGACTGATCTGTCGCCTCTAAAACCAAGGGAAGGGGGGCTCCGGTGGCCTGGGTGAGCCCCCCGCCCCGGGCCCCCCGGAGGCAGAGCGCGGGCCCGCTGCACCCCGGGGCTGGGGGCGGCGGGGGGGCCGGGGGCAGCTGGCAGGGCCGCGGCTGCTCCTGGCTTCTCCCGCCTCTCGCCCGGGCAGCGCTTTAGGGGGGGGCTCAGGCCGGATCCTGTCCATTCTATACGTTAATGCTCTTTTCTCTCCGGCTGCAGGGAAGCAGGCCAGCGGATAATTACCCCTCACTGCAATCCGCAGAGCTGGCCTAATCCGAAAGCTCAAGTGCCCGTAAGTAAAACTTCAGGAAAAGTTATTGAAACTGACAAATACAGGGTGACAAATAATCAATAAAAGCCCAGTCCCACATCCTTTATTGTTTCCAGGCACTAACAGCAAGTAATGAAACCTCGGCGAGGACGGGGGAGGGAGCGGCAGGGACCGGGAGCTGGGCTGGCTCCTGGAAAGCCCCCACTGAAAAAAGCCCGGGGAAGTGCCCGGCAGCATAAGGGGGACGATCCCGTCCCCATGGGAGAGAGGAAAATGCCACCCTCCCAGCACCCCCCTCTTCGCCAAGCCCTCCCTGCCGCCCGGTGGCGAGGCCCGGGCGCTCCAGCTGGGCGAGCTCGGGAAGCGCCTGCCCGGCCGGGAACGTCTTCCCGGCCGCGTGGGCAGGGACGCCCCGGAGGCCGGTGCCACCCGGCAGCGGTGGGCAGCCTCGGGCCATGCACCTTTTTCACGCTCCCGCACAAAAAATCAGGCGCTGTAATCTGCGTTCTGAAATGTGTAACATCCCTGAACACCCAACGCGCTGCTTCTCATTAGCATCTCGGCCCTGGATTTTCCACGCCGCAGTTTCTAAAGTTTCAGCGAAGGACGCTGGGCAAGATAAATCCGTGCTGTCGTTTCTCTCCCTTTCTGTCTCTCCAAATTAAGTTTTGATCTATCAGTTTAAACACTGGCCAGAAAGTTGATTCACTTTCTGTTAGGATTTCGGGTTAAACCGGGGGCTCCTCCAGTGTCTTTAAGCTTTTGAGCTGTGTAAATGAACTGCAGTGTCACATAATCGATGGGGAAAACTCAGCTGTCACAGATACGAAAGCAGCCTCCTGCCACAGCAATAACGTGATTTGGCATTTCAAAGTTTGGAAACGTGCTGTCTGCGCGTCCAGGGCTCGGGGAGGAAGAGCTGAGCAGAGGGACGGGGGCGACGTGCCGGGCCGGGCGGGGGGACAGCCCCCAGCCGCAGTAGTCCCCGGGCTCGGCAGCACCAAGTCCCGGCGTCCCGCACCGCGGCACCCGCTGCCGCTCCCTCCCTTCCCGACACACGCTGCGAAAGTTGTTTCCCAACTTTGGCGTTAGGGGAGGGTTGACCCAGAACAAATCTCAGTGTCTCGGTGGCCTTTCCAAAGCGGCCGTGCCCCCCCGCCCCGAGCCTGCGGGACGTGCCCATCTGGAGCACGCACCGTGAGAGCAACTGTGCTGCGTACAGCCACAGCGGCCATCAGTCACTAAAAGCCACACGCTTCAGTGGACCGGGGATAAAACGAAGTCCTGGTGACGCCTGGTTAAACCACTGACCCTCTTGCGAGGGCTGGCGAAGGGGGGAAGGCGACCCGCTCCTGACAAACCCAGCTTTGGGGGGCTTCGCGTCGGGCTCTGCAGGGCGATCCCCGCGGCGGTCGTGCCCCTCTCCCGGAGCTGGCAGCGCTGCCCATGAGGGGACTCAGCGCAGCCGTTTCGGGGTGCCCCACGGGGGAACGAGGGACGAGGAGGGCCCCGGGCAGAGCCTCCCGACCCGACCGTGCCCCTGGGCCCCGGCGCCGCACGGCGCGGGCGGGCGGCAGCGGGGGCGGCAGCGGCAGCTCGCGTGGGCACGGGGTTCTCCCCGAAATAGCTATTTTTATATCGGCCTGGGTGGAAAAATCAACCCGTGGGCAGGGTGTGCTCTAAGCCGCGGGATAACCGCTGCCCTCGGCCCCCCGTCCCTCTGCACACCCCGGTTCACCCGCACACACAGGCACACGCGCAAGAAAACAACTCACACAGCGTGTTCAGATGCTTTCTGGAAGGGGAGGGCTTTAGCTTCAAATTAGGAAGCTCTCTCAGATGAACGATAAATTCCGCTTTGGTTAGGCTATGGTGTTTGATCATATCTTTGTGGTTTTGTCCTCACCACAAAGGGCCCCGCAGGCTGAATCAAGAAACAGGATTTCAGATAGTTTGATTTGACACAAGGAAACTGTTGCATTTGTAATATTATAAGACTGTAAAAGGGAAAAATAAAACCTCTGCAGCTGAGACAAGAAGTGTGCCTAAGTGCCACTATGTTTCAATCCCCATTTGGACATAATTTAAGTCTCCTCTGCCTTACAGTAATATACTCTCTAACTTTGAGGCTATCCAAAAGGGGAGATTTAATGAGGCTGACTTTATACATTTATATAATTTAGGGGTTTTGCTGTAGCTGTAAAATGACAATTGGTACATGTGTAGCGCAAAAGAGCTGAAATCCCATCCAAGGACCAAGTTGGCTATTTCTGAAGGAGCTGTCATTTCCAGCAGGGGGGCACAATGAGAAGGCCAGGAGCAATGGAGCTCTGATCTCCACCAAGGAGAGATAACCACCTGATTAAAATGGGGCTCTTGTTCCCTCGTTACTCGATCGTCGTGTGAACTTACCTTATTTACAATTATAGGCAATGAGTGAGTCGCCCAGATTGTAATACACCTATAGCTTTGGGTTTACCCCTCCCTCTGTTATCAAGACCATCTCTTGGGCAGGTTTCTGGACCACTCATAACATGGGAGCACAGAAATGCTCTTACAGAGGGAGGGGATGTGTACGTTCAGAGCCCTACAGTGCGAGCGCAGCGCGTACACCCTCCCACACACCCCGCACTGGGAACCGAGCAGGAGGCCAGGCCCAACAGAACCAGCCTGTCGAAATCAGGAAGTTTGCAGCACGCAGACACGCGTGAACACCACCAGAAAGCAAAGGGACTCGGCATTAGGTGAAATACGATTTTGTACTCCACATCTGGTATTTGCTCATTTTCCAGGTGAACCCACGCACAGCAGTTGTTGGAGAACACCCCACTCTCGGGTCACTCTGTAGCCCAGGTGTGGACCAATGGCACCAGACAATGGTGTACATCTACGCTGAAATTTAACGCACTTTGTTCTCCATTTAAATATTAAATGGTGCAGTGTTTGCCAGATTATTATCCCACTATTGCTTGTGCATTTGTCTCTTATGTCTAGTGCCTGTCATTACACAAAGCGTTTTGAAGAGCTAATTTCAAAAGACAGAAAGTCTACACTTACTATAAAAGTCATTAAATTAGCATGACAAGCATAAAGTTCCTAGGTTATAATTTGGTTATAGATCTGAAATCTTCCCTGCTTTCTCTCTCCACTTGAAGGATGAAGGCTGAAGCGAGGCACCAACTCGAAGTTAGGACAATTGAGCTGTCGATTGCTTGGTGGAGAAACAGGGAAGAAATGTGGGCTCCAACACCACCTTTTTGGCAATGCAAGGTGTGACAAGAATTAGTTCTGAGTTTTCTTCACGTCTCCCAGCAGCCAGAGAAAGGTGTGATCAAATGGTCTTCTACTACAACAGGTGGGGAAAAAAAAATCTCGATGCATTTCTTGTCGATTAAAATGTTGCTGGAATAGCAGGACGCGTGCCTTTTATACCCCTCTAAATGCTAAGATGGGAAGATGCGTTACAAAAGCAGCCATTGGCTGTTTCCCCTAAAGCTGCAACATCCCCTTCATTTTAATCGCTTCTTCATTTCGGAAGAAAGCTGAGGAGAGGAGGGGGAGAGCTCCCTTCCCCAAGCTCCCTGTGCATCTGCAGTGACGGGGGACTGCAGGAAGCCCTGGTGGTGCCAGGACCGGCAGCGTGGGAGAGCCTGCTCTGCCCGGCCAGGCATCCTCTCCCTGACACATTGCATTTCGACAACGAGAAAATTAGAGAAGGGACGGGGCATTCAAACGCGGTGCTCACAGAAGAGGCTGCCCTAGTAGTTATTTAGTCTAAAAATCTGCTGTCAACTTTTTCTTTTTTCTTTTTTCTTTTTTTTTTTCCCGTCAGGATCAGCGAGGTGCGTTTCTTTGGGCTGGTTCGTTTGCTTTCAACCAGGCATGCTGCGAATTGTGGAAGCTTTCCATTTACCTTTTCTTCTTTAAGCGTTTTAATTATCATCACTGACCTGTTGGGCATACCTACAGTATCAATGTCCCTTTTACATCGCTGCCTTCCCTTTCTCTGCATGTTTCTCCTATTTAACACTTGCTACCTTTGCCATTAGAGTCCTAGAGTGACCCCCATGGGTATTTTTGAAAGAAAGACCCTCTGCATTCCAGCACTGCCTCCTTACCCAAGTAATAGCAAAGGGACCATTCAGACACATGGACCACACTGAAGCATTAATTAGGCTGATGAAATCCATAGAAATGTATGGATTCAGCATAATCGAGTTTCTTCTGCTGACTATAGTTAAGGAATACGTGAGCAGCTGGGAGAATAGAAAGTACTGTTAGGGTGAAGTCATGCATGTAATTGAGTATATTTAACATAACCATTTTAATGATCGGTGATTAAAAGTGCATCTACTTAAATTGTATACCTCTGCAATTTGTCCATATCAACTTTAGAGCACACACAAAGAAAAGGTCGTCATATAAATTTATAAACAAGATCCCTTCCTAGCTACACATGACTCGAGCTGGAATGATAACTCGGCAGCGGCGAAGGGGGAAAGGCCTTTCGCGAGAAAATAGCTACGCCAGTGCGATATTAATTAATCACTGGTTTGGCCCCCTTTCTGTCTTGTGCAGTCACAGTATTAGAAGTGCATAATAAGTGAGTTTTCTTTTCATCCGTAATTATTTATAACAATCAGATCACTCGGGGAAAAAAAATCCCTGGATGTCTTTCCCATATTAAGGGAGTATCTTTTCCCTCGCTTGACAATATTGTGTGTGTGTGCATATACATATAGTCAAATAAAATGTTTGGCGCTTTTTTTTTTTTTTTNNTTTTTTTTTTTCCCACAGAAACGTTGCTGGAGACCCAGCAGAGAAAGAGTAAATGACTAAACTTCTCCTGATGCTAAACTTGCACGCGGAGACGTTAAGGACTACAAATACGGACAGCGTTTGGGGGAGCCGCAGTTGATGGGCACAGCCGTGTCTCCTCGGAGGAGACCCCTGAGGATGGGAAATTAGCAGTCAAAATCTGCTAGTGGGGACTGGATCCCACAAAGCCCACGCGTTGGGAAGGCTGAGTGTCTCTCTCTCGCCTATTCAATCTGCCCAGGCTGGTTGCAGCGAATAAATAGAGTCATTGTGGAGCCCATACACAAACCGACCCAACTCCCTCCCCCATCCCTTCTCGCCCTCCCCCCGTCCCTTTATGCTTAAACGCACACAAATCTGCAACCGCTTTGCACTAAGAGGAGCCCAAACTTTTCTTCCCTTTACTGTACAACGCCTGTGGGAAAGGTTTATTCACACGTATGGAATATGTGCTTATGTCAGAGAGACGGGGGTTCACGCTGGGTAAGGGCAAACAGGAGCCTGCCAGGAGCAGGACCCATCCTGCCCTCTCCCCGCCGGGCGGGCGGGCATCCCTCTCCCCGCGGAAGATAACGGTTCAAAGTAGCCAGATGCATTAAACAGCCACAAAAGGGGCCAAGGGGGGTGGGGGACGGGGGAGGAGAGTCACTTAAGTTTCTGGTGGAAAACTTAAATCGTGCTGTCTGCCCCTCTCCCAGTATCGCTGCAAGGTGAAATCCATTTGGCCGCATCCCTCCCAAGCGGCCCGCAGCCCGGCGGGGCGGGCGGCAGCCCCGCACCCAGGGAACTTACTGTGTGCAAGAGAATTTGCAACCTTGAAAGCATATTTTTCTTCCAGCTATGGTGGCACTTAAATGATAATGTAGGCAATGAAACTGGGGAGATTTATATCTTTTGGAAAGTAGGACGAGCCAGATGGTAATAGCGTCATTAACAAACAAACTTGGGATCTGCAAGTGAAGCTTGAAATTGGGAAAGAGATCTGGAGAACAAAAGGAGCTGCTGTTGAGGGGGGGGAAAGAAAAGAGTCCCTCTTCTGCCGGCCAAATCTAAGAGCACATTCTGGAGGGGCTGCTCCTGCCCAGTGCTAGATAATAAACGACAGCTTTTTCCTCCCCTGTTGTGACTAAGAAAGGGCAGAGAAAACTTTTGCAATAGGCAAATGTGGCATTTATTTATGTGTAACCCTTTGTAGTCTCAAGTGTCCCAAATGGGCCTTTAATTCAAATCCCTAGTTTGATACGGAGGATCTCTTCTCCCAAGTTTATTTTAGAGAAACAAAGCGCCGCTTGTGGAAGTTGAAGGGCCAAAAGTTCAGTAATTATATTTTTGAATTAATAGTAACGAATAAATATTAAAGGTTAAACGTTATTTGCTGTGAGAGTGGAAACATCTGAGGATTTATTGTGTCTTTTTTTTTTTTTTTTACCCCCTCAGAAAAGGCTCACTGTTTGCTAGAAGGCACCAACACAGTAGGGGCGAGGGTCTCAGAACAGGGTCGGGGTGTAGGATGTTCTGGGGGGAGAAGGGAGGCCCCCCAACCGGGCTTCTTCCCTGCATCACCCTTCGGATTTGCTCTCTAAACTCACCCCGGGGGGTTCTCGAGGGCCAGGGAAAAGGCCTTCAGCAAAGATTTACCCAGCAGAGAGTCCATAAACATCGAAGACCCACCAGCTCCAGGGCTTCAGCAGGAGGGATGGGCTGTTTGCCTCCTAAATTTTAACCAGTGTGTTCCCAAATGCTACGGAAATGTTTGGAGGTCTTTAGAAGATCCCCATATCTCCCTTCCAGAGTAAAGTTGATGGTTATTTGATGATTAATGATGTAAAAGATGCCTGTTAACAGCCCCAAGTTGAGAGACACGGACCCATGCTCTAAAGTAAAAATCTAACGTGGTTTTTTTTTTTTTTAAATGTGCTGGAGATCTTTAAAAGCCCCGAGGACTTACCCTTAAGGCATTATTCAAAGAAAAAAAAATTGAGACTGGCGGTTCGTCACAGGCAATTGTAAAGGGTTTCAAAGGACCGATCAAACGAGTTGGAGAGTAATCTACATTAAAGTCCGGATGGCAGTGTTACAACATGCACCTGCAGGGTATTTGCTATCCGTGCCCCTTACAGAGCTACAAATCACCATTAAAGAAAGCTGCTTAAGCTTCCTCCGCGCTTCTAGAAAGACTTACTCGGGCTCCTTCACTTTGATATTTATACATCTTGTTATTGATAAGTGTGAGGCTGTTCAGCGCTCCCTTCCCCCTCCCGGACCGTCCCCGAGCACTTCTGCACCACCATCTCCCTGCCCCCAACCCGCACACGGTTCCAGGCTGGTGTTCAGGGAGCCCGGCCCCACGAACGACACGCGTGGGCGTGGGGTTATCCCACTCTCCCGCGGAAACCTGCGATGGGCCGGGTCCGGGAAAAGTTTTGTTTTATTTTATTTATGTAGTTCCCCCCAGGCTCTGTCACCAGGGCGACCGGGGCAGCCCAGGCAGCATCGGCACGCGGGATGTCCCGGCGGATTTTCTCACAGTTGCGGGAGGCGCAGACATGGAAATGAGCTCATTGCGGGGGAGTGGCGGCCGCCCGGGCCGCCCCCGGCCCGGCCCGGCCCGGCCCGCTGGGTCTCGGGGCTCCGGGAGCTCGCTGTCCTGTTGAAGGCATTTGGGGGAAATCGCGCAGTTTCATCCCTGGCTGCGCAGAGCCCCGGAGCGGGCACGGTTAACCCTCGGGACGCCGCGGGGCCGCGGCTGCCGCTCGGGAGAGCCCTGGCGCCCCCCGCTCTCCCCTGCGCCCCGTCTCCTCCCGCACTCCCACGGGCAGCATCCAGTGTGTTCAGTGCTCCCCCACTCAGGTGATGTCAGCGGGGAAAAGTAAAGTTGTAAAACAAACAAACAAGCCGGGAAAGCTAGGGGGAAAAAAAAAAAATCAAGATTTTTCTACCCACTCGAGGAGAAAAAGCTCAAAGGTCAACAGGGATTCATCAACCGCTTCCCACGGCTGCAGGCAGGGCGAGTCACTCAACTTGAATTTCTTTTTCGGGTAATTTTCGTGATCAGGTCTGTGTTTTCAGTACTTCCCTCGAGTGGGTTCTTGCAAACGAACAAAAAATCCACCCGTGCAGGCGTGAGGCTGGTGCCCCCGGTGTTTGGTGCCCCGCCGACGGTCTGGCTGAGCGAGCGGGGTGCCGGGGGCCCGGGCAGCCCCGAGGCACAGCACCGGGGACCAGCATCGCTGTGACGTGGTGGCTTCTGCCCCGGGCAGCTGTGGGAGCACCTCGAGAGGGAGCAGAAAGGGGCTTCGCCGCTCTGAAGGCACAGGCGGATTTAGTTGGTTTGTCAAAAATTAAATAAATAATTAAAAACCCCACACTAAAGGAAGGGACAATATCCCGAATTCAGTGTACCTGCCTCATCTCCTGACACCCCTGGTAGCGATGGGCTGCGCAGAGGGCTGATACCCAGCGCTCTGCCGCTTCCCCTTTCCTCCCCCCACGCCGATGACGGGGCTTTCTCGCGCAGCAAAGCGCGCATTGTTAGGGCCGGGGGGAGCTGGGACGGGGCGGGGGCCCAGCAGCGCTGCCAGTGCCCACCGCAAAAGTTTGCCAAATCAACTCCTCTCCGCGGAATCGCCCGACGAGGGGACGGCGGCGAGGAGGGGAGCAAGACCCGCCGCCCCGACCGGCCCATCCCAGGCAGGGCGTCTGCAGCGCAAGGGAAAAAACCAGCGCAGCGCTCAAAGCGCGGGGCGCTCTGCGGGACAGCGCGCAGCTGAGGGATCGGGCCAGGAGAGCGGATGCGCGATGGGATGCGCGATGGGATGCGCGGCCCCCCCTGCCAGAAGTCGCTCAGCTTCTCTCTTGGAGCCCTGTCCCCGCAGCCGTCCTCACCCCGGGAAAAGCTTACTGCCTCTGTCACCGTGGAGCGGGAGGGTTTGGATCAGTGGGGCGGACAAAGGGGGCAGAGGCAGGAGCACCCCCAAGGCAGCGGGCGGGTTTGGATCGTGGGGCGCCGCCGGGGGGCCCGTCCCGCCGCCCCCCCGGGGCTGGCAGGCCCTGGCCCGTCTCCTGCCACATAACGGCGTGCGCAACTTGCAGTCGCCTCCGAACTGTTGCAAAACAAACCGCCGGCACGTTTACAGCGCTGGCAAGAAGGTGGCGAACCGCAGCGCCGAGAGCCCGAAGCCCCCCGGCTACCCCCGCCGGCCCGACACCCCCAGCCTGCAGCTGATGGGGGGGCCCGGGGCGAGCGAGGGGCGAGCGCGCCTTGAGCCAAGCGCTAATTTGGTGTGTACGCTTAAGGCGGCCATCTGAGGGCTGTATAGCAACGAGGGGAAAGGGGTGTATTCGCGACTGGAAGATTTAGGTTGTTGCTAGGATGTGAGAACAAAAAATCTTCAATAAGTCGGGGAGGGGGGGGACGGGGCAGAGGGGGAGGAAGGGGGGTTACAAGGTTTGTCACAGGGAAAAGTGCAGACATCTGCTGGAACTTCCATATCTAAGCTGTTCATTTACAGGAGCCAACTTCTGAAATCTCCACAATTAGATCTGCATTGTTCTTTCTCAACAACACTGCCTAGAAAGAAAAGGTCTTCTCTGTCGGGGCCAATCCAACGAAGCGTTTGACGTTATTAAATAATAAAGCGATTGTGATTTACATTGTTGTTCAGAAAAAGGGCCAATTATCCACTGTTATGTTGCCATAAAGATCATATTAACTCGAATTAGTAATCAAACAATATGCTAGCGTTAAAAGTATAGAGGGGACAACGCGACTGGTCTTGTTGCATCCTCACTTTTTCTTGTAAAACCAGAAGCATAAATACACTTGAAAGAAGCGCAGAAACTTCATCCTTAACGGGAAAAAAGTGAAAGAGGTACCAGCGTTTGTGATTAATGGTCCTCTGTGTTGACTGTTTTCAATTAATTCAAAGCCACCCAAACCTCATATTGATTTTTCTGTTTACAAATTAATTCTTCTTCCGAATATCACGGGAAATGTTCCACGGCGCTCCGAGAATTGGGACGATTTTTTATTTTTTTGATGTAAAGTCCGGTTTAGGATTTTGATTTTGGGGCTCTTTCTGTTTGCTTTTTTAAATTTTGCTTTCAATTTGGGAATTTTTTTTTCAGAGTAACATTTTCAAAAGGCGTTTGAGTTCGATCCAAAGACGAGCCTCACCACCACCAAAACGCAAACCCAGCCGCATCCCTGCACTCCAGTAAATTTCCTCTGCCATAATCAAATAATTATTTTTATTAAAGCAGTTATTAGGTTTATAACTCATTTGCCACTTAAATTTGTGCAACCAACCAAGGCGATCTAAATAGGTTTGAGTTGCCCCTTGGGTCTGGGATGTAAGCGGTAAGAAGGAGGATTAATTATGGGTGTGTGCAGCAGGAGGACACAAAGGCTGTCCGGTGGCGCGGGGAGCAGTGGCGGGTCGCAGCCCCTTCCCCGGGCGGGGCCGGGCATCCTGCGCCCCCAGACCCGGCAGGGACGGGCACTCCCCGGCAAAACTCTTGTGAGTTTATTATTAAATCGCCACGGGGCGAAGGTTGGGGCTGGGGGAGCTACAACTTGTTGGCACTAAATAAGGCGCTGTCAGGTGACGATGCTCCGGCGCGTTTGAAACGTCCCGAACAGAGTGTAAACGAGACGTGTTTTTCATATAGGAGCATCGATATGGTATGATGCGATATGATATGATTGATACAGGAGCATCTATCTCTTCTCTCCCATGTAGACAAGGTCCATTCTTTTGTGCGTGGGATGACAAGATCTGACCCCTGGAAACGTACTCCGAGCGCCCACCGGCATCTGACTGTTAGTCCTAATGCCATTTATTGCCAACACGTTTTGTTTTCAGCTGGGGGGGCGGGGGTTACTCGGAGCTCAGGTAATAACCGGGTAGCTGTCAGCTTCGCCCGTTTAGCAGTAGTCAGGCAAGAATGGCTCTGCCAAACTGTTCCAGGAGCTGATGCTATTTGTTACCACGATTAGGGGAAAAAAAGAACATTCACAGTAACATGGGTTTCTATAAGCAAACGCCGAGCAATTTTCCTCAGCGCAATGCATCAGCAAGTATATCCAAAAGAGCTTAATCTACTTTTTGCAGGTTAGGTGCAAGAGGAGTCAGCAAGAGCTGCTTCGGGATGCCATGAAAATCCCGGCTCATTGGCTTGGCCGCGATAGGACGAGGCACATCAAATGTGAGGCGGAGAGGGACAGAATCACTCAGTCCCCTTGGCTGAGGAGTGAGCCCTCGCTCTGGAAATAATTTCGAATAAAACTTGTGTAACCAAGTGTAACCATCTAGCTTCCTCTGAGCAGATCGTCGAGAGGAGAAAAAAAAAGCAAAAAAAAAAAAATTACGGAAATAACCCAAGAAAAAACAATCTGGATCGAATTAATCGGAGCACAAAGTTTTTATCCGTGTATAAGGATAATATATTAAGCCAAAAAGGGGACAGGTTATCTCTAAACGGGATTAATGCGCATTCGTGTATAGGATTAGACCATCTCATCCATTTAAAAACAGTGTCTCTCCTCCTCCCCACAACACTTTATTATATATTTTTTTTGAAAAAGCAAAAAACTTTTCCCGTTAGAAGCACTTGGGAAATGCATTTTATTAATCGAGAGCTTTTTTTTCCTTGCAATCAAATGCAACTGATGGCCCTGAATAAGCCCCCTTGTTAGGAAACGGGCCATTTTTTAAAACCTGTGATCAAAACAGACCTGTCTTCAGAGAGAGCACAGCAGATTTAAATGTTGGTCAAAAGGAGTCACAACTGTTCATTAAAAGCAAACCCTAACTAGTGCTAATGTATAGCCATTTTGTGAGCTCAGGACTGTGGAAAGAGGCGAAAAAAAGTCTGAGAGTGTGAGCTGATGCCGTGCTGGCTGGCAGTGTGTGGTCTATTGTAGGGAATGTGCTTTTTCCACTGAACAGAGAGCCCCCCTCTTTTATTCCCCAGCTCTACTGCACCTGCACTGGATCAGGGAGCTACTGCCATTCACCACATCAACAGAGAAGACATCTCTGACAGCACTCAATTCATTACATTTCTTCCTGCTTTTCAAACCAACGCACAAAAAAAAAAAAAAAGTATTGCCAATCAGTGCCGGGGGGGCAGGGAAGAAATCTTACAATACTTTATATTCGCCGCTCATTTTGGATTTCATTAGTCAGAAAACTCACTTCTCAGCCAGTTACAACTTTTCTTTTTTCTTTCTCTTTCTTTTTCTTTCTCTCTCTCTCTCTCTTTCCTTCTTTCTTTCTTTCCTTCTTTCCTTCTAACCCGTGAAGACTCCCTTGCTTAGGGGGCTGCTAGAAGCGGGGCTGGGGCCGGTGCCATCTCCCTCGCCACGGCCGGGACAGATCCACGCCGGGGTTCCGCAGCCCTGGGAGCGGAGCGAGGGGCCCATGGCGGGTCTCCCCAGGAGAGAGTTTATTCATAATTCATGGGAGCAGAGCAGCTCTTGGGAGACGGGGAGAAAGAAATGGCCAAAGAGACCAAAGTGTCCTCCAGCAATTGCGGGGGGAGTGGGAGGCGTAGGGGTCTTACCGGGGGTGCCCGGGCAGGGGCGGCGGGGCCAGCGGCCACCGCGGGGAGGGGACGCGTTGGCCCCCCTAACCCGTGAAGAAAGTTGTTATCGGCCAAACTCCTGGAAAGGGTCTCCGGGGAATTTGGGGTAGCTTGCTTTCCTCAAGAACCGTTTTTCAGAAGCATTTGCAAGCGAAAGAAACTGAGCCGAGGGGTTTAGATTCAGGTATTTGATCTCGCCGGACCCAGACATCTAATTAGAGTGGCCTCAACGATTGAAACGGTGTTAATTCCCATTGTTCCCCACTCAGATCCCTTGGCCCGCCACCGCTGGGATGCTCTCCTTTTCAAAATTCCAAATAAAAATCTTTCTATTTGAAACAAACGAACAAACAAACAATTTCTGTATTTCCCCCCTTTCTGGCCCATTTTCCTCCATCGCAAGTTAAAGCAAACACTCCTGGGTATTTTTTCACAGACGCTGGTGAAGAATCACACCCCCTCTGTGGGATTTTAACAGAAATAAATCACAAGGAGCTCTTGCCTACCTGAAAAGTAGGAGGAAATCCGACTGTCTGGTTTCGGGTGTAAAGTGTGTATCGATAAGGAAGACATAAACAGCCGTCTCAGAAACGGGACCCAATTAATCTATGAGTTTCTTTACATCACCCCCTGTTCGGATGTGTGCTTTGGAAATATTGATTCATTGCGACAAGAAAGTCGCAACTACTGTGTGTGTATAACGTGGGGAGGACACAGAGAGAGAACCCGCAGCAACGCAAAGCCCACTCGCGGGAGAGCCAGATTGCTTTTTAAGCTAAAACTAATAATTTCATAACTGATTCGCATTCAATCTGGCGCCGATGACGTCACGGGGTATTAGCATACGAGGAGGGATGAAGCCAGTGTGGCTGGAGTTGATAAGGTGCCTCCTGAGGAATTCGCTGCTTGTTTTAATACATTAATTATTTCTCTGTCTTCCTCAACTTCTGCAATTTTTAAGAGCTTAAAGGAACCATCATTCCCAGCGATGCCAGAAGGACACGTTGGAGAGCTTCTCCCGTTGCACCCGCACCGGAGCTCGGCAGCCAGGGGCAGCGTGGGGATGAGCCCCAGCCCCGCTCCCGGAGCCCCGGCCCGGCCGCCCTGCAGAGCGCTGTGGGACTTGGTTCTAATTAAACCGGCTCTGGCCCCGGGAGTCCCTACTCGCCCGAGTAAGCTCGGCTCGCTCGGACCAGCCGCTCCAGCGCTGGGGGCTTCCCGCAGGATGGGAGGCGGGTTCGCAGGATCAAGCCCTCAGCCTGGAATGTGCGTGAGTTGTGAGTGTGCATGAGTGAGTGAGAGTTGGTGTGCCCGTACAGTCCTGCGGAGCCTTCCCGCAGGAAAGCCTCTGCAAAGGCCTGTTTCTTTCCAGCACCCAGTGGGATTTCCCCCGCCTCTACCCCCTCCCCACCCCCAAGCCCTCCTGTTAATCACGATTTTCTGAAAAAAAAAAGTGCCCACATTACGTCATCAGCCCTAACTGCTGCGGAGATGATGGGGTCACCGAGGACCCGGGGCGAGGGAGCCCGCGGGGGGCCGGGCCTCCTCTCCCGTTCCCCCGGGGCAGCGGCCGCCTGTCCGGGAGCGGGGGCACATCCCGGCCAGTGGCCGGAGCAGCCCTGTGCCCGCCGCTGGGCTACAGAGAGAGGGACACGCTGCGGAGAGCCGAGAGGAAACGGCCCGGCTCCGTGCCCCGGGGCTGACAAGTCTCTCCCGGGGTCCCACTGTTCCCAGAGCTTGTAGGAACCGGCAGCATTGCCGCTTCGGTCCCACCGAGCTCCGCCGGGTCCCGCGGAAGCGGCCTGACAGTCCCCCGCCCCGTAGGGTGCTCCTCGGGGACCCTCCCGAGCTGCGGACCACCCCGCTCCTCTGAAGAAGTCAACTGCCTTGGAATAACCGCTCGGTGACTTGAGTCTGAAACACATTTGGAGGGAAAGAGGAAGGGAGAGACGCTTTTAGCGGGAAGGGGGAGGGGTTGGGACGGGACCAAACACAAAATACACAGAAACCCTAAAAGAATTAAATTAAAAAGGGATACATTAAAAGAAAAATACATAAAACCACGCTGTACAAGCTCTCGCCCACATGGCAGAGATCTTGCAAGGCAGCACGCCGCGCCAGCGGATGGGCCAGAGACAAACTCCTGCAGAAACTTCTCCGACCCGGCCCCGCTCCCTTCTCCGCTGACTCCCGCAGCGAGGACCCCCGCCCACGGGCTTCCCCCGCGCTCCTGCCGACAGGTCTGCAGCGGCCCAGGCGTCTCCTGCGGGAGAGCCGGGCCCGAACACGCACGACACTGCACAGGAAGGTCCGTCCGTGCGGCCCGGCTCTCCTCCAACACTACTAAATTATACTGAAAAATTACAGCTTGTTTCGGCGCGCCCCCTCCCCCTGTATGCACAGGCGCACACGGATACAAACACACACGCACACACACAGTCACACACAGTCACACGCACTCTCACACACGGCTCAGCCACAGCGAACCCTCTGCGAACTCCAGAGCAAAGCTCCAAAATCATCCCGCGAGGTTCGGGGTTTCGCTTTGTTCCCTCCTCCGCGCTCCGCCCGCCCGCACCTGCCGGCGCACAGGCTCCGCCGAGCCCGCAGCGGCGCGGACAGCGCGGCCCTGGCGCGGCCGCGGTCCCTGGGCAGAGCTGGCCGGGCCCCGGCACGGGGCCATCCCGGAGGTTGGAGCTCGCCCTCCCGCTCTGGCACAGCCAAACGCGCAGCTCCGAGAATTTCCACCCCTGGGCTCCTTTTCTTCTCATTTCGCAAGTGAAACAGCCCCCACACTCACTGTAACGCTGTACGTCCTCGCCAAGTGAATTGATTCCTCAAAAGCAAAACAGTACCAAACTTCTTGCAATTCCCCGTGCCATCGTCAGAAAAACTGGTTTTAATTACCAAAACTAAAATAGCGGCGGTGCTAACTAACAGGCGATCAAACCGCAATCAAACTTCAATCTCTGAGCAGTTAGCTATAAACTGTCAGCAATTGAAAAGTAAACCTGGTGCACACAAAGGCTCTGTTTAATTTTCTTGTTGTAATGGCTCTAAATGAGGACCCCATCACTATGCAGTTAAGCGGTGTTGCTTGTCCCCCTGAGGCGCTGATCAGTTCTTTTTAATGTGAGAAAACTGGCAGCTCGAAGCCCGTCAATGGAGCTCCCACAACAAAAGTACTGAAAAGCTGAATGAATTGGGTTTGTAATTACTGCTTCCCTCTCCCCCCTTGCAGCTTATCTCTTATTCATTCAACATATATTATTGTCACCTAATCGCACACTCCCAACGTTATTTTGGGGGTTTTTTGCTTTTTTTTTTGGTATCTACTACTACGGACATGTTTGTTGTAGAAATTAAACAAAATAATCCTCCCTTCTTTCTCCCCCCTCAACACGAAAAATGTTGAAACGACAGTGTCAAGTGAGGCTGACTGGCGTTAAAAACGTGAAGACGAAGCTCTCCTGCCATCTGAATGTCAGCATTTTGCATATATCCTCGGAAATCTCACAAGCACTGAAGCAGGTTTTACATTTTAGTATTTGAGGTAGATCAGGATTTAAATAACTGAAGTGTATCTAATCACACCTATCAGTAATGGGCCTCTTTCTTTCAGTAGGACCTATATTATATACTACTTAAATTGCTGGGCTATCTGCCTCCTATTCGGAGGGAGATATACAGCTCTGCTGCCTGTTGGGGACGAGGAGAAATTCATATTGAGAGGAAACACGCTGCTGTGGGGATCACCGTCACCCCCGATGTCCCACCCGTCACCAGTGGGCATCTCAAGGAATCAAAATGTGGTTTTGGCCAAGAAATGCCTGACGGCAACGGGCAGCCGCTGGCCCGTCACGGCCTGGAGCCGGGGCTGCGAGGCAGAGCCTCTCCGCAGGTCCCCCACTGCAAGAAGCTGTCGGTTGCAGAAATAAGTACAGCTATTACAACCAAATCTACTAACAGTCTAAATAATTAATTGAACCATTGCTCTTTGACCCTTGGAAAGTCCAGTAGGGACCCGTTTGTAGTAATAATACCCCCGAATGAGCCCTTGTCAAATATTCATTTAGTGGTTAATGTGAGCGATTTCCCCCTGGGACAGTCTGTAATACCAGCTTCCCAGCTTTGGCAAGAAACCCTGCTAATCTACCTCTCCAGTTCCGCAAAATATTTTAACACCCCAGTACTTAAAAAGCCGTAAAAAAATCACAGGGGAAACTATAATCTTATCCTTGGGTTCATTTTGGCTCTGTAGAAGGTTAAGGAAACATTACACTGGCGCTCTTGGGCCGAGCATCACCCTGGCTATAAGGTACAAAACAATTCACGAGAGGGAAACCACGGAGAGCCCCAAAGGTCTTCAATAACCAAAATAAAAACATACCCACGAGCTCTGCTACACATTTCAGCTGCCATAAACGAGAGCCCAGGATAATGGCTTAGGTGTAAATGGCGTTATTGAATGTGTTGAATTTAAAATGAGCAGTGGACAATGGCGTTCCTCCAAGTAGCTCTTTAAAAATAAAACCGTTCAGCTGTACATGTAAAATGCTTTGGGTTATCCTCCCTAAACGGATAAATGGATGGATGGATGGATGGATGGATGGATGGATGGATGTAAGGAATCTGTCCAAGGGATATCAGGTTTCAACCACATATATTCCACTTCGTAGTCCGAAATCTAAGGTTTAACAAATTGGCCATAAAAAGTTGCTGAATTCACTAAGCCTGAATATGTGGCTTAGTGCCTTTTGTTTAGTGGTATTAACTCGCCTTCTCTATGCGAATTGTAAAAGGACCAACATTTCCAAATACCCCCCTCGAATATTTTAGTTAGCACTTCAAAAAGGGGCCAGGTTTTATTGCTGTTAATTGGCTAAGATTCGCTTAAAAAAATGGAATAGTGATATTGATTGGGCTTTTATTCCTGGTACTCTTTTCTCAGCGAAGCGAGCGGGAGCGGGGATGTGGGCTCGTTACCACGTGAATAATCCCCAGACGCATTGCAAACACTCACAGGTCTGAAAAAGAGTATTTTACTCTTTGCATTAACGTCAAAGATAGAAAATGTTGAGAATCAATCTGCAAAAATTGTTGTCCTGCCCAACTAACACGACAGTGTAGAAGTAACAGGGACAAAGGAAGCTAAACTGCAAAACCAGGCAGTGAGTAAATCACCACGTCTCCCAGTCTGGCAATGTTACTTTTCATCTGGACACCAGGCTTCAAGGATGGAGGCCAGAACTGAGCCTAGGAAATAGTACTACCAAATAAAAGCCACAACCAGCCAGGTAATTTTGTATGTGTATGTGCGCGCGTGTGTGTACGTTTTACCCAGCCTTCTTCCTCCCCGACCTAAAGCGAAATCCAGTGACTGGCAAGAAATACTAGAGAGAAAAGCTCAGCAACACTTGCCCTGTGCCGGAGAGCCCGCTTTGAGCCTTGCCTAAGCCAAACATCACATCCTTTCCTTGCCACGTACCACATGCCATTAGCAGCAGACACAACCAGTTTGCAATCACAGTACTCTAAATCTCAAATTTTGTACCTTTAAAAAAATTATTATTATTATTATTATTATTATTATTATTATTATTATTAGCATCTCCCTCTCTCGCGTTTCCCAAGGGAAACCGCAGCAGCGCTGGCAGAACCAAATAAAGGCTGGGGCTTCGGCGGGGGAACAGGGGCTGCCGCAGGGATTGCACAGCTCTGCTGCCCATCGCCCCCTGCCCTGCCGCGGGCTCTGTCGCCGGCCAGGGCCGCCAGCGCGCAGCAGCGCGGAGCGGTGCGGAGCCCTGTCCTCTGCAACTGAGGTTACGACTGTACAAAGTAAAACTCTACCTGGCACGGATGGTGGATCTCTCCTCCCATTTGGTGCGCGCCACCGCTTCTCTTTGGGGCTCTGACCGGCTGCAGAGAATGTCCGAAACGGGGCTACACCGCGCTGGCAATTTAAGAAATAGTATTCAAGAAAGAGCTGTGATAAAACGTGAAAGTCTCTGGCATTCGACTCGTTTTGTTTGTTTGTTCGGTTTTTGTTGTTTCTTACCTCTGCCCGGCCAACCCTACCCCCTCCCCCACCTCTCACCTTCTCCTGAGCGGCCCAGGAGCCAGGAAAGTTTGGGAAGTCGGACAAAGGGAGTGGGGAGGGCTCAGCCCCGCCAGGCCTGCCGCGCTCGGGTTCCCAGTCGTGGGAAGCCGGCTCCCCTCCTGCCTGCCCCAGAGGAAGGAGACACAGTTGGGACAAGAGAGAAGTGCATTATCTGCCTGTGGAAGCCAGGAGGCCGCTGGCAGTGCCCCCGGCCGGGACGCCGCTGCCGCCGGCCCCGCCAGTGCCCGGCTCGGCCCCTCCGGGGGCAACAAGTGGTCAAAGGCAGCCACGACAGAACCCCCCGCACCCCGTCGCACCCCGCGTCCTCGGGAGGGAAGGGAGGGAACTGGAAAACCAGCTTCTCACTCCGCATTCTCGTCCCCCCTGAAGGAGGCACAGGCATTCCATTAAAGCTATCGTACATTCTAAGTATACATACCTATAAAAATATTCATGCGTTTTATATATATATAGATAGATAGATATTACTGCATTATTTATCATATTCGGTTGGCTATGATGATACCTTCCACTGCATGAATTATTTAAAAAACATCTTGCGTTACAAAAATAAATCCAAGACTCAAGCGGAACTTCAGTGTCCATATGTCAAAAATTTATTTATCTCAAACTGTGCATAATGGAGTAAAAACTTAACTTGAATAGGTACCTGTTATAAGGATGGTATTAGTTCAAATATATACATGGACTGTCGGCAGACTGATTTCAAATAATACAGAGCCGAATCTTTAAAATACAACTACGGAAAATGAGGAGAAAAAAAAGAACTTAAAATATCATCACAATAAATTTACAGAAATATTACAAACCATAAGAAAATATTTCAAACACAGTAATTTCAGGTTGGTAATTTTTCTTTTTTTTTCTTTTTTTTTTTTCCCTTATCTTTGAACAGGATGAAGTCTGGAAACAAAAAGTTATTATAAATTAACAAACGGCGTGTGAACCTGCATGGCAATTTTTGCTTTTTAACAAGAAGTAAAAAAAAAAAAAATTTAGTACAATCTAAACGTTTGCCCTTATACAACAAACCAAGCCCATGGTTCGCAAGTACTCATCCTACCTTTTTTTGTCTTTTGTACAATTTCTAAAACAATTTAAATGTCCAAATGCCGTAAAATAATTTCCTCTCCTCTCACAGCTGCTAGAAATTCAGCTGCCAAAACCACAATGCTTCAAGAAGACTCTATTTTTAAAAAATAATTGGCAAAATCGCGAGCTTGGTTTTTCTTTCTTCTCTCTATATTACCAATGGACATTCTGATTGCCATGTGTCTTTTGATAAATACTGTACAAAAGTTGCCTGCAAATATTAAAACATTTTCCTCTTCGCTCTTTGAGTCTAGCTCTAAATATTATTGGTAAAGACTTTTGCAAACTTTCTGCAAAGTTCCTACCGTTTTCACTAGAACTTTTTAAAAGTTTTGTGTAGTTGCTTCCCCTCCGAGGTCTATACAAGTTCCTTGACGGTTTAATTTCTGACCCCCCCAAACCCC